>OU342741.1:274923139-275371343 GCA_910589775.1 Avena eriantha
TACCTTTGGACTCCTGCATGTCAAGCAAGCTTTGAAACACTCAAAGAGAAGCTCACTTCCACACTAGTCTTAGTTCCTCCAGATACATCAAAGCCTTTCCAGATATTCTGTGACGCCTCATTGCAAGGATTGGGTGCGGTCCTTATGCAAGAAAAACAAGTTGCTGCTAATGCCTCTCGACAGTTGAAGACGCATGAGATCAACTATCCTACACATGACCTCGAACTCGCAGCAGTTGTCTTTGCTTTGAAAGTATGGAGGCATTACTTGCTTGGCAACCGTTGTGAGATCTTTTCTGATCACAAGAGTCTGAAGTATATCTTCACACAGCCTGATCTCAACCTTCGTCAGAGGAGGTGGATTGAAGCAATAAATGATTTCGATTTGACCATCAACTACACTCCGGGTAAAGCTAATGTCATGGCCGATGCTCTCAGCCGAAAAGCTTATGTCAACAACCTCATGGTGGAAGAACAACAGCCTCTCTTGTGCGAGGAATTCCGCAAGCTCAACCTTGAAATTGTGGATCAAGGGTATCTTCTGAACCTTCTGGCAACACCTCTCTTAGAAGAAAAAGTTCGTTCCATTCAACTTGGTGATCCTTACACTAAAAAGATCATCTCCAACATTCAGCTTCCGAAGTATGAGTCCTTCCACATTGACGACTAAGGCACTCTTTTCTTTGAACACCGGATGTTTGTTCCGAACTACCCGGGTTTAAGAGAGCAAGTTCTCAAGGAGGCGCATGATTCTGTTCTTTCTATCCACCCTGGCAGCACTAAGATGTACATGGACTTGAAAACACAATATTGGTGGCCTGGGTCGAAACGATATTGTGCCAAGTATGTCTCGGAGTGTGATGTCTGCCGTAGAGTTAAAGCTGTCCATCAGAAACCTTCCGGTCTTCTACAGCCATTGAAGCCTCCGAAATGGAAATGGGAAAAAGTAGAGATGGACTTCATCACTGGTTTTCTAAGGTCGCAGAAGGGCAACAATGCAATCTTTGTTGTCATCGACAGGCTTTCTAAAGTAGCTCACTTCTTTCCAGTCAAGGAAACAATTTCTGCAATTCAGTTGGCTGAGCTCTATATCAACAGAATTGTCTCTCTGTATGGAGTTCCTCTTGAGATCAGTTCAGACCGTGGAAGCATCTTCACTTCCAAGTTCTGGGGAAGTTTCCAGAATGCTTTGGGAACAAAATTGAACTTCAGTCACAGCTTACCACCCTCAGTCGCAAGGACAAGTTGAAAGGATCAATCAGATTCTAGAAGATATGCTCCGTTCTTGCGTTATCTCTTTCGGCATGAAGTGGGAAGAATGCCTTCCTTATGCTGAATTCTCTTACAACAACAGCTTCCAGAAAAGTCTAAAGATGGCACCATTTGAGGCTCTCTATGGTCGCAAATGCGGAACTCCGATTGGTTGGTCGGGCGCAGGTGAAAGAATATTGTTTGGCCCCGACATTGTAACTCAAGCGGAGGAGAAAGTTCACATCATTCTTGAAAACCTAAAGATTGCTCAAAGTCGCCAGAAGAGCAATTATGATAGAAAGCATACGGACATGGAGTATGTCCCTAGTGATCTTGTTTACCTTCGTGTCACTCCCATGAGAGGCACACACCGTTTTGGTATCAAAGGAAAGCTGGCTCCTAGATACATCGGTCCTTTCAAAATTCGTGGAAGAAGAGGAGAAGTTGCTTATGCTCTTGAGCTCCCTGAAAAACTCAAGGTCCATGATGTTTTCCACATCTCTCAACTCAAGAAGTGCTTCAAGGATCCCGGCAGGACCGTGGACCATGAACTCATCAATCTCCAAGAAGATCTGTCTTATCAAAAACACCCCATAAAAATTCTAGAAGTCGCAGAAAGAAGGACTTGCAACAAGTCCATCAAGTTCTGCAAGGTGTAGTGGTCGCACCATTCCGTTGATGAAGCCACTTGGGAACGTGAAGATGAGCTCCGTGCCAAGTATCCTACCCTCTTCGAGTCTTCTTCTTCTTCCTAGAATCTCGGGGCGAGATTCCTGTCTAGTGGGGGAGAGTTATAGCATCCCATCTGTCTAACAATGGTAATGCTACTTGGTCTAGTAATATAATGGCTACTTCCTATATATAATTGTTGCATCATAATTATATCATGCTCATGTCATCATGCCACCTTGCATTTGAGCATCATATAAAACCCTTTTTCCATTTGGTTCTTCTCTCATATGCATTATTAATTGTATTTGCCTCTTGATATATTGTATTTGGTTATTGATATATTGTTTAATGCCCAAGTTGAGTTGGGGGCATATCTTTTGTTTAACTCCACCACCTTTCTTGTCACCACCCCATAATTCCACCATCCTACTACATGTGAGCTTGCATCTTATTTTGTTTTCATCTCTAGCTCATATAGGTTGGGATGGATCTACTTCTAACTCCACATGCTCTCATATATGCACCATATTGTTTCCACATTATTGGTTTATGAGAGCCACATGGCAACCTTTGCATGCCTTGTGAGTGGAACCCTTTTCTAGCTTCCATATGGGTTGTTTTGGGGTTTATGCTCATGTTGGGATATTTTTGGGCTTACTAAATATCTAGTGGAACATACACACTAGCATGTCCCAATTTTATTCAAATATGGTCATCCCCTTCTACTCCACATGGAGAATCCCTTTAATTCTTTTTGCTTGGCCTTTATTCCATATTTTGGTAATGCATGGGAATCATGCCTTGTTAATTATTTTGTTTTCACAAGATTAAAACATGGCATTTAATGCCTTTGCATGGGCCATGCAACCATCACCACCATGTGTTCTCCTTTGGTTTTTATTGATTTTTGAGTGGATCATCTTCTTGAACTCTCTCTTTCTCTAAATCCTTTTCCACCTTGATCTTGTATCCTTGCCATGTGCATCAAGGTCTCCTTTCTCATCTACTCTCACAAGTGCTTATACCCATGTATGGTCATGTGAGCTCTTTTCCCTCATCACCTTTTTCTCTCATCTCTATCTCCATGTCATCACCACACACTTTGATATGGGGTGGCCCGATCTTCTCAGTAAGCGGATGGCGATGATGATGGTGGATGATAACTAGTGCGTAGCTATGATCTCTCCCACTCGATCCCTGATGCCAGCGCAACAGATCTCGAACCTTGTAGGATATTCACAACACCACACTCTTGCGCACGCAGCCGTGACCACGAATGGTAGTATGCAATCTACTAATTCCCAATGGAACAACAGATCACACTAAATTATAGTTGGTAGATTCGAACACAGGGTAATTCCAGAGGTTCTATGAAAGAAACAACTCCAAAATATTTTTACGTGGTCTTAAACCTAACTTGTGACGGCTACGGAGGTTTATATGAGGGCTGGGGCGTCCTCCCCTCTATACGGGCCTAAAAACAGCCATAACTTGGCCCAAACTGACTCGGTTCGACTCAAACTGATACATACCGACCCATATATGGGTTCGGCCTTATTGGCACGCAGTCCAAACGTCGTGGAACACCTCAAACATGTAATTCTTGGTGTGCCGTCTCTCTCTCTTGCTCATACGTGATTTCCTCATTGCGTCCTAGTGTGCCTGCCTCCCGCTCCTCCCTCGCGCACTTGTTGATATTGGAAATCAGCGCTTGTCCTTCTTGCTGAAACTCTCCTCCTCCTCGCGCAACGCTTGTGTTATCAATAAACCTGATCATACAAAGATGCATAGACTTAGGTAGTATAAAGTTCTCATTAAGTAAAACATTAGGTTCAATTAAGAATAAATTCACCTGATAGTCATTATTGATTTAACTCAATATTTCCTTCCAGTTCAGGCAGTCAGAATCATCATAATCCATATATATATCCTCATCATCCTCCCTTTCTTCATGAAAAGCCGTCCTCGGCTTTGGGTAAGCTGAAAGTGGGAGAAACAGAAAGAACAACGTGTACGCAAAGTATATGTATATATAACATGTTGTATTATTGTTGTTCACATGAAAAGTATGTCCAGTATACATCAAGCAACTTAAATTGCAGGTATAAGTGAAGTACAAAGAATCATGATCATGGTGAAAAACAACTAAATAGATAGTCATGTTCGTCAATATTAAATTCAGTTTTCTCAAAGAAGATCTATGATCAAATTTGTGAACAAGATCAAACCAATTCAATATGTCTGAAAACCAAATTGAATCATGCCATGCTTCAACTGCGCTACTCTGATTATTATGAACATGATCATGTTCTCCAGTATGTAAAATGCAACTCAATGTGCAAATATAAGTGAAGTATAAAGCATTAGCACAACTAGACAACGAATTTTGGGATAAACACAATGAATATGAAAACTGGGGTTCTATTCTAGCAAGATTACAACGATCCAACATAGGTAAAATTACTTGTGTTGGCTGCATTATATCAACTAGACCTGACTTTAGTTTCATATTATCACAAATTTTAGCATATATCTCACAACACAAAATCGTCGACACACAACATGTATGGCTGAAAACAGCATGTTTCAATTCAGCGATTCGATCAGAAGTAATGCATATGTGATCCACAAGAAAATTTTCATGCATGCTATATTCACCAATCAGATTGAAAGTGAAACAAGGAGAATATGTGCTAGAATTCAGAAATGAAATTTCAGAAATCTTATCCATAGCACAACTCATACTCATAGGTTCATTTAGCATGATGGAATACACAATATCAGTAGGTGGTATTCGAGCAAGTATTTCCTTATGTGTTATCAGTACCACATGATCAAAATTTGAATTTGGTAAACTATCACATGGTGCTAAAACAGTAGTGCAAGGCAAATCACAAGGAGGCTTCAGTAAAGGAATAGACTCACAATATGTCGCACATGTTGGTTGAAGCTCCAAAACAGTACCAATGTCATCAACAATCTCCTCAGTTGTAGTAGGTACTAAAACATCTGCCGCAAGTGACAATGCACAGTCCGACGATGTAGGTTGTAAAATAGATTGCTCCCTTTCTTCAAAAGCAACCTGCATAGCACAAGAAACAATACCAGGAGTAGAGATGATTACATTAGTAGAAATATCCTCACATGTATTAGCATCTACTGCACTGATGTTTTCTTTTTCTCTCATACTCTTAGAATGGATGCTCTCAACCTCACGTTTAGTGGAATCACACAGCTCACTTTTGATAACACTCTCACTCAGCTTGGCTATGTGGCTCTCATTCTCACATGGGTTGTAATGCACACCGTGTTCAAGATGACAAATAATAGAATTGTCACCATTCATCATGACCTTGTACTTAGCAGACAAACTGAACTCTTTTGTCCTCTCCTTGCGAAGAAGATGATACTCATGAAATTTGTCGGCTGAAATCCTGAGCATAACACGCCTCTTCATGTTCCATTTGAAAGAAATCCTTCCAACAACAGGACATATTTGAGCATCAAACCTTCTGCTCCAAGGTTCTCCCAATAGTATGTGACAAGAATCAAGTGGTATAGGAGATACATCACAGCGCACAATCTCAGTATGCTCTTTAAAAGTCATAGGAACATCAGCGGTGTGTGAAATCAGCAATGTGCCATATGATGAATGCAAGAGATATGGCACCGCACGGGCACATGTGGGTAGCTGCAACTTTTGTACAACTTCAACGCTGATCAAATTAATAGTAGAGTTACTATCAATGGTAATGGAAGCACATCGCTCACCAATCATCACACTATGGTGGAAAAGACCATCACCATCAAAAATACCGTGTTCTTCCTTCCAAAAAGTTCCACTACAACGCCAATTGTCGATGAATTTGTAACTATACGTCTCCACATTATTTCTAACATCACCTGCCTCCATTTTCTGCATCACATCAACACTACTAGAAGACATGATTAGTACATTAGCACACAAATCAAAATTAGTATGATGGAAACTCTCACAACTCACTCACAACTAATAAGAAAGGAGATCTTACCGTTCCAAAGTGAATAGAGATGATCTACCAAACGAAATCAAAAACTGATGCACTGATGTGATGAAGTGAATATCAAAGGCATAGAGAACGATCACATGGCACACAGGGTATTTATGGTGGAGCTATAGGTATGGTATCCTAACTACACCGCAAACAAGTCCTAGTGCTGATCGTATGACAAAGACCCACGGAAACACACACGGTGGAGATAAATGGGGTAATTGCAACTATGAAAATGAGCTAAAAAAAGTAAGGTATGTCGGAGGAATGCTCGTGTTGCAATGCACAAGGAGAGACGCTAGCAATGTCTCAACGAAACGGGCACAAGATTGCTAACTGAGCAGCCCGTAGAGCACTAAGCACGCTAGTCTCGTAGGATAGTTATAGACACAAAGAAAGGCTTACTAAGGCTCACAAGGATAGGTACGCTATGTGGACTCAGTAAAAAAATAAACAAAAAAAGAAAAAAAATGGACCTGAGAATTGGTCTCTGCCACGGCAGAAAAACGGCCTAAAATCCTGCCGCGGCAGGATGGCGGCAGAATTTTTTTTTCTCGTACTAGCACAGACTGGTCTGTGGTAAGGCGACGATTCGATTTTTTTTCGGAATTTTTTTTTGGTCACGCTGGAGCACAGACTTGTCTGCGGTCAGGCGTGAGGCAGCGAGCCGGTTTTTTTTTTGATTCGCCAAGTAGTACACAACTAGGACTCTTTACTTGGATCGGATCTGACTTGATGGTAGCGGAAAAAGATGGTGGAAAACAACTAGAACAACTAGAAAACAAATCTACAAAGAACAGATCTAGATCTAATCTAATAGAGGAACGCGACCAGCAACTATTACTCGAATACGATGTAATCTAAGCTATGGCAACTCTTTTTGTGAGGCTTTTTCTGTATAGGATAAAAAACACTCTCTAATCTATGGATGGATTGTGGATTGCTTACCGAGGCAACGAGGAAATCTGATACCAAGATGATATTGCTCACCGAGTAAACCCAGCGCTCTGATACCAAGATGATATGGGTGCCCGATCTTCTTAGTAAGCGGATGGCGATGATGATGGTGGATGATAGATAACTAGTGCGTAGCTATGATCTCTCCCGCTCGATCCCTGAAGCCAGCGCAACAGATCTCGAACCTTGTAGGATATTCACAACACCACACTCTTGCGCACGCAGCCGTGACCACGAACAGTAGTATGCAATCTACTAATTCCCAATGGAACAACAGATCACACTCAATTATAGTTGGTAGATTCGAACACAGGGTAATTCCAGAGGTTCTATGAAAGAAACAACTCCAAAATATTTTAACGTGGTCTTAAACCTAACTTGTGACGGCTACGGAGGTTTATATGAGGGCTGGGGCGTCCTCCCCTCTAAACGGGCCTAAAAACAGCCATAACTTGGCCCAAACTAACTCGGTTCGACTCAAACTGATACATACCGACCCATATATGGGTTCGGCCTTATTGGCACGCAGTCCAAACGTCGTGGAACACCTCAAAAATGTAATTCTTGGTGCGCCATCTCTCTCTTGCTCATACGTGATTTCCTCATTGCGTCCTAGTGCGCCTGCCTCCCGCTCCTCCCTCGCGCACTTGTTGATATTGGAAATCAGCGCTTGTCCTTCTTGCTGCAACTCTCCTCCTCCTCGCGCAACGCTTGTGTTATCAATAAACCTGATCATACAAAGATGCATAGACTTAGGTAGTATAAAGTTCTCATTAAGTAAAACATCAGGTTCAATTAAGAATAAATTCACCTCATAGTCATTATTGATTTGACTCAATATTTCCTTCCAGTTCAGGCAGTCAGAATCATCATAATCCATGTATATATCCTCATCACACTTGGTGGAGCTTGTTATTAATCATGCTAAAACCCTACACCATGTCCTCTCCTTCCTCTCCTTCTCACCCTCCATCCATGTATGACCTAGTGTGACTATAACCAAACCCTAACACCCTACCCTCTCTCCAAACCCTAATTTCTAACTAAACCCTAACTCCATGCGATTCCCAATGCCGAGGCTTCCCTCTCTCCCTCTCCCTGCCAGCAGGCCCTACTAGCCCTCTCTCTCCAACCCTAAACCGAGCCTCACTCTAAACCTAGCCCTAGCCGAAGCATGCCTAGCTAACCCGACCCCTCTCTCCATTCTCTCTCTCTCTCGTTGATCAGCAGGTCCCACACCGAGCCAGCCTCGCCGTCCCCACCTGGCAGCCCTACCAGTGCCTGCCCTGGCCTCCCACGCCGAGCACATGCTCGAGAAGGACAAGGAGGGAAGGTGGCACCCGAGCCACCTTTTTCTTTCTCCTCTCTACCGATTCCCCACGGCACCCTCCCCTCTCCCACTGCTATCTACCCCTCTCGCGACCCCTCTGCCTCTCCCAGATCTACCCCGAGCCGCTGCTCCGACCCTCTCCTTCCCCTGCCACCATCTTCCCTCTCGCCGGTCACCGTCGGTCTCCACCTCCACCACTCGTTCCAGCCGGTAGCGTGGCGTGGAGGTTGACGAGGAGGACCTGCGTGCACCTCTGCGTCGCCTCGTACGCGCCAGCGAGGAGGAGAAGCCCCACATCTGCCGTAGTACGTCGACGCCCTCCGAAACCCTAGCGCTGTCGTTCGTCTACAACCTCGCCGATCAACAGCTCCCCGCCTCGGTCCGACCCCTCCGACCAACCCTCGGTGAGCTTCCGTCTCTCCCAGACATCCTCGCAGTCGCTGCTATTCCCTGGTCGTGCTGGTCGTTTTGTTGAACGCTCTCTGCGTGTCGGCGTTCGCGTTCATCTCCACACCGACGCATAGCGGAAGTACTTCTATCTGCGCTCCCCCGTCCTGTGAGTAACCTCCGCCTACCGTAGTGGCTACTGTCTCCGCGCGCGAGCCCCAAGTCCCCGGTTCGAGCCCCCTGCGCTGTGCCGCGCCGCGCGTCCGTCAGATCGACAGACAGCGTGAGAAGATCCACAGTAGCCGCTGCGCGCTTTGCACTTACCCCCCTGCGCTTTTTGCTGATTAACCCGCGCTCCACCGACAACACCAGTCAGCCTCCCATGGCGTTTTTACAAAAAGGTTCCGTAAATTTTGTTTCCGTCACCCCGCGCTCCACCCTAACCCCACTGTCAGCCACGGTTGTAGACTTACGAAAAGGCCCCTGGGTTTTCTGTTTCTCAACCCGCAGTCCCCTGTGCCGCGCCTGGCCCGCCTCTGTCACGTGGGCCTGCAGTGCATCAGGTCCCACCTGTCTGTGGCTAGGACTAGCTGCAGCTGGGTAGAAAAAGTCAGCCCGTTTTTTCTGTTTAAACAAAATGATTTCATTAAATGTTTTAATATGAATTCAAATCTGTTTTAAAATAACTTTTAAATTATAAATCCAAATAATACAAATGATATATGTTTTTGAATCAGAAAAATGTGAGGATTTCAAATATGCCATTCAAAATATTATTGGAACACTAAAATTTCGAGATGATTAAAATTACAATAAAATGCCCTTTTTCTTAATAAATTAATAACTTTAAATCTATAACTCCAAATTTGACAAATAATATGTCTAAAGCGATCAGCGCGACGAGCCCATTCTATCTATGCATTCCTTGTTCTAAATTGAAGCATGCATCAAGTCATTATTAAAAATCAGAACTGTTTATGGCAATAAAACTTGGCTAAATAATTAATAAAATGCTTTACTCTTGTAACCACACCTCACCCTTGCCATGCTACTTTAATGCCATGTAAATTGTGCATCATTCATCATGGCATGCTGGTTTGCTTGTCGCACTTTAATTCATATGCTTGTGCACTTTATTTATGTTGGCCCTTGTTTGTTTGGTTCTTCTTCGAATAGACGCCCAGCAGGAGAATTATCAGGAATCATAGGAGTTCTACCCAGATCCATCTCTCGCTTCAACTGAGCTACCAGGCAAGCACTACCACATGCTTGCATACATATAGTACCTATTGCCTCTATCTTATTCTTGCATCATTGAGTCGCGATTGCATTAAATTGAATCCCAAGTACTGCATAGCCTTTACTTTTAAACCCCACCGAAGCTTGTTCCTCCATCCCATGAGCCATTACTACAGGAGTTGTTTGAGCCATGCGAGTCGTAGAAAAGCATGTGTAGGGTATGTGAGTGTCTGATGGATAACGAGGTACCTAAACAACTTAACCTGAGTAGTAATGGGATAACTAATGAAAGAGGCACCGGTGGGCAATATCTGCTATTTGGTTTTTCATGCTCACTTGTGTCCCGTAGGACCCCGAGTACTTGATTCCTGTTCCTTGACTATTCGCACTATCCACATCCGGGAGGCCTTATGGACCCCCCTGAACCAGAGCTTGATTCATTTCTATTTCTTGGGGCCACAATTAGTTTGGGGTTTTATTTCTATCATGTACTTATGCCATGTTTACTGTTTATTTACGATTGTGCGAGGAGCACATGTACTGTTTTGGATCGTGACACGTTTTCGCTGCGACAAGCCCAGTCACACTTTCGGGTTCCTAGTCGTTTACCGCCGTCCACACAAACCTTGAGTCCGTCTCGGAGTCAGCTATCTTCGTTGCGGGTAGCTTAATGGGGTGGCCCCCCGAAATATTTCTGAATCCTGTGATCGTTTTGTCGTGAATGCCTCGTTGGGTTTTGAGTTGGTTTTTCCGAGGTTGATCGAGTGTGTGTTGCTATTTGTGCACCCCTGCAGGGTAAATCTTTCTGAAAGCCGTGTCCGCGGTTATGGACGACTTGGAGCACAGTTTCTCGATCATAGACAAGTCTAACTAAAGTACTGCTTTTAAATTGACTAAGTACCTGACTAGTAAATAGTGCAATACTCATGGAATGGTTAATAAAACTACCAACGGATGGGGGTTGTTCGTCCGCTTCCTCGTTGGTAAGCGAGGAGGAGGAGGATGGATCTGTTAATTATACGGTTATAACTGTTGTTCTTAATTCACGGACATCGGTCTATCATTGGTTAGGCGGATGGTTAGCGAGTATCTTTAGACTTGTTAGTTATTATCTTTTGCTGCAATTGCGTCACCCCAGGTTGTGTCCCCTTTAGAGGCATAAAGACTTGCTGAGTGCCCCTAGGGTCTCACACGATAAATTGTTTGATTCAGATGAACAGGTGTACTCGCAAGATGGATACTGGGTGGAGGAGACGGATGATGTTGGCAACGATCACTTGGTGTAGAGATTCCGGGAACGGGAATCCGTGAGATCTGTGGGCGGGATGTGTTTATTTATGTGGCATCTTATGCCGATTTGCTTCTTATCCGTACTCGGATCTTGTTTTCCGCTTCCGCCTGATACTCTGATGTTTGATGTATGAGGAGCTATCCTAAAATATTATCTCTATCTAGGATATCTGAATCTTGCCGTATGGCGTTGCAATATTTCTATTTCTTCTAGATGGAATGGCTCTGAGGACGGTTGTATGTGGCTTGCATACATACTCACTTGTGTATGTAGTTGATCCCTTCGCCTGCCGATTATGCCGCTCGTTCTTGTCCTGATGCTCTGAAAGCGGTTAGGATGGCCGAAAGGTCTACCGTGAGTGGCCCCGAGCCCCACCGTACTATTTTAACCACTTTCGCTCATCCAGGCATGTAACTAAGAGCGTAATTAACCGAGGTAGTTACATAAACCCAGCTGCAAGGAGCCGAGCTATCTCATCCCTTATGATCTTTCTTCTATCCTCGACGAAGCGGCGAAGAGGTTGGTTCATCGGCCTAGCATCAGGTATGACATGCAAAGAGTGCTAGCCAGCTCCCTCGGAACACCTTGCAGATCCTGTGTGGACCAAGGAAAAATGTCCCGATTCTCACGGAGGAAGCTGATGAGCTCGCTTTCCTATTTGTCATTCAGGCCCGCACCAATAGTGACAGTGCGCTCTGGGAACTGATCGTCAATTGGAACTTTCTTCGTGCCCTTCATTGGCTAGAATGATACACTCCCATGTGGGTTGCTCAGCGCCAGCATATTTAGCTATGCTGACTGAGCCAATGCGACAGCCTCTTGAATTCTCCTCTTTTCCTATGCAATGACCCATGACTCAGCCAGGTTCGACCCGGCCGAGGCACACTCCATGGAACGCCTAAAGTCCCCAACAATGGTGATGACCCCATTGGGACCTGACATCTTCATCTTCAGATAGCTGATATGGTTACTAGCCATGAACTTTGAAAGTGCTGGTCTGCCAAGCAGTGCATGGTAATAACTGTCTAGATCCAAAACCTCATACAACAAGTTTTCTGTTCTGCAATTCTCTCGTGTACCGAATAAGATATCTATCTAGACTTTGCCAATTGGCTCACAAGACAACCCCGTCACAATGCCATGAAAAGTGGTCTTAGTCGCCCGGAGCATGTTTTACGAGATTCCCAACTTATGCATTGTATCCTTGTACAGTATGTTGATACTGCTCCCATTGTCGATGAGTACGTTGGTGAACTTCACATTGATGTTTTTCCCGATAAATGTTGGGTCAAGGACCAAAGCATATGATCTAGGCCTCAACATGAGCCTAGGATGATCCTTGATGCTTCAAGTGATCTCCTAGTCCGACCAACGCATATACTTCGGCACTGCCGGTATAACGACATTGACCTCCATGTGTCGCCTCTGTACACTTTGCCTGTCAGTCTCCTTTGTGGTGAACACACAATAGCTATGGCGATGGTCCCTATACTCATTCTGACTATCATTGCCGGGGTTTCCACGGTTCCCTTGGTTCTGGTTTGCCACTTGATGCACAACATCTCTCCTTTCCTGATTCTCGTACCTCGGCGGTGGTGGAGGTAGAAATAACTGCAGGGAATTTCCCCCTATGAGCTGTGGCAGGTGAGGTTCCTGTGGAGGACCCATGTCCCTTAGAGCACGTTGCATCCACGTGCACTGCCATGTCGTGTGATTTGCCAACTTACTCGGATTGGGAATGTGGCATTTGCATGGCTGATCCAACATGGACTCATAGGTATACTTCGGCCTCTCCTGCCATTGCTTTTTCTGCTCAACACTCCATTGCTTCTTCCTGTCACTCTTTTGTGTTCATTGTTGGGCATTGTTTTTCTGTTGCTGGCTACTCCCAGCTCCTGGCTGATCTTGGCTTACATCAGCAACATGGTTCGAGCCATATTGATAGTCCAACCTCTCATCTCTTCTCTTGCCCCGGAAATCATTCCGCCGGGATGACCCGACCCCGTCCCTGGAGTAATACTCCTCATTTGACTCAGCCAACATAAACATAGGTTGGGTCGCATCTCCCAATGCATATGAATCTATAATCTTCATTGTCTCAGCCAACATAGTTGGCATATCCCTGTGTAGCCTTTGCCACAGTACACTTGCATGCCTACACCCTTGTGCAAACAATGCAATAACCTGTGACCCGATCACTCCTTCACATGAGTTCTACAATGTACATCACCTAGTCAAAAACTCTCGAGCAGTCTCATTCGGCCTTTGCTTACACATTGCCAAGTGTTGTGGCATGTTCGGCCTCTTGTATGTGCTGGTGAAGTTACTGATGAACATCTCCTCAAAATCCAACCAACAGTTGATACTTCCTGCTCGCAAATTATTCAGCCAGACCCTTGCTGATCCCTCTAGCATCTGAGGCACATACCTCACTGCCCATTTGAGATTGCCCTGTGCGACGTGCACAACAGTGGCATAGTCAATCAACCAATCTTGTGGCTTGGTGCTACCATCGTATGTCTTTGTCCCCCTGGCTAACTGAAAGTTTGGCACAAGTGGTTCTCTCGTGATCCGAGGTCCAAAACATGCAGGACCCGGAGGACGTTGTCCTCCATTAGCTCTGATATATAAATTCTATCCAGCTTTCACCTTGCATCATCTGGCTGCAAGTTCCTGTTTCCCAGCCTTGATCCCATTGCATTTCCCGTCATATGATGATCTTGCCTGGGAAACCCGGCATTGGCCATAGCCAAATAACCTTCCTTGTATCTGTTTTGCCCCAGATGAGCATATTGATGATGCATAGCTGGCCCTGCACTTTGCTCCTGCCAAGGTATGTACTGTTGCTGATGTTGCTGAGGTGGATATTGTCCTGCTCCAGCCGAATTACGCTGGCCAGCATTGCTGCACCCTGCATTTCCTTGACTCGCATTTCCTTGGTTAAGGTTCCCGTGTCCGTCATTACCTCGGCCACTTCCTCGATCAGCATTACCCTATACTGCCTTGCCTTTCCCGGCCACAGACTGGTCATAGGGCACCATCTGCTTATTCCTTCTACCAAAGGTTACCGCCTCTTCTCTCCTTGGGCCTGCACCAGGTGAAGATGTTGCCCCGGCCGATTTTGTTAGAGTGCCCCTAGCCGAATGAACGATACGGGAGCCACCCGCTCTCGCTGGATTAGTCCTGAGTATTTCCTTATTTTGTTGGTTCGCAATGTGCACCAGCTCTATGACTCTCTCTTGTTGCCTTTGTCGGGTCTCGTCGGACAAAGCAGGTATCTCGGTAGCTACTGCATTTGCATCTCCGAGGTTCTTTGCCGGGGTACTGTACCTTGACAAGCCTACACACATTGGGTTACCCGAATCTATTAACCTTGGCACATATTCTTTATCTATTTCACTAATGAGGTTCTTTACCCTAATCTTTATCCCATCCATACGTGTGGGACTAGTGTTAATCTTGTTAGCCCTAGCGTATTCACACAGCGTGATGTTCAACGCATGCTGAGCCGCTGCTATCTTTTTGGCCCCCTCTAGCACTTTCTGTCGAGTCTATTCCAACTCGGCTTGTGCCTGAGCTAGATCTACAATGGAAGCTATGGGAGTAGTCTCTCTATAGATTCATGCAGTATGTTCTGAGGCCTCTCTAGTGGAGGGAACCTCGAACGAGCTACATTGGGGGTGGTCTCCCCTTCTTCAGCCGGGCTTTTGCTGGTGCCAGCACCTGGTGCGGTCATCATCACCTCAACGCAGCTGGCGGGCGACTGATACGCTGACCGTGAGCCACACAGAGAGGAGGTTCTCTCACCACGATGACTCGCTACGGGGACCCGCAGGAGACGTTGACCGCGACGTAGATCTTGTGCACGCCGAAATTGACGAAGAGGCCGTTGCACGGGGTGGACGGTTTCCAATGGTGCGCGGGTTGTCGCTGATGAAGTCTAGTGAGCCGAATCGCTGAACCAGCACGGAGACAATACGCTCCCCAGATTCGATGAAGTTTCCCGTCCGGATCTTGACTCCATCTAGTGCCACTACTGGGCCTAGGGTGATGGTGCCATGGCAGATGCCATGGGTAGGCTAAATATGGGGCCAATGGACACTAGAGGTATTCGGGGAGGGAAAGTGCAGTGAATCCGCACATGAAGAACACACAATCTCAACACACGATGTACCCAGGTCTGAGGCTCTCCTATGGAGATAATACCCCTACTCCTGCACTAGATCTTACATTATGATCTCTAGACTAGTACAAATGTTCCTTGAGCTGTATCGAAGAGAGGAAGAAGATGAAGTGCTTCTACTTTCTTCTCACTCTAGGGTTTTCCCGTAGTGCAAATGGACTAACCCTCTCCTTGGAGGCCCTGGCTCATCTTATAAAGGGGTGGCTAGGTTACATCTATGGCTTACGTGGCCTGGATATTCCTTGAAGATGTTTGTCCCAAAATAGTAGTTTGGCGCCCTCCTTTCCTCTGTCCCTAGCCTCTGCGTGGCAATGGCTCAGAGTCCATGATGTCTGCCCATTGGAGTCAGACTATCACGTCCATGACCCTCTGTTCTACCGCTGATCCTCTAGCCCTTGTCCTTAGCGCTTGTCTCTCCCCAGATTCCCGTGAGAGAGAGAAAAGCGCTGACCTTGGGGGATGGCTCTCTCCTTCTTGAGCACACCAACCCCTAACTCGGCCATGTCCAGATAACTCGGCCAGGATGGTACCTGCAAACATAAAAGACCTAGAGATCATGCCGACATACCATATATGTCAGCTGAGTCTTTCCGATGCTGTCCGACCTTCAGTAACCCGGCTGTAACTTGGCCGACCCTTATATGCCTCGGCCAGCTCACACTTTAGCAGGTTTATGCCTCGGTGGACTTTGTCCTTATACCTCAGCTTGACCCTACCTGGGGTCACCCCCCAACACTTAGCGTTGCCAGTCACGGTAGTCGAACTCTCGAAAAATTTCATCAAGCCAGTTCTCAAGCCTCTCAAATTGGGAATTGAGTTCTTAGCCTTGCGCCCATAAGTTGTGGTGCATGGAGAAACCATCTTGGTTGTTGAAGTTTCCATCTCCGCTTCCCTAGACATGTTGTATGACCACAATTGAAAGGAAGGGTTGTATTGGTGGTATGGTATGTGCTACCTTGCCTCACCAAGTCAAAAATTGGAAAGGTTGTTCCAACAGCAAAGCGAATACACAAGACACACACACAAAGGCCTATGGTGGTAGGTTAGGAAGGTGGATAGAAAAAGGAAGAACCAAACAAAAAGGTTATTGTTAAAGGTGGTAAAGAACCAAAGATCAAAAGCAAAAAGGATACAATCTACGAAAACACAAGGGAACACACATGTTGGGACGGATGTGGTTAGCACGACTATGAAAATGAGCACAAAATGTCCTAACAAAGACTAAGCTCGGTTGTCATGCCAACGCAAGGGAGACCACAACTCATTCGCCAAAATAGAAGAAGCAACAGATTTGTGCACTTGCCTTAGTCGTGCTTTCTCTCTCTTTGCTTACAAGCTTGAGACTCTCTTTGTATTGGGAGACTATGCATCTTTCTATTTTTCTTTTTCTTTTTTATTCTTTTTCTCCCTTTCTGTACTACTATGTCAACTTTTGTATTTGCTTACAGACTCTCACTTCTTGAAGGGCAAGTGTGATACGTCCATTTTGCATCACTATTCTATATCATAATTTACTGTTATTCATTGATATATTTCATATTAAGAGATGATACTTATGTTATTTCATCTATTTTTGCATGGTTGATGACTTTTGGAGCATGGACAGCTGCAGTCAGGATTCTGATGGAAAAGGTGCTGTTTGGAGGCAAAATTCGCAAAGATCAGAAAATCCGGGAAAATACATGGAAAGTCCTATTTTTCCAGAAGACGAAGGCTGCCAGAAGGAGTGGAGATGGGCCATAGGGGGCCCACACCACCCCTTGGCGCGGGCCACCCTAGGCCACGCCACCAGGTGGTGTGGCCGCCCTGGTCCACTCTAGCCTCTCCCATCTGGCGTATATTATCCTCCTGAAACCCTAAGACTAGGAGGGTGACCATAGAAAGATTTTGCCGCCTCTGCGAGGCGGAAAATACCGAGAGAGAAAGATCTCTCCGGCAGATAGAATTCTGCCAGGGGAATTCCTTCCCGGAGAGGGGAGATCGTCGCCATCAACACCACCATCAAGCTGGACTTCATAGGGATCATCATCATCATCACCCCCACCATCATCTCCACCAGCACCATCATCACCACCTCCATACCGCTGTAACAATTGGGTTGAATCTTGCATAGTTCTCAGGGGAAACTTTCCCAGTGTTGATTACTCTTTGTAGTTGATGCTATTGAGTCAACCATTGAATTATTGTTTATGTTTAGATTGTTACATATCATTATATCATCTCTGATCATGATCCATATGATGTCTTGTGAGTAGTTTGTTTTGTTCTTGAGGACATGGGAGAAGTCATGTTGTTAGTAGTGGAATTGTGTTGTGAGAGATTCAATGGTTTGAAATTTAAGTTGTGGTCTACTTCTTCTAGTGGTGTCATGTGAACGTCGACTACATGACACTTCACCTATATGGGCCTAGGGGAATGCAGTGTGTATTTGGCTACTAATCGTAGGGGTTGCTGGAGTGACAGAAACCTGAACCCCCGTTAGGAAACCATTGCACAAGGGACGTCAGGGTCTTAGAGTTTAAAGTTGTGGTTAGGTTTCTACCTTAATTACTTTCTTGTACCTACGGATGCTTGCAAGGGGTTTAATCACAAGTATGTATTAGTCCTAGGAAGGTCGGTACTGATGCGGCCCGTCCTACGGACGCTCCTACATCTACACCAACAAGTCCCCCAAGTGGGCCCATGACTCGTGCCCGAGCCAAACTCCTACAAGCTAAGGTGAACTCGCTCCTCTCCTCGTGCCAATTTGATACCTCTTTGGATGGTATGCTATTTCATGCAACTACCCTATGCATCATTAGGTACAAAGCTTCAACACATCACTAAGCACCCAAGGATGGAGAACAAGGAGCACAGCACGAAGCAGGAGCCGCTGGAGCTGCTCAGACCGGAGTCTCCGGTCTGCGCACACCGGAGTCTCCGGTCTGCGCACACCGGAGTCTCCGGTCTGCGCACACCGGAGTCTCCGGTCCGCCAAAGTCTCCGGCGTGAAGACACCGGAGTCTCCGGCCCTACCTCCGGTCTGCCCCCAGAACCGGGCACTGGGACAATCTGAAGGCCCCTCCGGAGGCCGGTCCGGAGGCTACACTAGAATCTCCGGTCTAGACTGGAGTCTCCGGTCCACCACACCGAAGTCTCCGGTCCACCACACCGGAGTCTCCAGACCAAACATCGCCAGGCATGAAAAGACCTTTGGGCCTGCGGCCCATGTACCCCTTAGTCCGTCCAGAACTTGTCTTTTATTCCTAAAGTACCCCTGTTTAAGTGGCTGGCCTATATATAGTCCCCCACATTCATTGTAAACCCTAGGCATAATATTGGAATTAGTGGAAACCCCTTTGTGGATCTATCTAATTTTTGCCTCATGCTCCTTGACTAAGGAGCACCAATATCCCCAAATCTCGTTGGAGTTTGCATCATGCCTCCGCGTTGTACAAGGCCTAGGCATCGGTGTCACTTTGCCTAGACGTCAAGATCTCACCGAGTCTCCCATCTCGCCATGCCGGTTCGAGAGAGAGTCCTCTGCCCGACGCCGATCCTAGGGATTGCGCCGGACCGGTCACCGCCGGCGTGAGCTATTGGTGTGTATCGTGGTTTTGCGTGTGTGTGTTCATTGCATTCTTCGTGCGTGCGTTCGTCGTGTTCATCCTCCCCTCCTCTCCCCACACTCCATCCTCGGTTTGAATGGGAATCGTGAAAGATCGGGCCACCCTAGAGGTTTGCCCTCAACATATTGGTATCAAGAGCTTCGTTGCTCACGATTTTCCCCACAAATTTTTCTTCTATCCACCAAAAATTCGAAAATCCCCAAGAAACAGCACATATTTGCCTTTGGATCGATCTCTTGATTTGGAGTGTTATTTGTGGTTTTGATCCGACCAAACCTTGTCTTAGGTGTTGGTCCAGCTTTATCCTGCGTTTTCCCAGCCCAATTTGGCCAATTTTTCGCAGATTTGAGGACCCAAGGCATGGATTTCTGCTCAAGAACATAAGAAGTTCACGATCTGACTCCAGACCGGAGTCTCTGGCCTGCACACCGGAGTCTCCGGCCTACCCACACCGGAGTCTTCGGCCTGCACCGGAGTTTCCGGCCTGAGACCCCAGAGTCTCTGGCCTGACGTCTGATTTTGACAGTTTTACCTCTAATCTTGCATTGGCTAATTTACTCTTGTTTGTTTGTGCCCGTGTGCGTGTTGTCAACTAATCACAAGCTTCCGCATCGACAACCCCCGCGCTCATCGACACCACGGCCCAGGAACATCATCCCGCACCACCGACGCCAAGTTCATCATCACCAACGAAGGTATAACTTGCGTCACCTTGTTAACCCCTATCTTCATTTGTGTGTACCTATCCCATGAGAGTGGCTCATCTTGTGTTTGCTTGAGCATTGTGCATTTGTCCTTGGATAGTGAGTGTGCAAGAGCAATATCAAGTGTGACTAGGTAGCATCAAGGGAGAGAAAAAAAAGATACAAAGAAAAAGCAAAAGAAAAAATAGTCTCCCATTGCCAAAGAGAGTCTCAAATATTGTAAGCAAGAGAGAAAGAAGAGCACCCAAGGCAAGTGCACAAATCTGTTGCTCACTTTTCTTCTTTGCAAACGAGCCACGGTCTATCCTTGCATTGGCACAACAACGAGCTTAGTCTTCGTTAGGACATTTTGTTTGCTCTTTTTCATAGTCGTGTCAATCCCAACTTTCTCCACGTGTGTGTACATAGTCGTAGGTTCCCGTCACCCTTTTGAGTTGTTGACCTTCGCCTTTGACTTGAGTTTTGTTGGATTTTACCCACTTTTGACTATCCCTTTTCTTTTGGTTGGTTCTTTGGCATTCCACAATCCTAACCTACCACCAATAAGCTTTTGAGAGTTAGTTCATTCTTTAGTGTGAGTTTTCTTTGCAATTCCACTTTGCACGTTTATAGCTCTCACTTGTGGTTTCTAGTTTGGTGCAATCCCCAAGGTGAGGTACAAGGCTAACAACACCATATTACACATCCATATACAATACTTGTGTGTCTTGCATGATGGATAGGCACGGTGAGCCGAGCCAACCACCTCCCCAAGAAGAAGATCAAGGACCGTACATGACACGCGCAAGTCATTTCATCATTCGACAAGAGTTCCTTGAACGTTGCCAAGCCCTTGAGACGAGACAAGATGAAAATTTGGCGAGACGCAAGCCGAGTTCAAGAACATCGACAACCGCTTCGATGGCCTCGAAAGGCAAATGCAAGCAATGCATCACAACTTCGGCCACCAAAATGAGTCGCTTCAACGCTCCGTCGCCGAAACAAACGACAATCTTCGACGCCTCATCGATGTAATGGCAAGACCATGTTCACGTGCTTCAAGCTCTTCAAGTTCTTCGCGTTGTCATACACCTCCGCAACAAGATCTACCTCCAAGTGCTCCAAGACGCAATAGCACCCCCGTGGTTGAAGATGGAACCTCTTCGAACTATGTACCTTCACCACGGCACGCCGCAACATCAAGCTATGATGGTGACCTATCTTCAAGGCCACGAGCAAGGCAAGAAGCACACCGTCATCACACAAGGGCACTAGTGATCCAACAAGAGCAACCACAAGAGGAACCGCAAGCGCAACCACAAGTGCAACCGCAAGTCTACCACCATCGACCGCGACACATACTTGACACAACAAGTGATGATTCCAATTTGGAGAATCAAGCTCGTCATCAACGTGAAGCTCTCCAAGATCCTCCTCCTCGTCATCAACGTCATGAACATCAACAACGACACCATGGTCATCACAAGGCGCCTCCTCCACATCAACAAAACTTAGAGCATCAAGTGATACAAGTTGAGCGATGCCCACCACATCAAGAGGCTCATGACCATGTTCTTCGCCCTGAGGCCCATGTGCCTAACCAACTTCACCAACCGAGGAACGAGCCTCCTCTTCGGCATCAACCGCGTCAAGAGGCTCCACACCTTCGCCACCATGAGGCCCAAGCGCCTCAACCACGTCAACAACCACACCAAGAGCAAGAGCAAGCTCCTCGACAACAATATCAAGAACAAGCTCCACAACAAGGACGCGAGAACCAAGTTCCACCTCCCCAACTACAAGATCATCAACAAGGTCACCAACCTCGTCGCAATGACTGCAACGATGAAGAAACTTTTGGCAAGCTCAAGTTCACAATGCCCAAGTTCACCGGATCCAATGACCCTGAAGAATACCTCTCGTGGGCACTCAAAGTCGACAAGATCTTCCGCATGCACAACTATAGCAACGAGAAGATGGTCGCCATGGCTTCGCTTGAGTTTGATGATTACGCCAACCTTTGGTGGGAACAAGTTCAAGTTGCTTGTGATGCAAGACAAGAGCCGCCAATCACAACTTGGCATGACATGAAGGCTCACATGAGATCCCGGTTCGTCCCCGCGCACTACACACGTGACCTCTTCAACAACCTTCAAGCGCTTCGTCAAGGGACAAAGACCATGGAAGAGTATTTCAAGGAAATGGAACTCAACTTGATTCGCGCCAACATTGATGAGCGCATGGAACAAACAATGGCATGTTTCCTTATTGGCTTGAATCACCCAATCAAGCGCATCGCCGAGTTCCAAACATACAACACCATGGTTGAGCTTGTGCGCATCGCAACAAAGGCTGAACGTCAAGTGCAAGAGGATAGCAAGTACAACAAGCCAAAGACGTACTTCACCTACAAGCAAGCTTCAACCGCTACACCAACAACTTTCAATGGAAGCTCCTCAAGTACCTCCAAGCCTTCCTTCAAGCCCACACTTCCTCAAGGAAAACTGCCCCCAAGTGGCAAGCAAGCAAAGAGTGATACACCTTTCAACGGTGAATGCTACAAGTGTGGAGGTAAAGGACACAAGTCGGCCGAATGTGGAAACAAGAAAGTTTTGTTCATCCATGAAAATGGTGATGAAGAGTACTTGAGTGAATATGAGTTTGATGCCCGTGTCAAGGAAGCAATGGCAAGGCAACGAGTGGAAGATGATCAAGAACTCCTCATGTGTGAACATGACGCAAGTCCATCGCTTGTCGTCACAAGGATCTTGACCACTCAAGCACAAGAGCATGAAGACCAACACTCTAATATCTTCCAAACATGAGCCGACATCAATGGCACATCTATCAAGGTGATCATTGACGAAGGGAGTTGTCACAACCTTGCTAGCACCAAGTTGTGTGAGAAGCTCAACCTCACCCTCCATCCACACAAGCACCCCTACCACATGCAATGGCTAAGTGACCAAGGGTCCATGAAGATCAAGCATACCGTATCGGTCTCCTTCGCCATTGGTCCTTACAAAGATACGGTGGAGTGTGATGTGGTTCCTATGACAGTTTGCCACATGCTTCTTGGTCGACCATGGAAATTTGACAAGGCTGCTCAACATGATGGTCGCACCAATGTATACACCTTCAAATGGCTCAACAAAACATGTTTTTAGCAACTGATGACTCCTAGCCAAATAATTGCGGACAATGCAAAGGATTTAGCAAGGGCGCAAAGCACAACACCTAGTTGTGAGAAGAGCGGTGAGAGAGAGAACCACCTCATAGTGAGTGAGAGCCACAACCCAAACTCGAGTGGAAAAACTAAGAGTGTTCTCCTAGCCACCAAGAGTGAGATGAGAGATGTTCGGAACAACCCATCCATCTTGCACTATGTCCTCCTTTGCAAGGGACTAGCGCAAGGAACTAATGAATTGACCAATGTTCCTCCAACTTTGATGAGTGTTTTGCAGGAATTCAAGGATGTGTTCCCCGAAGAGCTCCCACATGGACTACCTCCTCTTCGCGGCATCGAACATCGCATTGACCTCATCCCCGGTGCACCACTTCCCAATCGCGCCGCCTACCGCACAAACCCGGAGGAGACAAAGGAGATTGAACGCTAAATCAACCAACTCGTCTCCAAAGGTTTGGTCCAAGATAGCACTAGTCCAAGTGTTGTACCCGTGATTCTTGTTCCAAAGACGGATGATACGTTACGGTTATGCATGGAGTGTCGTCCAATCAATGCTATCACCGTGCGTTATCGATATCCCATACCACGTCTCGATGACATGCTTGATGAGTTGTGTGGAGCCACTATTTTTTTGAAAATTGATCTTCGTAGTGATTACCATCAAATACACATGGCTGGAGGTGATGAGTGGAAAACCGCCTTCAAGACCAAACTTGGTCTCTATGAATGGTTGGTTATGCCCTTTGGTTTGTCTAATGCCCCATCCACCTTCATGCGACTAATGAACCATATCTTGCGTTCTCTCATTGGAAAAAGCGTTATTGTCTATTTCGATGATATTCTTGTTTATAGCAAATTACTAGAGGACCATATAACACATGTTAAGGAAGTTTTGCAAATCCTTTGACATGAAAAGCTTTATGCTAATCTTCCCAAGTGCACTTTTGCTAAAGACAAGTTGATTTTTCTTGGATTTGTCATTTGATCAAAGGGAATTTAAGTTGATGTTTCCAAGGTAAAAGACATACGAGATTGGCCCATCCCAACAAATGTGAGTGAACTCTGAAGTTTTCATGGGTTGGCTGGTTTCTATCGTCGCTTTGTGAAAGACTTTTCCACTATTGCTTGTCCTCTCAACGAGTTGACGAAAAAGAATGTCACCTTCGTGTGGGGCAAAGCACAACAAAAATCTTTTGATGAACTCAAAAAGAGGCTCACCGAAGCACCTCTCCTTACTTTACCGAATTTTACAAAACTTTTGAGATAGAGTGCGATGCTAGTGGTATTGGCATTGGAGGAGTCCTTATGCAAAACGGACGTCCTATAGCCTACCATAGCGAGAAACTTGATGGTGTTCGCCTTAACTACCCAATTTATGACAAAGAGCTTTTTGCCTTAGTTCGTGTCCTTCAAGTTTGGCAACACTACCTTTGGCCCAAGGAATTTATCATACATTCTAACCACGAGTCATTGAAATATCTCAAAGGCCAAGCCAACTTGAGCAAGAGACACGCTAAGTGGGTTGAGTTCATGGAGTCTTTTCCGTACATTGTCAAGTTGATGAGGATATATACATGGATTATGATGATTCTGACTGCTTGAACTGGAAGGAAATATTGAGTCAAATCAATAATGACTATCAGGTGAATTCATTCCTAATTGAACCTGATGTTTTACTTAATGAGAACTTTATACTACCTAAGTCTATGCATCTTTGTATGATCAGGTTTATTGATAACACAAGCGTTGCGCGAGGAGGAGGAGAGTTGCAGCAAGAAGGACAAGCGCTGATTTCCAATATCAACAAGTGCGCGAGGGAGGAGCGGGAGGCATGTGCACTAGGAGGCAATGAGGAAATCACGTATGAGAAAGAGAGAGAGATGGCGCACCAAGAATTACATGTTTAAGGTGTTCCACAACATTTGGACTGCGTGCCAATAAGGCCGAACCCATATATCGGTCGGTATGTATCAGTTTGAGTCGAACCGAGTCAGTTTGGGCCAAGTTATGGCTGTTTTTAGGCCCGTTTAGAGGGGAGGACGCCCCAGCCCTCATATAAACCTCCATAGCCATCACAAGTTAGGGTTCAGACCACGTTAAAATATTTTGGAGTTGTTTCTTTCATAGAACCTCTAGAATTACCCTGTGTTCGAATCTGCCAACTATAATTGAGTGTGATTTGTTGTTCCATTGGGAATTAGTAGATTGCATACTACCGTTTGTGGTCACGGCTGCGTGCGCAAGAGTGTGGTGTTGTGAATATCCTACAAGGTTCGAGATCTGTTGCGCTGGCATCAGGGATCGAGCGGGAGAGATCATAGCTACGCACTAGTTATCTATCATCCACCATCATCATCGCCATCCGCTTACTGAGAAGATCGGGCCACCCCATATCATCTTGGTATCTGATTTCTAGTGTTGCCTCGGTAAGCATCCACAAATCCATCCATAGATAAGTTGTTTTTGTCCTATACAGAAAAAGCCACACAAAAATATTAGGGTTCATAGTTCATTGCCATAGCCTAGATAACACTGTTCGTGAGTTCTAGTTGCTGATCGTAATCCTTTTATGTAGCCTTTCTTCTAAATCTGAGTCGTAGTTTTTGTGTAGTTTTCATCTGTTTTTGATCCGTTGTCGGACTCCCTAGACTATTTCTAGATTGTTCGTCGTGTTCTTGAGTCTTAGATCTAGTAGATCTGTTTTCTTTTAGTCTCAGGTTGTAGATTCGTTTGAAAGAAGGAGAAAAAAAAAGCAAACCGATTGGATCTAGACTTGTACTGAGTTTGCTTCACGTTGAACGCAAAAAACAAATTCGGCTCGCTGCCTCACGCCTGACCGCAGACGGGTCTGTGCTCAAGCGTGAAAGAAAAAAAATCCGAGAAAAAATCGGACCTTTGCCTTACCACAGACAGGTCTGTCCTCATACGAGAAATTTTTGTGTCTGCCGACATCCTGCCGCGGCAGGATTTTAGGCCGTTTTTCTACCGTGGCAGAGACCAATTTTTAGGTCAATTTTTTTTCTTTTTTGTTTATTTTTTTACTGAGTCCACATAGCGTACCTATCCTTGTGAGCCTTAGTAAACCTTTCTTTGTGTCTAAAACTATCCTACGAGACTAGCGTGCT
The DNA here is from genome assembly GCA_910589775.1 of Avena eriantha. Classification (NCBI taxonomy): domain Eukaryota; kingdom Viridiplantae; phylum Streptophyta; class Magnoliopsida; order Poales; family Poaceae; genus Avena; species Avena eriantha. The sequence continues at coordinate 274,949,083 of OU342741.1, forward strand.
TAGTGCTCTACGGGCTGCTCAGTTTAGCAATCTTGTGCCCGTTTCGTTGAGACATTGCTAGCGTCTCTCCTTGTGCATTGCAACACGAGCGTTCCTCCAACATACCTCACTTTTTTGAGCTCATTTTCATAGTTGCAATTGCCCCATTTATCTCCACCGTGTGTGTTTCCTTGGGTCTTTGTCATACGATCAGCACTAGGACTTGTTTGCGGTGTAGTTAGGATACCATACCTACAGCTCCACCATAAATACCCTGTGTGCCCTGTGATCGTTCTCTATACCTTTGATATTCACTTCATCACATCAGTGCATCAGTTTTTGATTTCGTTTGGTAGAGCATCTCTATTCACTTTTGGAACGGTAAGATCTCCTTTCTTATTAGTTGTGAGTGAGCTGTGAGAGTTCCACCATACAGATTTTGATTTTTGCAGTAATGAACTAATCATGACTTCTACTAGTGTTGATGTGATGCAGAAATCAGATGATGTTTACCATGACTATTTAGCTATTGTGGTTGGCATGGCATATGATCCAACTACAATCAAGTGGCGATTGGAAAGTTCCGCCACACCCGCAGAATATCAGATTTGGGAAATTGATATGGGATTTGGTTTTGCGAGATGTCGTACTTTCGATAGCAAGTTTAATGGCCATATAGAATACATTCTTGCTCACCGACGTGTGGATGAAGAGGTAGCTCGTTGGTGGAAGGACGCAAGGATTGTGTATGGTGTCATGGGTAAAAAAATCCTTTGGGAAGATTTCAAGCAATTTCTATGTTCTATGTTTTTTAACAACTGCAAATGGTCTCTTCCAGAAATTTTGAGAGTGGACACTAATGAGAAATGTGAGTTGTTTACTAACGTAATCATGTGATGTGCAGGTTGCTTTTGAAGAAAGGGAGCCGCCTATTTTACAACCTGCATCACACGATCTGGTATTGTTACTTGAGGAGGATGTCGTAGTACCTACTACAGCTAAGAAGTTTGTTAATGACATTGGTACTGATTTGGAGCTTCAGCCAACATGTGCGACATATTGTGAGTCTGTTCCTTTACTGAAGCCTCCTTGTGATTTGCCTTGCACTACTGTTTCAGCACCATGTGATAGGTTGCAAAATTCAAATTTTGATCATGTGCTACTGATAACACATAAGGAAATACTTGCTTGAATACCACCTGCTGATATTGTGTATTCCATCATGCTAAATGAACCTATGAGTATGAGTTGTGCTATGGATAAGATTTCTGAAATTTCATTTCTGAATTCTAGCACATATTCTCCTTGTTTCACTTTCAATCTGATTGGTGAATATAGCATGCATGAAAATTTTCTTGTGGATCACATATGCATTACTTGTGATAGAATCGCTGAACTGAAACATGCTGTTTTCAGCCATACATCACAAAATGTTTGCTATGGGACAATAGCTCATGTCCCAAAAGTCTTTGTCTAGTTTTGGTACTACTTTAGACTTCCTTGATATTTGCAAATTGAGTTGCATTTTACTTACTGGACAACATGATCATGTTCATAATAATCAGAGTAGCGCAGTTGAAGCATGTCATGATTCAATTTGGTTTTTAGACATATTGAATTGGTTTGATCTTGTTCACAAATTTGATCATAGATCTTCTTTGAGAAACTGAATTTAATATTGAAGAACATGACTATCTATTTAGTTGTTTTTCACCATGATCATGATTCTTTGTACTTCACTTATACCTGCAATTTAAGTTGCTTGATGTATACTGGACATACTTTTCATGTGAACAACAATAATACAACATGTTATATATACATATACTTTGCGTACACGTTGTTCTTTTTGTTTCTCCCACTTTCAGCTTACCCAAAGCCGAGGACGGCTTTTCATGAAGAAAGGGAGGATGATGAGGATATATACATGGATTATGATGATTCTGACTGCCTGAACTTGAAGGAAATATTGAGTCAAATCAATAATGACTATTAGGTGAATTCATTCCTAATTGAACCTGATGTTTTACTTAATGAGAACTTTATACTACCTAAGTCTATGCATCTTTGTATGATCAGGTTTATTGATAACACAAGCGCTGCGCGAGGAGGAGGAGAGTTGCAGCAAGAAGGACAAGCGCTGATTTCCAATATCAACAAGTGCGCGAGGGAGGAGCGGGAGGCATGCGCACTAGGAGGCAATGAGGAAATCACGTATGAGCAAGAGAGAGAGATGGCGCACCAGGAATTACATGTTTAAGGAGTTCCACGACGTTTGGACTGCGTGCCAATAAGGCCGAACCCATATATGGGTCGATATGTATCAGTTTGAGTCGAACCGAGTCAGCTTGGGTCAAGTTATGGCTGTTTTTAGGCCCGTTTAGATGGGAGGACGCCCCAGCCCTCATATAAACCTCCGTAGCCGTCACAAGTTAGGGTTCAGACCACGTTAAAATATTTTGGAGTTGTTTCTTTCATAGAACCTCTGGAATTACCCTGTGTTCGAATCTGCCAACTATAATTGAGTGTGATTTGTTGTTCCATTGGGAATTAGTAGATTGCATACTACCGTTCGTGGTCACGGCTGCGTGCGCAAGAGTGTGGTGTTGTGGATATCCTACAAGGTTCGAGATCTGTTGCGCTGGCATCAGGGATCGAGCGGGAGAGATCATAGCTACGCACTAGTTATCTATCATCCACCATCATCATCGCCATCCGCTTACTGAGAAGATCGGGCCACCCCATATCACAAGTATAAGAAGGGCAAAGATAATGTAGTTGCGGACACATTGTCTCGCAAACATACAAGCCTTCTTACGAGACTTGAAATCAACGTGTTTGGTCTTGAGGAAATAAAATCTTTGTATGCTTCCGATCCGTTCTTTGAACCAATTTTCGCAAAGTGCTCCAATGAAAAAGGAGTTGATGATTTCTATTTGCATGAGGGCTTTCTATTTAAACAAAACAAGCTATGCATTCCGAAGTCGTCGCTTCAACTTTGGCCATAACAAGACATTTGTCATGCTCTCCACTCACTACTTTTGGCCCAAGATGAAGCGCGACGTGGAGCGCTACGTTCAACGATGCACGGCATGTGTTCAAGCTAAGTCGCAAACTAACCCTTATGGTCTTTATATGCCATTGCCTATTCCTCATACCCCTTGGTCTGACATTAGCATGGATTTCGTGTTAGGATTGCCTAGATCTAAGCATGGTCATGATTCTATATTTGTTGTTGTGGATCGCTTTTCCAAAATGGCACACTTCATATCGTGCCACAAGACCGACGATGCTTCACATGTTGCAGATCTGTTTTTTAGGGAAATCGTCCGTCTACATGGGGTGCCACGAACAATCGTCTCCGACCGCGACGTCAAATTCATGAGCTACTTATGGAAGACCCTCATGGCCAAGCTCGGCGTCAAGCTCCTCTTTTCATCCGCGTCACATCCTTAAACCGATGGACAAACCGAGGTTGTTAACCGAAGCATCGGAACTCTCCTACGTGTGTTGATCAAGAAAAACTTGAAGGATTGGGAGGAATGCATTCCCCACGCCGAGCTCGCCTACAACCGAGCAACGCACTCAACAACCAAGATGAGTCCATTCATGATCGTCTATGGTTTCGAGCCCCTCACCGCGCTCGACATCCTACCACTACCTCTCCATGAGCGCACAAACATGGACGTCGAGAAGCATGCACAAGCTATGAAGACGCTTCATGAAGAAACAAGAGCTACTATCGAACAACAAGTCCTTCGCCAAGCTTCAAGGTTAAACAAGGACAAGAAGGAGATGATCTTTGAAGAAGGTACCTGATGACCCACAAGTATAGGGGGTGTATCGCAGTATTTTCGATAAGTAAGAGTGTCGAACCCAACGAGGAGCAAAAGGTGTTGGCTAGTGGTATGGATCAGGAATTCTCTGCAAATACTTAGCAAACAGATTTTTAGGGGGTTTCGATAAAGCAAGTAAACAAAGTACGAGTAAACAAAAGACAGTAAGAATAAATGCAGCAAGTGGCCCAATCCTTTATGCAGCAAAGGACAAGCCGGTTGTATTTCTATAGATGACCAAACGTTCTCGAGGACACATGGGAAGACTGTCAAGTGCTTTCGCTTCATATAGTCGATTAATCTTCTCTAGCTTGCTAAGTGTTGTGTGGGTGAACCTGTGCTAATGTACCGCCCCATCCAAGACTAAATACATACTTGTGATTAAACCCCCTTGCAAACATCCGTAAGTACAAGAAAGTAATTAAGGTAGAAACCTAACCACAGCTTTAAACTCTAAGACCCTTACGTCCCTTGTGCAATGGTTTCCTAACGGGGGTTCAGGTTTCTGTCACTCCGGCAACCCCTACGATTAGTAGCCAAATACACAATGCATTCCCCTAGGCCCATATAGGTGAAGTGTCATGTAGTCGACGTTCACATGACACCACTAGAAGAAGTACACCACAACTTAAATAGCAATCTATTGAATCTTTCTCAACGCAACTCCACTACTAACAACAAGACTTCTCCCATGTCCTCAAGAACAAAACAAACTACTCACAAGACATCATATGGATCATGATCAGAGATGAAATAATGATGTATAACAATCTGAACATAAACAATAATTCAATGGTTCACTCAATAGCATCAACTACAAAGAGTAATCAACACCGGGCAAGTTTCCCCTATGAACTATGCAAGATTCAATGCAATTGTTACAGCAATATGGAGATGGTGATGAGGGTGCTGATGGTGATGATGGTGGTGATGATGATGATGATCCCGATGAAGTCCAGCTTGATGGTGGTGTTGATGGCGACGATCTCCCCTCTCCGGGAAGGAATGTCCCCGGCAGAAATCTGTCTGCCAGAGAGATCTTTCTCTCTCGGTGTTTTCCGCCCCGCAGAGGCGGTGGAATCTTTCTGTGGTTGGTCCCCGAGTCTTAGGGTTTCGGGCGGTTGATATACGCTAGAGGGGAGAGGCTGGAGTGGGCCAGGGCGGCCACACCACTCCCTTGTGCGGCCTAGGCTTGCCCGCGCCATGGGGCGGTGTGGGCCCCCTATGGCCCACCTCCACTCCATCTTCTGGCATCCCGAGTCTTCTGGAAAAATAGAATTTTCCGTATATTTTCCCGGATTTTCTGATCTTCGCGAATTTTGCCTCCAAACAGCACCTTTTCCATCAGAATCCTGACTGCAGCGGTCCATGCTCCAAAAGTCATCAACCATGCAAAAATAGATGAAATAACATAAGTATCACCTCTCAATACGAAATATATCAATGAATAATAGTGAATTAAGACATAGAATAGTGATGCAAAATGGACGTATCAACTCCCCCCAAGCTTAGACTTCGCTTGTCCCCAAGCGAAACTGAGCTCAATAAACATGACCTCAGGTTTATGGAGTGAAGAGTCGATAAAAGAATACGGACAAGAAGCATCACATTCATCAAAAGCATAAATCATAATAGAAGACAAGTCACTATTATATAACTCAACTTGCAGTGAGTAAATGAAACACAATAAAGATACATAGAGTGAATCATAATTGGTAATGGCAAACTTAGCTCTTGGTCGAAGAATAGTTGATAATTTGCTGGAGTTCACAAATAGCTGGTTTTCAAAGAAAGCTTTCAAAGTAGTAAACTTCAAGGTAAGAGCAATGTGCAAAAAAAGGAACATAAGAACATGATTGAATAAATCGCCATATGAATGAATGAATAAAACACGTCAACTCAAAATACTTGCTGAGATAGAAGGGAGTAGGTTTACTAACTCAACTACAAGGTAAAAGAAAGGCCCTTCGCAGAGGGAAGCAGGGATTGCAAGTCTTATAAAGAGCTCCCAAAAATTATGATACTTACTAGCTTTCAGCTCTCATTGCCCCTATCATAGGCATCTTTTGGTGATTAAGTCTAAAGTGACACAACTAAGAGGATATGCTTGACAAGTTATAAGTTGAAATCTCATGCCCCTTAATTATGAGTACCGATCCTCATGCTACTCAACTTCAGTCACGAGCAAGCTCTTGTCATTGTAAATACATGCGTATCATTGAGAACCGCCAACGGGGTACCCCTTGCACATGACACAGGAGCTATCCCATAATCAAAATGACAAGGCAAGCAGACAGTGAGCATCTCAGCGATCTTTTTATTTGCTATTTGCATAGGTTTTTATTGATGATGCTTCATAGAATGCTCACTATAGTTATGCTGCAAGTTTCCACCATGATTAGGCATGGCTTAGGCTAGCGGCCCAGGCGTTTCTCTAACACACATATAAACTCCATGATCTTACAAGTTCCAGTTTTATTTCACACCGCCGGGATCCATAAGCAAAAGAAAATGATATCAACTAGGTACACGTACCAATGAAGTGTTGAAAGCGGTCCCCATGATACATGGTTCGGCTAACTTCAACTCATAAAGCGCAAGCATATACGCAACAAAGAAGGACCCAATGGTTCAAGTTTATTAAATGCAAGAAAGTAAAGTGTGCCATCAAGTTCGTGAGAGCCTTAATCACTAATTTTCGCATAACAATTTTAATTTGGGAGGTAGATAAAACAAGAATTTACTTGGAATAGCAATAATGCTACTAGGTAGGTATGGTGGACACAAATGGCAAAGGTTTTGGTTTAAAGGAGATGGATGCACGAGAAGAATACCCCCTCAGTACAAGTTTTTGGCTAGCAAGGCTAGGTAGCAAGTATAAGAGTTGAAGGAAACAAACAAACATACAAGTGATAAAGACAAACATGCAATCTTCCTTGGAAGCACAAAAGATCTTAACTAGAGAATACTAAACTTATGAGCAAACCAAGGAAGAAAGATGATGAAATTATTTTTCTCTAGAGTACTTCTATCTTTTTCTTTTCAACTCTCAAAAAGGTGTTTCTACTAACCGAGCCAGGTTTGCCAAAACCAACTAAATTAACTCAATGATCCCAGAGTGCTACCAATACTAACACCAAGATCAATCATATAACCACGAATTGAAAACTAACATAAGCTATGCAAAAGAGTGAATGACAGAACTTCTCATTAATATTCCATAACAGAAACTCACACCAAGGGATACAAATCTAACGAGAGAGGGGACACTTCCATAATGCAAACCATACTACAAAATAACTCCTCTATTCATGATATGACTCTACTAATAAGGTAAAAAGATAGAAGATAGTGATATGATACCGCGGCACTCCCCCAAGCTTGGAACAAACCAAGGGGATGCCAAACCTGATGACGAATTACTCCTTTGGTGGTGGTGGTATCCTCTTGATGAGCTCCTTGATCAGTTTCCCAAAGTCCTCAATCTCGAAGGTGAGATTACGAATCAGCTGTGAATTTTGCCCAATGCGGCTCACGATCATGTCGTGTTGAGAATTCCAGCTCTTGCTATTCTTTCCCCACTCTTCCTCCTTGAAGTCTTCTTTTCCTGCATGGCTAGAACGAGGCAAATCCCAATTGGAGGGTAATTTCTCCTTGGGCATATTCTAGTATTGATGCTCATGGATAAGAGTGTGGAAAGGGTTCCTGGTGCGTGGAGGAAGTGACCAGGGATCTGAAAGGTGATGAGGATGCTTCCCTCCAATGGCTGGATTTGCAAGCACTCCAATGCCTGCAATGGTAGTGCCGGTGTGCTTTGCCTCCTCTTCACCTTCACTCTTGATCTCCTTCTCCTTCCCAGGGTCTTGGAGGTCTTCCTCCATGGGCTCCTTCCCTTTATCCTTGGCAGACACCATTGTGCTTCTAAGCCTTCAAAGAGTATGTCCTGGTAGAAACAGATCGAAACAAAACACAGCGAAAACACGATATACGAACCTCGGAAGATCCGGGGGGGTTATATATTATGAAGTTTCACATCAAAAGGAAGGTACTGGGAGAAAATGGGTCGGAGACGGAGTCCTGGGTGGCCTCACCACCTGGTGGAGCCGTCAGGGGTGGGCTCGCGCCATGGGGTGGTGTGGGCTACCCTGGCTCCGGTTCCGTCCCTTTTTCGCTTCGTAGCTTTCCTTATTGACTGAAAACTGCAAAAATATAGTTGGATTGTATTTTCGCAGAACTTTTCTTACCAGAACTGTTACCTAGTTGGAAACGGACTCTGCAGGTCTCTGAATTTGGTCCTCAATCAATTTCTCTAGAGTTATAACTTGAATATCGATATATTCATCTTCATACACTTATTACTTGAGTCATAAAACCCTTCTCTTCCTTATTACACCATTGTCTCCATTTCCTGGAAATTTCTTTCACACAAAACTTCACACAGTTCTTTTTAGCAACATTAGTATAAGTGAAGTGATAAAACCTTTTGAGTCCAACTTCCACTGAAAACCATCAAAACATAAGCTACTGTAGCAAATCCTTCCGAAAACCCAAAAAGAATTCAAAAAGGAAGTCGAATAAAGAAGCAAATGCAAGATTGGCAAAATCTGTCAAAACAGACCAGCAGGTAAAGATCAATTTTTTCGAAATTCTTCTGTTGCTCAAATCAAAAAGTGCAAAACTGACGAAAGTTAAATAACAACCTGGGGCATAAGCACAAAACATTACAGCTCAATCCGATATACAGAGATCTCTCACAAATTTTTACGGTGAAGCACAAGAATCTGTTTCGGGACAGCAACTTCCCCAAATCTTACTTCTCTCTCATTAGAGGTTGATCTTGACACAAAAACCAAACAAAACGGATAAGGAGCAATTATTACTAAGTAATAACTTACAAGACTCAAAGAAACAAAAACAAACTAAAAGCAAAAACAAATTGGGTTGTCTCCCATAAAGCTCTTTCTTTATAGCCATTAAGATGGGCATGATAATTTTGAAGAAACTCTCATAGGGATATGAATTGAAGTGAAAGAGAGCATTAAAAAGCAAAAACACAAACTCATTTAAGTGTAACCCACTTCCTATGCAAGGGGATTTTGTAAACAAACAAGTTATTGAAACCGGAGGCAACTTGCATAAGAAGGCAAAAGAAGTGCAACATAAAAGCTTTCAGCATAAAGCGGGGAAACTTGATATTATTGAGATGCATAAGAACACTTTTCCCCCTCTCATAGTAGCTTTCAGCATCATGCATAAACTTAACAATATAGTTATCACAAGGATTATCATAGCAATGATCACTTATTCTAACAGAAAACACAGGAATACTAGCTCTCATAACACTACTATGTGAAACAATATTAGAGGTATCCTTACAAAGGATAGTGTGTCCCTCCTTTTCATATTTAACAACAAAGTCTTTTACATTTGCTACAATAGGTTCATCAACCATTTGTTTATCAGGTTCAACAGCTTTATTCATACTTTCATCCACCATACTAGCCATCATAGAATGTTCCTTTACCTTAACTGGGAAAGGCATTTTCTCAATATAAGGTTCAAGTAAAACATAATTAGCAGTATAAACTTCAGTATTTCTTGCAGGAACACTCTTAGCAATATCTTTATAAGGTTCATGATACTTATTCCACTTCTTTTTAGGCACTTCAATGTAGGAAGCAAAGGCCTTTGTCATTCTCCCAAGCTTCAGCATTGTCTTGAATACGGTCTAGAAGGTCCCATTAAGCTTCTTCTTCCATACGAGTGAATGATCCAGCACAAGAAGCATCCAACAAATCCTTGTCATGTAGAGGAAGCCTTGCATAAAAGTTGTTGATAATAATATTATTGGGGAGCTCATGAATGGGACATTTGAGCATCAGTAACTTCAATCTCCCCCAAGCTTGAGTTGAACTCTCTCCATCAAGAGGCCAAAAGTTGTATATTTGATTCCGATCTTTATGAACCTCACTAGGAGGATAAAACTTTGATTAAAAGAGAGGCACTATTTCCTCCCATTCTAGAGCTTGACCATTCTTCAGCAGCTTATACCATTCCTCAGCTCTTCCTTTCAGTGATAATGAGAATAACTTCTTCTTAACTTGATCTGTAGTAATACCTGCACACTTGAACAACCCGCATAATTCGTGTATAAAGAGTAAATGATCACCGGGATGGACAGTTCCATCCCCAACATAGTAGTTATCCATAACACGATCAATAATTCTTGTAGGTACTTTGAAAACATCTTTCTCAGCAGGTGGTGGCTTATCTACTACCTTAGCAGTGGTAGTAGCATTACCAAATAAGAAACTCAGCGAATTATCCATAACGAAAATAAAGCAACTAGCAGAAGTAAACAATACTCACAGTAGAAGTTTTCTTTACCAGTTCCACTCTCCAATAGCGCTTCACTCCCCGGCAACGGCGCCAGAAAATAGTCTTGATGACCCACAAGTATAGGGGGTGTATCGCAGTATTTTCGATAAGTAAGAGTGTCGAACCCAACGAGGAGCAAAAGGTGTTGGCTAGTGGTATGGATCAGGAATTCTCTGCAAATACTTAGCAAACAGATTTTTAGGGGTTTTCGATAAAGCAAGTAAACAAAGTACGAGTAAACAAAAGACAGTAAGAATAAATGCAGCAAGTGGCCCAATCCTTTATGCAGCAAAGGACAAGCCGGTTGTATTTCTATAGATGACCAAACGTTCTCGAGGACACATGGGAAGACTGTCAAGTGCTTTCGCTTCATATAGTCGATTAATCTTCTCTAGCTTGCTAAGTGTTGTGTGGGTGAACCTGTGCTAATGTACCACCCCATCCAAGACTAAATACATACTTGTGATTAAACCCCCTTGCAAACATCCGTAAGTACAAGAAAGTAATTAAGGTAGAAACCTAACCACAGCTTTAAACTCTAAGACCCTTACGTCCCTTGTGCAATGGTTTCCTAACGGGGGTTCAGGTTTCTGTCACTCCGGCAACCCCTACGATTAGTAGCCAAATACACAATGCATTCCCCTAGGCCCATATAGGTGAAGTGTCATGTAGTCGACGTTCACATGACACCACTAGAAGAAGTACACCACAACTTAAATAGCAATCTATTGAATCTTTCTCAACGCAACTCCACTACTAACAACAAGACTTCTCCCATGTCCTCAAGAACAAAACAAACTACTCACAAGACATCATATGGATCATGATCAGAGATGAAATAATGATGTATAACAATCTGAACATAAACAATAATTCAATGGTTCACTCAATAGCATCAACTACAAAGAGTAATCAACACCGGGCAAGTTTCCCCTATGAACTATGCAAGATTCAATGCAATTGTTACAGCAATATGGAGACGGTGATGAGGGTGCTGATGGTGATGATGGTGGTGATGATGATGATGATGATGATCCCGATGAAGTCCAGCTTGATGGTGGTGTTGATGGCGACGATCTCCCCTCTCCGGGAAGGAATGTCCCCGGCAGAAATCTGTCTGCCAGAGAGATCTTTCTCTCTCGGTGTTTTCCACCCCGCAGAGGCAGCGGAATCTTTCTGTGGTCGCTCCCCGAGTCTTAGGGTTTCGGGCGGTTGATATACGCCAGAGGGGAGAGGCTGGAGTGGGCCAGGGCGGCCACACCACTCCCTTGCGCGGCCTAGGCTTGCCCGCGCCATGGGGCGGTGTGGGCCCCCTGTGGCCCACCTCCACTCCATCTTCTGGCATCCCGAGTCTTCTAGAAAAATAGAATTTTCCGTATATTTTCCCGGATTTTCTGATCTTCGCGAATTTTGCCTCCAAACAGCACCTTTTCCATCAGAATCCTGACTGCAGCGGTCCATGCTCCAAAAGTCATCAACCATGCGAAAATAGATGAAATAACATAAGTATCACCTCTCAATACGAAATATATCAATGAATAATAGTGAATTAAGGCATAGAATAGTGATGCAAAATGGACGTATCAGTGACCTTGTGTGGATACACCTAAGCAAAGACCGCTTCCCCAAGGAACGTGACTCCAAGCCCAAGCCAAGAGGAGATGGTCCCTTCAAGGTCATCAAAAGAATCAACAACAACTCCTACATCATCGACATACCAACCTCCAAGTACCTTGCAAGCAATACATTCAATGTCAAGGACTTTCACCCTACCATGGAGATGTTCGAGATGATAACCATGAAGAGTCGAGGACGACTCTTTCCCAAGGGGGGGAGCTGATGCGGCCCGTCCTACGGACGCTCCTACATCTACACCAACAAGTCCCCCAAGTGGGCCCATGACTCGTGCCCGAGCCAAACTCCTACAAGCTAAGGTGAACTCGCTCCTCTCCTCGTGCCAATTTGATACCTCCTTGGATGGTATGCTACTTCATGCAACTACCCTATGCATCATCAAGTATGAAGCTTTGACATATCACCAAGCACCCAAGGATGGAGAACAAGGAGCAGAGCATGAAGCAGGAGCCGCTGGAGCTGCTCAGACCGGAGTCTCCGATCTGCGCACACCGGAGTCTCTGGTCCACCAAAGTCTTCGGCCTAAAGACCCCGGAGTCTCTGGCCCTACCTCTGGTCTGCCCCCAGAACCGGGCCCTGGGACAATCTGAAGGCCCCTCCGGAGGCCGGTCTGGAGGCTACACCGGAATCTCCGATCCACCACACCGGAGTCTCCGGACCGACCATCACCAGGCGTGAGAAGGCCTTTGGGCATGCGGCCCATGTACCCCTTAGTCCGTCCAGAACTTGTCTTTTATTCCTAAAGTACCCCTGTTTAAGTGGCTGGCCTATATATAGTCCCCCACATCCATGGTAAACCCTAGGCATGATATTGGAATTAGTGGAAACCCCTTTGTGGATCTATCTAATTCTTGCCTCATGCTCCTTGACTAAGGAGCACCAATATCCCCAAACCTCGTTGGAGTTTGCATCGTGCCTCCACGTTGTACAAGGCCTAGGCATCGGTGTCCCTTTGCCTAGACGTCAAGATCTCACCGAGTCTCCCATCACGCCATGCCGGTTCGAGAGAGAGTCCTCCGCCCGACGCCGATCCTAGGGATTGCGCCGGACCGGTCACCATCGGCGTGAGCTATTGGTGTGTATCGTAGTTTTGCGTGTGTGTGTTCATCGTGTTCTTCGTGCGTGCGTTCTTCGTGTTCATCCTCCTCTCCTCTCCCCGCACTCCATCCTCGACTTGAAAGGGAATCGTGAAAGATCGGGCCAACCTAGAGGTTTGCCCTCAACAGGTACATTAGCACAGGTTCACCCACACAACACTTAGCAAACTAAAGTAGATTAATCAACTATATGAAGCGAAATCACTTGACGATATTCCCATGTGTCCTCGAGAACGTTTGGTCATCTTAAGTAATACAATCGGCTTGTCCTTTGCTGAATAAAGGATTGGGCCACTTGCTGCATTTATTCTTATTGTCTGTTATTTACTCATACTTTTCTTACCTGCATTATCAAAAACCCCTAAAAATCCGTTTGCTAAGTATTTACAGAGAATTCCTTCTCCTAGCCACTAGCCAGCACCTTCTGCTCCTCGTTGGGTTCGACACTCTTACTTATCGAAAATACTGCGATACACCCCCTATACTTGTGGGTCATCAAGACTATTTTCTGGCGCCGTTGCCAGGGAGTGAAGCGCTATTGGAGAGTGGAACTGGTAAATGAAACTTCTACTGTGAGTATTGTTTACTTCTGTTAGTTGCTTTATTTTAATATGGATTCGTAATGCTACTACCACTTCTAAGGTAGTAGATGAACTGCCACCTGCTGAGAATGATACTTTTAAAATACCTACAAGAATTATTGATCGTGTTATGGATAACTATTATGTTGGAGATGGAACTGTCCATCCCGGTGATCATTTGCTCTTTATACACGAATTGTGCAGGTTGTTCAAGTGTGCAGGTATTACAACAGATCAAGTCAAGAAGAAGTTATTCTCATTATCACTGAAAGGAAGAGCTAAAGAATGGTATAAGCTGCTGAAGAATGGCCAAGCTCTTGAATGGGAGGAAATAGTACCTCTCTTTTATTCAAAGTTTTGTCCTCCTAGTGAGATTCATAAAGACCGGAATCAAATATACAAATGTTGGCCTCTTGATGGAGAGAGTACAGCTCAAGCTTGGGGGAGATTGAAGTTACTAATGCTCAAATGTCACATCATGAGCTCCCTCACAATATTATTATCAATAACTTTTATGCAAGGCTTTCTCTTCATGATAAGGATTTATTGGATGCTTATTGTGCTGGGTCATTTACACGCATGGAAGAAGAAGCTAAATGGGATCTTCTGGACCGTATTCAAGACAATGCTGAAGTATGGGAGAATGACAAAGGAAGAAAGTCCGGTATAAATTATGATTATGAATGCATTGAATCTTTTATGGGAACTAATGACTTTCAAAATATTAAAAATTCTTATGGTCTTGACTCTCAAGCTATTGCAACTTATTTTAAGGCTTTTGCTTCCTATATTGAAGTTCCTAAAAAGAAGTGGAATAAGTATCATGAACCATATAAATATGTTGCTAAGTGTGTTCTGGCAGGAAATACTAAAGTTTATACTGCTAATCATGCTTTACCTGAACCTTACATTGAGAAAATACCTTTCCCAGTTAAGATAAAGGAACATTCTATGATAGCTAGTATGGTTAATGAAAGTACGAATAAAGTTTTTGAACCTGATAAACAAATGGATGATGAACCTATATTAGAAAATGTGAAAGTCTTTGTCACTAAATATGTGGAAGATGGACAGACTACCCTTTGTCTAATATTGTTTCACAAAGTAGTGTTATGAGAGCTAGTGTTCCTGTGTTTTCTATTAGGATAAGTGATCATTGCTACAATGGTTCTTGTGATAGCTATATCATTAAATTAATGCATGATACTGAAAGTTATTATGAGAGAGGAAAGAATGTTCTTATGCACCACAATAATATCAAGTTTCCTCGTTTTATGCTAAATGTTTTTATGTTGCACTTCTTTTGCCTTCCTATGCTAGTAGCCTCTAGTTTCAACAACTTGTTTGTTTACAAAATTCCCTTGCATAGGAAGTGGGTTAGACTTAAACATGTGTATTTGTTTCTTCTTAATGCTCTCATTCACTTCAATTCATATTCTTATGTGAGCATCATTGAAATTATCATGCCCATCTTAATGGCTATAAAGAAAGAGCTTTTTGGGAGACAACCCAATTTATTTTTGCTTTCAGGTTGTTTTTGTTTCTTTGAGCCTTGGAAGTTATTACTTCGGTAATGACCTCTCCTTATCCTTTTGTTTGGTTTTTGTGCCAAGTTCAACCTCTAATGAGAGAGAAGTAAGGTTTGGGGAAATTGTTGTCCTGAAACAGATTTTTGTGCTTCACCGTTAAAATTCATGAGAGATCTCTGTATGTCGGATTCAGCTATAATTGTTTGTGCTTCTGCCCCAGGTTGTTATTTAACTTTTGTTAGTTTTGCACTTTTTGATTTGAGCAACAGAATATTTTCGAAAAAATTGATCTTTACCTACTGGTCTGTTTTGACAGATTTTACCACTCTTGCATTTGCTTATTAAGACGATTTCCTTTTTGAATTCTTTTCGGTTTTCGGAAGGAGTTGCTACAGTAGCTTATGTTTTGATGGATTTCAGTTGAAATTGAACTTAAAAGGTTTATTACCTTGCTTACACTAATGTTGCTAATGAGAATTGTGTGAAGTTTTGTGTGAAAGAAATTTCCAGGTTAGTGGAGAAAATGGTTGTAATAAGAAAGTGAAACGTTTCATGACTCGAGCAATATGTGTATGAAGATGAAGATATTGATGTTATTAAAGCGGTGACTTCGGAAGAATCTACTAAACGCCAACTTCAGAGACTGGCAGAGTCCGTTTTCAAATAGGTAACATATCTGGTAAGAAAAGTTCCGCAAAAATTCTGTCAAACTATATTTTTGGAGTTTTTATCCAACAAGGAAAGCTACTAAGCGAAAGAGGGACGGAAATAGAGCCAGGGTGGCTCACACCACCCCCTGGCGCGGCCCCCTTGGACGCACCAGTAGGTGGTGTGGCCACCTCGGCCTCCGTCTCCGACCCGTTTTCTCCCAGTAGCTTCCTTTTGTTATAAAATTTCGTAATATATAATCCCCTGGATCCCCCGAGGTTCGTATATCGTGTTCTCGTTGCGTTTTTGTTTCGATCTGTTTTTGCCAGGAACTATTCTTGAAAGTTAGAAGCACAATGGTGTCCGCCAAGGATAAGGGAAAGGAGCCTATAGAGGAAGATCTCCAAGACCCCGGGCAGGAGAAGGAGATCAAGAGTGAAGATGAAGAGGAGGCAAAGCAAAGCCAACATCCGCACACCGGCACTACCATTGCAAGCATTGGAGTAGTGGCCAACCCTGCTAGGATTAGAAGGACTGCACGAATGTCAACTGGAGGGAAGCCTCCGCGTCACTGTTTGGCTCCACGGTCACTTCCTCCACACACCAAAAATCCTTTCATACCCTTATCCATGAGCATCAATACCAGAATATGCCCAAGGGGAAACTACCCTCCAATTGGGATTTGCCTCGTTCTAGCCATATAGAGAAAGAAGACTTCAAGGAGGAAGAGTGGGGAAAGAATCGCAAGAGCTGGAATTCTCATCCCGACATGATCATGAGCCGCATTGAGCAAAACTCACAGTTGATTCGTAATCTCACCTTCGAGATTGAGGACTTGGGGAAACTAATCAAAGAGCTCATCGAGAGAATACCACCACCACCGAAGGAGTAATTCGTCATCAGATTTTGGCATCCCTTGGTTTGTTGCAAGCTTGGGGGAGTGTCGCGGTATCATATCACTATCTTCTATCTTTTTACCTTTTTAATAGAGTCATATCATGAATAGAGAAGTTATCATGTAGGCTGGTTTGCATTATGGAAGTGTCCCCTCTCTCGTTAGATATCTATGTATCCCTTGGTGTGAGTTGTCGTTATGGAATATTAATGAGAAGTTCTATCATTTACTCTTTTGCATATCTTATATTAGTTTTCAATTCATGGTTATATGGTTGATCTTGTCGTTAGTATTGGTATCACTTTGGGATCATTGAATTAATTTTGTTGATTTTGGCAAACCTGGCTCAGTCAGTAGCAACACTATTTTGAGAATGGAATGAAAAGATAAAAGTACTCTAAATAAATATAATTTCATCATCTTTCTTTCTTGATTTGCTCATAAGTTTAGTATTCTCTAGTTAAGATCTTTTGTGCTTCCAAGGAAGATTTCATGTTTGTTTTTATCACTTGTATGTTTGTTTGTTTCCTTCAATTCTATTGCTTGCTACCCAGCCTTGCTAGCCAAAAACTTGTACTGAGAGGGAATACTTCTCGTGCATCTAATCCTTAAACCAAAACCTATGCCATTTGTGTCCACCATACCTAACATTAGCACTATTGCTATTCCAAGTAAATTCTTGTTTTTATCTACCTTCCGAATTAAACTTGTTATGTGACAATTAGTGATTAAAGCTCTCACGAACTTGATGGCACACTTTACTTTCTTGCACTTAATAAACTTGAACCATTGTGCCCATCTATGTTGTGTATATGCTTGCGCTTTGTAAGTTGAGAATTAGCAGAACCATGATGTCATGGGGAACTTCAACATTGCATCGATACTTTGTACCTAGTTGATATCATGCTCTTTTGTCTATGGATGTCGTCGGTGTGAAATGAAAGGGGAGCTTGTAAGTCTATGGAGTTATGTATGTGTGTTAGAGAAACGCATGGGCCGCCGGTCTAATCCATGATGTCATGGTGGAAACCTGTAGTGTAACCATAATGAGCATCTATGAAGCATTCTTCTTATAAAAAAGAGATAGAGATTGAGAAAAAGAGAAAAAGAAAAAAACAGATGAGAAAAGAGGAAAGAGAGAAAAAAGCACCATATTCCCATGGTAAATAAGAAGATTGCTAAGATGCTTCTTGTCTGGTTGCCTTGTCATTTTGATATGGGGATTTTTCCGCATCATCGGGCAAGGGGTACCCCGTTGGCGGTTCTCTATGATACACATGTACTTACTATGAGAAGAACTTATCGGTGACTAAACTTGAGTAGTATGAGGAGCGACCCTCGTATTCAAGGGACATGAGATTTTCAACTTGCAACTCGTCAAGCATATACTCATATTTGATCACTTTAACCTTAATCTCCTAAAGATGCCTAGGATAGGAGCAATGAGAGCTGAAAGCTAGTAAGTACCATAATTTTTGGAAGCTCTTTATGAAACTTGAAAATCCCTGTTTCCGGCCTTTCTTTTACTTTTTAGTTGAGTCAGTAAACCTATTCCCTTCTATCTCAGCGAGTATTTTGAGTTGTTGTGTTCCATTCATTCATATGATGATTTATTCAATCATGTCTCCTATGTTCCTTGTTTTGCACTTTGCTCTTATCTTAGTGAGTACTACTTTGAAAGCTATCATTGAAAACCATTTATTTGTGAACTCCTGCAAATTGTCAACTATTCTTCGACCAAGAGCTAAGTTTTTCCATTACCAATTATGATTTACTTTATGTATCTTTATTGTGTTTCCTTTACTTATTGCAAGTTAAGTTATATAATAGTGAGTTGTCTTCTATTATGACTTATGTACTGATGAATGTGATGCTTCTTGTCCGTATTCTTTTATCAACTCTTCACTCCATAAACCTGAGGTCATGTTTATTGAGTTCAGTTTCGCTTGGGGACAAGCGAAGTCTAAGCTTGGGGGGAGTTGATACGTCCATGTTGCATCACTATTCTATATCATAATTTACTGTTATGCACTGATATATTTCATATTAATAGATGATACCTATGTTATTTCATCTGTTTTTGCATGGTTGATGACTTTTGGAGCATGGACCGCTGCAGTCAGGATTCTGATGGAAAAGGTGCTGTTTGGAGCAAAAATTCACGAAGATCAGAAAATCTGGGAAAATACATGGAAAATCCTATGTTTCCAGAAGACGAAGGCTGCCAGAAGGAGGAGTGGAGATGGGCCACAGGGGGCCCACACCACCCCCTGGCGCGGGCCACCCTAGGCCGCGCCACCAGTTGGTGTGGCTGCCCTGGTCCACTCCAGCCTCTCCCCTCTAGCGTATATTATCCTCCCGAAACCCAAAGACTGGGAGGGCGACCACAGAAAGATTCCGCCGCCTCTGCGGGGCGGAAAACATCGAGAGAGAAAGATCTCTCTGGCAGAATTCTGCCGAGGGAATTCCTTCCCGGAGAGGGGAGATCGTCGCCATCAACACCACCATCAAGTTGGACTTCATCGGGATCATCATCATCATCACCACCATCATCTCCACCAGCACCATCATCGCCACCTCCATACCGCTGTAACAATTGGGTTGAATCTTGCATAGTTCTTAGGGGAAACTTTCCCGGTGTTGATTACTCTTTGTAGTTGATGCTATTGAGTGAATCATTGAATTATTGTTTATGTTCAGATTGTTACATATCATTATATCATCTCTGATCATGATCCATATGATGTCTTGTGAGTAGTTCGTTTTGTTCTTGAGGACATGGGAGAAGTCATGTTGTTAGTAGTGGAATTGTGTTGAGAAAGATTCAATGGTTTGATATATGGGCCTAGGGGAATGCATTGTGTATTTGGCTACTAATCGTAGGGGTTTCCGGAGTGACAGAAACCTGAAGCCCTGTTAGGAAACCATTGCACAAGGGACGTCGGGGTCTTAGAGTTTAAAGCTGTGGTTAGGTTTCTACCTTAATTACTTTCTTGTACTTGCGGATGCTTGCAAGGGGTTTAATCACAAGTATGTATTAGTCCTAGGAAGGTCGGTACATTAGCACAGGTTCACCCACACAACACTTAGGAAACTAAAGAAAATTAATCAACTATATGAAGCGAAAGCACTTGACGATATTCCTCGAGAATGTTTGGTCATCTTAAGTAATACAACCGGCTTGTCCTTTGCTGAATAAAGGATTAGGCCACTTGCTACATTTATTCTTATTGTCTTTTATTTACTCGTACTTTATTTACCTGCATTATCAAAAAACCCTAAAAATCCGTTTGCTAAGTATTTACAGAGAATTCCTGCTCCTAGCCACTAGCCAGCACCTTCTGCTCCTGGTTGGGTTTGCCACTCTTACTTATCGAAAATTCTGCGACCCTATACTTGTGGGTCATCAAAGTGCACAATTCTTAGGCAAATACAAAATGAGATGCTCTCATAGGATAGATACACACACAGGAAGAAGGGTTAACAAGGTGGAGCAAGTTATACCTTTGGTATTGTTGACGACTTGCTCTGGTGTTGGGGATGATGTTCATGCGTCACGGTGTCGAGGAGCGTGGGATGTTATGATTTGCGGAAGCTTGATGTTAGTTTGGGAAACACGAACAACACAAGAAGAAAAACGGACAAAATTGTGTCAGAATTTTTTTCGGCAAAGCAGCCGGCTGTGCCAGTTCTATCGCCAGAATTTCCGGTCGCGTCCAAAATTTTGGCGGTAGAATGGGTTCGCCGGAATGCTCTCCAAAATAAGTTCATGACGAACTCCAAAAAGTCAAATATGTGATTTGTTTTCAAAAATCTGTCGGAATCGGGGCTAGGGAAGGTCAAAGGAAGGTAGATCGACACCCAAAGCAATAGATCTATGTACCAAAACCATGAAAAACTCACCAAATAGAGAGATCGATCCAAAAGCAATTTGGGGCTATATTTTTTTGGTATTTCTCAATTTATGGTGGAAATCGAAGAACAAGGTCAAATTCGTGGCAACCAAAAGCTGCTGATACCAGTTGATATGGGTCTCCTTGTGGATTTACCCTTGAGGTGGCCCGATCTTCACAGATTTGAGGTGGGGAGTGAGGGAACATGCGATGAACACGATGAATGCAACTCTAATGCAAGGTAACAGTACAACTACATGCCAAAACACACCCAATTCGTTTTGCTCCCGTTGGTTCGAACAACCAATCGAAGAATCCTTGGCGAGAGACCTTACGGTAGAATCACCAAAGGAGAGATCGTCAAGAGGATGATTGAATCCAAATCAAAGAGAGAGACCAATCAGTACTAGAATCCTTGACAAGGAGAGACCAAACACTTGAGGAAGGTCTTGACGACTTAAAGAAGGCCACCGACTCCAAGGCCTTGTAAAACTCATAGATTTACTACATAGAGGGGGTTCCCATCAAGGGTTTGGCACATGCCTCAATTCATCATCATCTCTACCTAAATCTGAGCCACAGGGGGTTGTTTATACTACTAGGAGCGAAGGGGTAGGTAAGAGGGAATATTCTGGGCATCAAACCCTTCATAGTGTGGAGATTGGCATTTTCGGCGATAAGTCCGGTCTCGCTGGAATTGGTGCCGGTATTTCTGGCGGTCACAGGTTTGGTTCGGTGGGCGCCGATTTGCTATTCTGCATAGTGTTTGGCATTCGCCGGTTTGCTTCGGTGGTGACAAGAAATTCCGACGGTGATTCCGGTCGATCGGTCCTAGCGCCGGAAGTTTCAACGTGGATTCCAGCGGCGCTGGGCCTGGCGTCAGAATCCTTCTCCCGTCTTCTTTTCTAGGCTTCTTGCTTGGGTGTCTTGGCTCCAGGTTCATCCTTGTCGCCTCCTTTTGGCATCATGATCATAGGCGTGGTCACACAATAGGTACTTGCCTCAAGTAGGATCCCATTCACACGATGGCCAACGGACGGTAAGAGATGGAAGGAATTCACCTTTGTACGAGTGGTTGGTGTAGCATGATGTGGACCAATGGTGAATGCCGAGTGTTGGGCTGCATCACGTTACCCTATGAAGCCTCCATCAAAGTGTTCATTCGATTGCGAAGACGCTAAGTTTCCTCCCTTTCACATAATCGTATACCTGGAAGAAGCAAGGGGTTATTTTGGAGACTAAATAGCAAGACACATGGGCTCCATGGAAAGCTTACAGAGCATTTTCTCGCTCACCCAGGAGATTTCTTCCAAAAGGTATGCTTCACGATCCAAAATTTTACGCATCTTCGACTGGGATACATCCACCATTGCCTGCACGGTTTTAAGATTGCTCTACAGCCGCTTTATTTTCTCAATTTTTCTGCATACAATGGTGGATCCACAACACGGACGATAGCACCTTTGGGTGCGACTATTTCGATTAATGATGGGTGCACACCAGAAGCCTGAGGAGGTTCTGAAGGAACATTTGGGTCAACAGTTATTTAACAGAACAGACCAAAAAAGAAGGGATTTTAGCGAACCATGCAAATCACATACAGGGAAATATATGCAAAAGAAACATTATATATACATGCCAAGACTGTTCTTCAACCCGAAGAATAAGAATGGGTCACCAAGTGTAGCATCCCAATTGTCTAAAAATCGCAATGCTACTTGCCTAGTCTATATTGCTACTTCCTACATGTTGTTATTGCATCATCATTATATCATGCTCATGTCACCATGCCACCTTGCATTTGAGCATCATATAAAACCCCTCTATTTGGTTCTTATCCCATATGCATCACATATTGTATCACTTAGAGTTGCCTCTTGATATACTGTATTTGCTTCTTGATATATTGCTTCATGCCCAAGTTGAGTTGGGGGCATATCTTTTCTTGACTCCACCACCTTTTCTTTGTCACCACCTTATAATTCCACCATCCAACTACATATGGGCCTTTGCTTTTCTTTTGGTTTTTATCTAGCTCATATCTATTATGATGGATCCACTTATAAATCTACAAGCTCCCATATATGATCTCTGTTGTTTTCACAGTATTAAGTATGTGGAGCCTCATGGCCACCTTTGTATGCCATGTGAGTAGAATGTCCTCTCTAGTTCTATATGGTTTGTTTTGGATAGGTGAGCATGTTTGAATGTATATGAGGCTAAATAATCATCTAGTGGAACCACATACTAGCATTGCCCATTTATATTCAATTATGCCTATTTTCATCCATTCCATATGAGAAGCAAGCTTGTGTATTTTGGTATGGCCCTTATTCAAATATTTTTTGAATGCATGCATGGATAAATATGACCATGTGGAATTCTAGTGTTTTCACTAATAGTGGTGGCATATATACCATATGCATGGCCCATGCAATAACACCACCATTACCTTCTCCTCTCCTTTTATCTCTCACTATTTTTTTGGGTTTTCCTACAAGATTGGATCCACATGCTAGGGTCTACTATTTTCAAATTGTTTTGTCACATTTCAAAAACCTTACAAGTCTTTATTCTAGTAAAATGCCCAAAATGAATATGCATATGGGCATCCCCTTTTTTCCTTTGATGCTTTTTTCCTTCTTGTCTTATATTTTACTAAATCTTCTTTTCAAAACATCTGAAAAGGTTTCGAAAGAGTTTTAAGTAATCACTTATTTGAAATTGAATTGGTAACAAACAAAAAGAAATAAAAACAAAATAGAAAGTGACAAAGAGAACCTGCTTGTATCCCAATGTGTCTCAGCCCGACCACAACCCAGTAATCCAGCCCAACCGAGTCGCACCTTCCTTCTCCTTCTCCCCAGCTGGGCTGACCAAATTCTTCTCTTCCTAGACCATACCACTTCGACGGAGTCGCAGGCGCCGTCCTGTTCCTCTTCTTCCATCGGCCCTCCCCTCCTCTCTATGAGTTGACGGAAGTGAGCAGGTACCCATCGCGACACCATCATCCTTGTCACGCCGCACCTCCGCTGTCCCCTTCTTATCCCCTCGCCTCCATGTTCCTGGCAAAGTTCCGGCCGTAGCAGCCCCCCCCCCCCCGAGGTGTTCCCTGAAGCCTGAGGAGGTTCTGAAGGAACATTTGGGTCAACAGTTATTTAACAGAACAGACCAAAAAAGAAGGGATTTTAGCGAACCATGCAAATCACATACAGGGAAATATATGCAAAAGAAACATTATATATACATGCCAAGACTGTTCTTCAACCCGAAGAATAAGAATGGGTCACCAAGTGTAGCATCCCAATTGTCTAAAAATCGCAATGCTACTTGCCTAGTCTATATTGCTACTTCCTACATGTTGTTATTGCATCATCATTATATCATGCTCATGTCACCATGCCACCTTGCATTTGAGCATCATATAAAACCCCTCTATTTGGTTCTTATCCCATATGCATCACATATTGTATCACTTAGAGTTGCCTCTTGATATACTGTATTTGCTTCTTGATATATTGCTTCATGCCCAAGTTGAGTTGGGGGCATATCTTTTCTTGACTCCACCACCTTTTCTTTGTCACCACCTTATAATTCCACCATCCAACTACATATGGGCCTTTGCTTTTCTTTTGGTTTTTATCTAGCTCATATCTATTATGATGGATCCACTTATAAATCTACAAGCTCCCATATATGATCTCTGTTGTTTTCACAGTATTAAGTATGTGGAGCCTCATGGCCACCTTTGTATGCCATGTGAGTAGAATGTCCTCTCTAGTTCTATATGGTTTGTTTTGGATAGGTGAGCATGTTTGAATGTATATGAGGCTAAATAATCATCTAGTGGAACCACATACTAGCATTGCCCATTTATATTCAATTATGCCTATTTTCATCCATTCCATATGAGAAGCAAGCTTGTGTATTTTGGTATGGCCCTTATTCAAATATTTTTTGAATGCATGCATGGATAAATATGACCATGTGGAATTCTAGTGTTTTCACTAATAGTGGTGGCATATATACCATATGCATGGCCCATGCAATAACACCACCATTACCTTCTCCTCTCCTTTTATCTCTCACTATTTTTTTGGGTTTTCCTACAAGATTGGATCCACATGCTAGGGTCTACTATTTTCAAATTGTTTTGTCACATTTCAAAAACCTTACAAGTCTTTATTCTAGTAAAATGCCCAAAATGAATATGCATATGGGCATCCCCTTTTTTCCTTTGATGCTTTTTTCCTTCTTGTCTTATATTTTACTAAATCTTCTTTTCAAAACATCTGAAAAGGTTTCGAAAGAGTTTTAAGTAATCACTTATTTGAAATTGAATTGGTAACAAACAAAAAGAAATAAAAACAAAATAGAAAGTGACAAAGAGAACCTGCTTGTATCCCAATGTGTCTCAGCCCGACCACAACCCAGTAATCCAGCCCAACCGAGTCGCACCTTCCTTCTCCTTCTCCCCAGCTGGGCTGACCAAATTCTTCTCTTCCTAGACCATACCACTTCGACGGAGTCGCAGGCGCCGTCCTGTTCCTCTTCTTCCATCGGCCCTCCCCTCCTCTCTATGAGTTGACGGAAGTGAGCAGGTACCCATCGCGACACCATCATCCTTGTCACGCCGCACCTCCGCTGTCCCCTTCTTATCCCCTCGCCTCCATGTTCCTGGCAAAGTTCCGGCCGTAGCAGCCCCCCCCCCCCCCCGAGGTGTTCCCTGAACTAAGTTCGTAGGCAATCGTCCCAGCTCCAATTTTAGTTTTTGCGCCCACCCTTTCTGCGCGACCATCACGTCGCCAACCTCGTTGGAAAGCGTCGCCGCCGTCGGAACCTGTCGGGATTTAGAGATACTTTGCAGGTTCAATTAGCAGCCAGCCGGAAACTTTTGCTAGAAACCCCTGCGATGTTTTGTCCATCAAACTCCGACCCCTGGCGTGCCCCACGTGTCAGACCTGGCCCTTCCGCGCGCAGTAGCAGTCCAGTTAGCATCAGTCCCACCTGTCGGCGTCGGCTAGTTTCCCCCGGCAACAAAAGTTTCTAGCGGATTTCTTTTATAAGTAAAAATTCACAATATTGAATATATCTAATATAAATCATATCTTTTTATATAACTCGAATTTGACTAAATTCCCAAAATGAAAAGTGATTCAAATTTAAATATGATTTCAAATGCAAATTCAAATTTGACCAGAGTCAACCCTAACTAGTAAAACCAGTGATATTTGAGCCCTTTTTAAATTACTTGCATTTAATAATTGTTTTAAATTCATAAATTCGAATTTTGCATATGATATATGTTTCTTGATAAAAAATGCCAGGAATTCAAATATGCCATCCAAAATAATTTTTGAAAAATTTAAAATTTCAAAATTATTTGTGTCAATAAATGCTTTTCTTAATAAATCTGTAAATTTAATTCCGTAAACCCAAATTCGACAAATAATATATCTAAACCGATCAGCGCGACGAGCCCGTTCTGCTTATGCATTCCATGATATGAATTGAAGCATGCATCATATAAATATTAAATAATCAGAACTGTTTATGGGAGTAAAACATGTCTAAATAAATTAATAAAGTGCTTTATTATTGTTTCCACACCTCACCCATGCCATGCTCTGTTATACCATGCAATTGTGCATCATTCTAACATGGCATACATTGTTTGCTTGTTGCATATGATTTATATGATTGTGCAATGTATTTATTTTGGTCCTTGTGTGGTTAGTTTTTATCTAGATAGACACTAAGCAAGGAGAATAAAAGGAGCCTCGGGAGTATTACCCGGATCCTTCCTATTCTGCAGCTGAGCTTCCATGCAATAAATTCCCCATACTTGCATACATATAGTACCTATGCTTCTATCTCACTCTTGCATCATTGAGTCGCAATTGCATTAAATTGAATCATAAGTATTGCATAGCCTTTACTTTTAAACCCCACCGAATCTTGTATCTCAATCCCATGAGCCATTACTGCAGGAGTTGTTTGAGCCATGCGAGTTGTACAATTGCATGTGTAGGGTTTGTGCAAGTCTTTGGATAACGAGGTACCTAAACAACTTAATCTGAGTAGTAATGGGATAACTAATAAAAGAGGCACCGGTGAGCATTATCTGCTATTTGGTTCTTTAAGCTCACTTGTGTCTCGTAGGACCCCAAGTACTTGATTCCTGTTCCTTGACATTCACACTATCCACATACGGGAGACTCTATGGATCCCCTTCGCCCAAGCTTGATTCACACTTTATTTCTTAGGGCCACAAACTAGTTTGGGGATTTATTACTATCATGTACTTATGCCATGCTTTACTGCTTTATTTATGATTGCGAGTGGAGCGCCTGTACTGCTTAGGAACCCCGTGCCACGTTTATGTTGTATCGACAAGTCTAGTCACACTTTCAGGTTCCTAGTCGTTTATAGCCGTCACCACACGCTCTGGGTACGTCGCGAAGCCTGTTGGAAATATGCCCTAGAGACAAATAGTGATAAGGACTATTATCATATTTCATAAAGTTTATGATTAAGTATTATATCATGCTATAACTGTATTGAGTGAAAACATCAATACACGTGTGATATATAAACAACCAGGGGTTCCTAGTGAAACTCTAGTCACTGGTTCATTGGTCAACATATGATCAAGTTTCCTGATCCTGTGGCATTTAGGCCAGTTGGAAATGGAGTCAACTCATTCTGAGAATGAGATGATGAACCAATACCCAACCTAAACATCGTGACCCGATAATGTCACGAAGTTCAAGTTACGATGATTAGAAATGGATCCTCGTAGACTATTTCTTAGACCATTAGGCTATATCAATCACTGTCTCTCGAGAGTGCTTAGATAGCATCAATCGCCACTTGGTAATACAGTGGTTATAAAGGTCTGTTTAGGTACTCGGAGGAAACCGTAGAGGCAATATATGTCAAGAGCGGGATTTGTCCGTCCATGTGACGGAAAGATACTCAAGGGCCCACTCGGAGAAGTTATATCCAATAGCTGCGCAGCGTGTGATTTGATCACATGGATATCACTTGTCGGAACGAGTCAAGTAGCATTGTTCGGTAACGAGATTGAACACGACATGGTGATGTCATTGATCAGATCTCGAGCAATGCAAGTATCGAGAGACAAAGGGAATAAGACACGACCATCCTGGTTCAAACGATGAAAGATCTTCGTGGAACGCACAGGGTCACATGGCCATCCAGGTCCCTCTGTTGATCATTGGTCCGGGATTGTCCCGGCCATGTCTGGAGTGTTCCCGAACCGTAGGGTATCACACTTAAGGGTTTGATGATGCTTAGAGAGAGTTTATAGGATCGGAAGAATTGCCGAAGAATAGTAGAGAGAAAATCGGAAGGGTTTCGGTAAGTCTAGAGGATGTCCGGAGTGGAGATGGAAGGTGTTCCGTAACCACGGAGATTGAATAATATATGAATGAATGTTAAATATTGATTTAATCATTTATTCATAATTATTTAATAAAAGATAAAATCAATTTAAAGGTCAAAAGGCTTAATGAGCCAATTCCAGAGGGAAGAGGGCCCATTAGGGAAAGGCAAGAGGGGGTGGACGGCGCCCTAGTGGGCCACGTGGGGCCCATGGGGGTGGTCGTCGGCGCCACCCCTCCCCCTCTCCTCTCCTTTAGTCCCCCCCCGGGTCTTTGAGGGAGGTAGTACCTCCCCTCCCCTATATATAGTGGGGGTATTTGGCCAGATAAATATACACTATATTCAATAAAAGTTTTCTCTCTTTGATACTCTCTCTCTTTCGTGACCGTGGTCCCAAGTTTGGACCGCGCGAACGAGAGACATTTTCACCACGGAGCACCATCGCGCTACGGGATTCAGATCTAAGAGCTCTACTTCCACAACTGCTGCTGGATCAGAGAAGCGGGAGTCATCGTCAGGCATCAAACGTGTGTAACTCCCCGCGAGGTGTCACACTTGAGGCACTCAAGTCGTTGGAGCCGTAGGAGTGCAAGGACTTCATCACGACCTTGAGATTGGCTTCGGCTCGTCTACATCAACCACGCTCTCCTGAGCGTTGACAACATTTTTCGGTCTTCAAGGGTAAGTTCGCGAAAATCCCCTCCCATTACTGCATTACTAATAGATAGGTCCTGACAACATCAGGGGTTCAGTGGTGCAGGGTAAAAAATTATTGTTTTCATACACGGAACCCCTACAAAGCCGGCCGACATCATAGAGGGTAGCTTATTAGGGGTGGCCCCTAGAAATAATTTATGAATCCTGTGAGTGCATTGTCATGAGGCCTCGTTGCATTTTATTTGGTCCTTCCCGAGGTTGATCATGTGTGTGTTGCTATTTGTGCACCCATGCATGGTAAATCTTTCTGAAAGTCGTGGCCGCGGTTATGGACGACTTGGAGCACAGTTTCTCGATGACAAGCATAACTAAAGTACCGCATTTAATTTGACTAAGAAATGACTAGTAAATAGTGCAACACTGATGGAATGGTTAATAAAATGGCCAACGGATGGGATGTTCTTCCGCATTCTCGTAGATAAACGAGAAGGAGGGCGAACGATGTTTATTTATGTTGCTTATATAACTGTTGTTATTAATTAACAAGCATCCTTCCATCTCTGGTTGGGCAGATGTGTAGCGTATCTCTATAGAACTTTGTAGATATTATCTTTCGCTGCAATTGCGTCATCCCAAGTTGTTCCCTTTGGAAGCATTAAGACTTCCTGAGTACCCCTAGGGTCTCACATGATAAATATTTGGTTCAGATGGACAAGTATACTCTCAGGAAGGCTACTGGGTTGAAGAGACTAATGATGGTGGCAACGACTGTTCGGTGTAGAGATTCCGGAGATGGAGATCCATGAGATCTATGGGCGGGATGTGCTTATTTTCAGGGCATCTTATGTCAATTTGCTTCTTATCTATACTGACATCATGTTTTCCGCTTCTGCTTGATACTCTGATGTGTGTTGTTGAAGATGTATCCTAAACTATTATATCTATCTAGGATATTTGGATCTTGCCATATGACGTTGAATATTTCTGTTTCTATTGTTTCTAGATGGTGTGGCTCTGATGTCTATTGTATGTCGCTGACATACATAGTAATTTGTGTATGTTTTGATCGCATTACCTATCGACTACGTCGCTCGCTCTTGTCCTGATGTTCTAAAAAGTGGGTGTGTTGGCCGGTACCGTGCCCTGCTCCATGAGGTGGGCCTACTATGTGTGGCTGCGTGGCCCCACGGTAGTACGTTCTGTCCACTTTTGGTTCATCCAGGCTTGAGCTTAGAGCGTAGGGTCCGAGGTATTACAATTCTTATCAGAGCCATTCCGCCCTTCATGGTCTCAGCCAACATGGTCCTTGTCAGTCTAGAAAATATTTTGGTAGTTATGTATACTAGGGAAAAACTAAGCGTGAGAGTAGGTCTGCTTCCATTTTTCTTCTTACCCACCCACCCGCCCACCCTTTTTCTGGTAAGAAAGTGTAACGTTTGTCTATCCTCTTCTAAAAATTAAAACTAGTATTCACGTGTTTGGGGTTTCCATAGTACCATAGGATGTGTGTAATTCATTGTCTATCTGTTGCATCCAACCTTGTTGTCACAATCTGTCTTTGGTTATCAATTGTTGGTACATTCCATACCGACAGGCGTATTGTAAATCGACGCTATCTATCCTACTCTTTGTAAACCGATGTGATCTCTCTTACTCTTTGTTACCTACGCAATCTTATTAAGGGTGTTCATTCTTTAGCACGCTTTCACATAATGTGGAGCTACTAATCTCGATCTGATAAGTGTTTTTTCACATCTATTGGTATTATAATGCCAAAAATGCAGAATTTTTTCTTTGATATATCTATGTTTCCACACTTCTTTTCAGCCGTGTGTGATACATGTTCACCTTCTTTTTGTCGGCATGTCCATGCTAACTCGATATTTTACTACCGGCGCTTTAATCTGGAGTTTTCGCTTCATCTTCAATTCTTTTGGGGCTAAATACATAACTTGTGTCAATTCGATGCTTGTGATTGTAATTTGGTTTTCTGTTTAGTTATATGACACTTATCATGAGTGTAATATGGCCAATGCTATTTATCCAATCCTCCAAATGATGGCGGTTATCTCTTGTGATTTTGAGTTATACCGTGATCATATCTATATCATATTCACGTATTTTTGGCAATCTGGAGGTTCCTTAAGGCACTATGGTGGATTATCATGCTTCACATCTTTTTGAACCCCATATCTGCAAGGTCGTCTTTGATACAAGAGAATCTCATTCTTTCATCTATGATAGCTTTGCTTAAATGTACGAGTTATCGTCGCTTCTTTATCCAAGTTCTCTTTATCGTTGCAACCGATGATCCAATCGACTCTGTGAACAAGTCAGCATTTCGTTTTCTCTTCCGAAGAGCCAGATAATCTATTCTGGTAATGCATCTGTTTGCACATAATCCTTGCTCTTAATGTTGAGCTTTCGAAGAGCGTTGAGCTCAGAAAGTATTTCGAGCATTCGTTCGTTTCTCCCGCCTCATGGAGTTGGTCTTCTTGGAATATCTCGTTAAATTCGTGGTGGTATATCTTGACGATATGCTTGCCTATTCTATACCAATGGGAGAACATGGAAGATCATCTGTGTCTCATCCTCTCAAGCTTCGTGAACACCGCTTGCGTGCAAAGTTCTCAAAGTGTAAGCTCCGACTTTTTGAAGTCACCTATCTCGGCCACGTCCTTCTGCTAAATACTTTGCTACAATTCTGGAATCATCAAGTCAATTTTCAATTCCATCCTCTACCTTCAACCAAATTCAGAACTTTTCCTTGTTTGGCAAGTTATCATCATCGTTCTGCTGAAGTTTCCTCAAGACTGCTAAATCTCTCTCAGATCTTCTTAAGAAAGACAAGAAGTTCTTTTAGTCTTCCGCTCATCAAGAAACCTTTTGAAACTCTCTCTATCTTCTATCCTCAATCCGACAGATGCCATGAAGACTTTCAGATATTTTGCAACTCCTCTTTCAAGAACATCGTGCTTTTCTTGTTTTATCTGTTGGACCTATCATCTATTTCAGTGATCTTCCTTCATATCTTTTCCGGTGAGTTGGGAACATCCAACACAATGACAACATCATCATCTCATCTACTTTGGATTCGATGAAGTGTTTTCATCACCTCCTTGTTTTCTTAACGAAGCTTCATGAATTCTGTTTGTCAAGATCTTTAGTCTGAAATTCAAGAGTTCGGTTGCACAATTTTCCTATTCATGTATGGAATAATGCTTTGAGTGCGGGATAGAGTCATGACCATACCACTACTCTTATCACTCACCTTGTATGATAAATTGGTGGATTAATGTGATTTTACTCATTCCATGGAAGTTAGAAGTGGCCTTTATCTCTTGAGACTTTTACTTCTGTCCTTGTTTTTTTCCGGAGTGTGCTCTCAAGAACATAAACAATAATATCTTGTTGGTGGTATCATATATTTCAAGATGGAGAACAATCTTCAATGATCTGGTGGAAACAAATGCAAAATCTTCTTTGTCCTCTCCATTCTACCGGTGCTCGACATCGCCAAACAAAGATGGATGGAAGATATATCTGACTTCTTTTTGTCAAAATTCCTTTCTCTTGGTAAAGCCAATTATGGTTGATGCCATCAATCAAAAAATCTATTGCAATAACCTCATGGTTAAGGAAAGCAATAAGCATCGCTACAATAATCTCCAGATATTCAATATTCACCTTCTTCTTAGGATTCCACCATAAACTCGTGTCACTCTTTCTCTTGAAGATGAATATGCACACCTATTTTGTGTGATCCTTTGGTTCTTACCGGTGCCAGAAGAATCTAATCCAAGAAGTCCTTAATTCCAATTTTTTCCATTGATATCAAGGAACTCTATTGTCTGAAGGCAATATTGTTTCTCCAGACTTTATTTCTTAAATCCGAAGGAAGAAACAATGCTATTTTCATAGTGGTTGATAACTTCTCCATAGTCATTCCGGCGAAACAAAGCATCATCTTCACTTGCACCTTTAAATATTTAATCCTAACAATGTGTCTTTTCTTTCTCTTCGATATATCGTCCTTTCAAAATTATTTCAACAGTGGTTCTTTTCCTTTATCATGTTCCTCAAGATCATCTGAGCTATGTCCGTCCTACCTTCTTTTCAAGATAATCCTCTAGTTATTTCAAGTCCTTTGTTTCTAAGAAGGAAAATGCAAGACTCACAACAAGTCAAGCAAGTTTTGCAAGGTATAATGGTCGCACCATTCCGTTGTTCTTCAACTTGGGAATGCGAGGATCACCTTCGTTCTGAACACCCGCCTCCCCTTGTGCCTTTTTCTTTTTCCTAGGAATCTCAGGGCAAGATTCATGTTTAGTGGGGGAGAGTTGTAGCATCCCAATTGTCTAACAATTGCAATGCTACTTGCCTAGTCTATATTGCTACTTTCTACATGTTGCTATTGCATCATCATTATATCATGATCATGTCACCATGCTGATGCGCTCGACTTTCAACGTAGAGCTCGTTGGGAACCCCAAGAGGAAGGTATGATGAGCACAGCAGTAAGTTTTCCCTCAGTTATGAAACCAAGGTTTAATCGAACCAGTAGGAACAAGGAAACACCCCAAAGGTGTTACTAGCTGAGCTTTGGCAGGGCGCACTACCGGTGCTAGTAGCAACGTGGAGACCTGCACAACACAACCACAGAACTTTGTCCCCAACTTGCGATGAGGTTGTCAATCTCACCGTGTTTTGCGGAAAACAAAGGTTTAAACGTATCGAATGGAAGGAAGTAAAAGTTTATAGAAAGTAAACACAAAGCAGAAACAGTTTACAGATTGTATGTAAAGAAAAAGGACCGGGATCCATAGTTCACTAGAGGTGGCTCTCCTTAGATAGATAACATGCTGGGTGAACAAATTACAGCAGGGCAATTGACAAACACCGAGAAAGCAATACATGCATATACTAATCATCTTGACTCCTCTGAGACTGGATTGGGCATTACAACATAATACATAGACCGCCATCCAACTGCATCTATGACTAATAATCCACCTTCAGGTTATCATCCGAACCCCCTCCAGTATTAAGTTGCAAGCAACAGATTATTGCTTTACGAACTGCATATAAAGTAAACAATACGATTGTTCTATGAACAAAGTATTGTTGTTTTCTCCCTAGTAGCAACATCACATCTAGTACCTTAGAGATTTCTGTCACTTCCCCAGATTACCAGAGGCATGAACCCACTATCGAGCATAAATACTAACTCTTGGAGTTGCTAGCATCTACTTGGCCAAGATATCTACTAACAACGGAAAGCATGCAAGATCTCAAATAACAAAGACATGATAGAATCAATAATCAATCTGAAATAGCATCTCAATATCCATCGGATCCCCGCAAACACAACATGTACGAATTACAAATAGATGATCTTGATCATGAACGGAGCTCACAAGATCTAAACATGAAAGCACAAAGGAGGAGAAACCAGCCATCTAGCTACTATATGGATCCGTAGTCCAAGGATGAACTACTCACGCATCACACCGGAGGCTTGCATGGTGATGAAGAAGGCCTCCAGGGTGAATTACCCTCTCCGGTAGCGTGCCGGGAAGAGCTTCATATCCCTCCCGATCTAGGGATGGAGATGAC
The DNA here is from genome assembly GCA_910589775.1 of Avena eriantha. NCBI lineage: Eukaryota > Viridiplantae > Streptophyta > Magnoliopsida > Poales > Poaceae > Avena > Avena eriantha. The sequence goes on from OU342741.1 coordinate 274,983,234, forward strand.
GGCGGCTACAGACTCTTTCGTGGATTTTTGATCGGGTACTTAGGGTTTTCGTCTCGAGGGCAATATATAGGCGGAAGGAGAGGCCGAGGGGGTGCCGGGAGCGGACACACCACCCCCTGGCATGGGCCAGGCCTGGCCGCGCGGCCAGGTGGTGTGGTGGCTCCCTGGCCCTTCTCCGTCTCGTATTCTGGCACTTGATCACTTCCGGAAAATATGCACTTTGGCTTTTGTCCCGTCCAATTCCGAGAATATTCATTTTCTGACTTTCCTGGAACCAAAAACAGCAGAAAACAGGCAGCTGGCACTGTGGCTCTTGTTAATAGGTTAGTCCAAGAAATCATATGAAAAGTACTCCAAAGTTGGAATAAAACACAAGAAATTGGATAAAACCAAGCATGGAACATCAAAAATATAGATACATTTGCAATGTATCAACATCCCCAAGCTTAACTCCTGCTCGTCCTCGAGTAGGTAAGTGATAAAAAGAAAGAATAATTTTTGAGGTGACATGCACCATCAGAGACTTGATCAAAGTATTTGCAAAACATTCAAAGCTGGGATCACAGTACTTCAATCATAACATGAAAGACAAAGTTCTAGCAATAAGCAAAGAAACTATGATGCAACATGAAAAGGCACAAACAAAAGAATCATGAATAACAATGCTATGCAAGACGTTTGTTTGTTTCACATAAAGAAAACATAGCATAATAGCATTCAGCTTGTCCCTCAATAGAGTAGCAAATATAAATGCATAGGACACCTTCAAAGTTCATAAGAGTGACTAGATACAATAGTTTAAAACAAGCAATAACAAGTTATGCATCAATCAACTAGTCTTGGGACAATGCACATAGAACTAAGAATGGCCACTATGCTCTCAAAGTAGGTGCATAAAGATAGAAGGTGGAGACTCAATATAATGGTGGAAGAAAAGCCTTTTGTAAAAGGAAGTAGGGATTCAAGTCTCATAAAGAGCTTCCAAAAATTATGGTACTTGTAGTTTTCAGCTCTCATTGCCCCTATCATAAGCATCTTGAAGGTGATTAAGGTTAAAGTGACACAACTAAGAGGATATGCTTGACAAGTTATAAACCGAAATCTCATGGCCCTTACTTACGAAGATCGATCCTCATGCTACTCAACTTCAGTCACGAGTAAGCTCTTGTCATTGAAGTATATGTGTATCATTAAGAACCGCCAACGGGGTACCTCTTGCACATGATACGGGAGCTTTCCCATAATCAAAATGACAAGGCAAGCAGATAATGAGCATCTCAGCGATCTTTTTATTTGCTATTTGCATAGGTTTTTATTGAGGATGCTTCATAGAGTGCTCATTATGGTGATGCTGCAAGTTTCCACCATGATTAGGCATGGCTTAGGCTAGCGGCCCAGGCGTTTCTCTAACACACATACAAACTCCATGATCTTACAAGTTCCACTTTTATTTCACACCGCCGGGATCCGTAAGCAAAAGAACATGATATCAACGGGGTACAAAGTACAAGTGCAATGTTGAAAGCGTTCCCTATGAAACATGGTTCTACTAATTTCAACTTATAAAGCGCAAGCATATACGCAACAAAGAAGGACCCAATAGTTCAAGTTTATTTAGAGGCAATAAAGTAAAGTGTGCCATCAAGTTCGTGAGAGCTTTAATCACTAGTTTTCTCATAACAAGTGGAAGGTAAACAAAAGCATGGATATACTTGGGATATCATAAGCTAGTAGGTATGTATGGTGGACTCTTTGGAATAACTTGGTTTAGGGAGTTGGATGCATGAGTGGAACTCATACTTGGTGGTGGAGGCTAGCAAAAGACTGGGAGCGACAAACTAAGAGAGCAATAATGGCCATAATCATGCAGAGCGACAAAACATCATTGATCAAAGCATAAAGTGATACTACAAGTTGAAAACTAAAAGATCATAAAGGCTATGGTGACTTGAGATAGTCATAACATGGTGTGAGCATGTGCCACGTCAACCCAAATAAAGCATCAAAGGAGAATACCACTATACTATGCTTTAATATGCTAAAACAACGCATGATTCATCCAAGGCACATTAAGCAATCTCAATTGTTTATAACAAGTCATGCTATAGCAAATAATACTAAGAACAAAGCCAAAACAATATCAAGCATGGCATGAAAAAGCATAGGCCACAGTCAAAAATAAGCTCTTTTTACCACATAAGTATGAACTTTCCTACTCTTTTCCAAACCGAACCAAACTATTTGCAAACCAAAGTATGAAAGAGGGGGTCCAACCAATTTATTCAGAAAACTAAGCAAACCAATCAAACTAAAAACCAAAACGAAAACGAAAAAGAAGACGCTCCAAGAAAAACACAACTGTGCATGAAACAATAAAAATGAAGCGTTTGGAAGAAACCTGGGATTTTTATTGATGAAGAAGGGGATGTCTTGGGCATCCCCAAGCTTTGACGCTTGTACTTCTTGGATATTTCTTGGGGTGACACGTGTGGCATCCCCAAGCTTGAGCTTTAGTCCATCCTTCATCTCATTACTCATTCCTTCCATACACCTGAAATTTTTCCTTCATACAAAACTTCACACAATCTCATTAGCAACATTAGTGCACTTAAGATAAATAAGTCTTAAGGTTCAGTTCTAACACAAAATAAACTTCCATAAAAACACTAGCTACTGTAGTACTTCCTCCAAAAAGCTCAATTCTCCAAAAGAACTCAAGAAGGGACCAACAAGAAGCAAATGCAGAAAATGGCAGAAATCTGTCAAAACAGACCAGCAGGTAAAGACGAATTTTTTCGAAGACCTTCTATTGCTCAAATCAAAAAGTGTTGAACTAACTAAAGTTAGATAACAACCTGGGGCAGAAGCACAAAACATTACAGCTCAATCCGACATACAGAGCTCTCTCACGAGTTTTTACGGTGAAGCACAAAAATCTGTTTCGGGACAGCAACTTTCCCAATCATTACTTCTCTCTCATTAGATGTTACTCTTGGCACAAAAAGCAAATAAAAAAGGATAAGGAGCGGTTATTACAGAGGTAATACTTCCAAGACTCATCTAAAACTTTTGGGTTATCTCCCAATAAGTACTTTTCTTTAACGCCTTTAAGTTAGCCATAAGAAGCAAAGAAAGAATCAAGTATTCTTAAATGAAGAAGCATTAAGATCAATACCAAAAATATTTTCAACAAGGCAAGGTATATCATCCAAATAAGTTCTAGAGGATCCTCTCTCAATGCTCTTAGGTTCACTATTCTCATCAAAAGGGTTTGCAGGAACAATCCAATCAAGATTCTTTTCTATGGCATCATGTATTGCTACTAGTTTAAAGGGTATTGGTATCTTAGGTTCCTCCCCATTAGGTTCGGTTTTGTTCATCTTTTCTCGTGTACCAACAACATCTACACATGAGCCTAGCATATTGAAACGTTCAAAAACTTTTCTAGCTTCCTTGGCAACATCATAGAACTCCTTAAACAAAGTTTCTAGAATAAAATCCCTCTTTTCAGGATCATCATTTTCTTTAAGCTTAAGAAACATCACTTGCATTAAGGGGTTGAGGTTAACAAACCTAGCTTCTAACATGTGAATTAAAGAAGCTGCAGCAATCTCATAATTTGGAGCAAGTTCTACAAGGGATCAATCCTCAGTATCTTCATGTTTGCTAACGTGATTAAAGAATTCTTCAATGTTATCTTTCCCAATTATAGAACCACTACCAACTGGAAGGTCTTTTAGGGTGAATTTGGGGATCAACATGGTGAGCTAGGGAAGGGGTGACAACTAAAGGAGACTTATTTTTTTGTGTTATTGAAATAAGAAAGCAAACTTGTAAAACTAATTTTTTTGGATTTTTTGAAGAACAAAACAAGCAAACAAAGCAAAAAGAAAACTAAGCAAAACAAAAACAACAAAGTAAAGAGATTGGTTATGAGGGACTCCCCTTGTGAAGATGTCCTTGACTCCCCGGCAACGGCGCCAGAAAAGATCTTGATGCGCTCGACTTTCGACATAGAGCTCGTTGGGAACCCCAAGAGGAAGGTATGATGAGCATAGCAGTAAGTTTTCCCTCAGTTATGAAACCAAGGTTTAATCAAACCAGTAAGAGAAAGGAAACACCCCAAAGGTGTTACTAGCTGAGCTTTGGCAGGGCGCACTACCGGTGCTAGTAGCAACGTGGAGAGCTGCACAACACAACCACATAACTTTGTCCCCAACTTGTGATGATGTTGTCAATCTCACCGTGTTTTGTGGAAAACAAATGATTAAACGTATCGAATGGAAAGAAGTAAAAGTTTGTAGAAAGTAAACACAAAGAAGAAACAGTTTGTAGATTGTATGTAAAGAAAAATGATCGGGATCCATAGTTTACTAGAGGTGGCTCTCCTTAGATAGATAACATGCTGGGTGAACAAATTACAACGGGGCAATTGACAAACACCGAGAAAGCAATACATGCATATACTAATCATCTTGACTCCTCTGAGACTTGATTGGGCATTACAACATAATACATAGACCGCCATCTAACTGCATCTATGACTAATAATCCACCTTTAGGTTATCAACCGAACCCCCTCCAGTATTAAGTTGCAAGCAACAGATTATTGCTTTACGAACTGCGTGTAAAGTAAACAATACGATTGTTCTATGAACAAAGGATTGTTGTTTTCTCCCTAGTAGCAACATCACATCTAGTACCTTAGAGATTTCTGTCACTTCCCCAGATTACCAGAGGCATGAACCCACTATCGAGCATAAATACTAACTCTTGGAGTTGCTAGCATCTACTTGGCCAAGATAGCTACTAACAACGGAAAGCATGCAAGATCTCAAATAACAAAGACATGATAGAATCAATAATCGATCCGAAATAGCATCTCAATATCCATCGGATCCCCGCAAACACAACATGTATGAATTACAAATAGATGATCTTGATCATGAACGGAGCTCACAAGATCTAAGCATGAAAGCACAAAGGAGGAGAAACCAGCCATCTAGCTACTACATGGATCCGTAGTCCAAGGATGAACTACTCACGCATCACACCGGAGGCTTGCATGGTGATGAAGAAGGCCTCCAGGGTGAATTCCCCTTTCCGGCAGGGTGCCGGGAAGAGCTTCAGATCCCTCCCGATTTAGGGATGGAGATGACGACGGCTACAGACTCTTTCGTGGATTTTTGATCGGGTACTTAGGGTTTTCGTCTCGAGGGCAATATATAGGCGGAAGGAGAGGCCGAGGGGGTGCCGGGAGCGGACACACCACCCCCTGGCATGGGCCAGGCCTGGCCGCGCGGCCAGGTGGTGTGGTGGCTCCCTGGCCCTTCTCCGTCTCGTATTCTGGCACTTGATCACTTCCGGAAAAATAGGCACTTTGGCTTTTTTCCCGTCCAATTCCGAGAATATTCATTTTCTGACTTTCCTGGAACCAAAAACAGTAGAAAACAGGCAGTTGGCACTATGGCTCTTGTTAATAGGTTAGTCCAAGAAATCATATGAAAAGTACTCCAAAGTTGGAACAAAACACAAGAAAGTGGATAAATCCAAGCATGGACCATCAAAAATTATAGATACATTTGCAATGTATGACATGCCATGTTGCATTTGAGCATCATATAAAACCCCTCTATTTGGTTCTTATCCCATATGCATCATATATTGTATCACTTTAGTTGCCTCTTGATATACTGTATTTGCTTCTTGATATATTGTTTCAAGCCCAAGTTGAGTTGGGGGCATATCTTTTCTTGACTCCACCACCTTTTCTTTGTCACCACCTTATAATTCCACCATCCAACTACATATGGGCCTTTGATTTTCTTTTGGTTTTATCTAGCTCATATGTATTATGATATATCCACTTCTAAATCTACAAGCTCCCATATATGATCTGTATTGTTTTCACAATATTAAGTATGTGGAGCCTCATGGCCATCTTTGTATGCCATGTGAGTAGAATGTCCTCTCTAGTTCTATATGGTTTGTTTTGGATAGGTGAGCATGTTTGAATATATATATATATATATATATATATATATATGAGGCTAAATAATCATATAGTGGAACCACATACTAGCATTGCCCATTTATATTCAATTATGCCTATTTTCATCCATTCCATATGAGAAGCAAGCTTGTGTATTTTGGTATGGCCTTTATTCAAATATTTTTTGAATGCATGCATGGATAAATATGACCATGTGGAATTCTAGTGTTTTCACTACTAGTGGTGGCATATATACCATATGCATGGCCCATGCAATAACACCACCATTACCTTCTCCTCTCCTTTTATCTCTCACTATTTTTGGGTTTTTCTACAAGATTGGATCCACATGCTAGGTTCAACTATTTTCAAATTGTTTTGTCACATTGGAAAATCCTACAAGTCTTTATTCTAGTATAATGCCCAAAATGAGTATGTATATGGGCATCCCCATTTTCCTTTAATGCTTTTTCCTTCTTGTCTTATATTTTACTAAATCTTCTTTTCAAAACATCTGCAAAGGTTTCAAAAGAGATTTAAGTAATCACTTGTTTGAAATTGAATTGGTAACAAACAAAAAGAAATAGAATCAGAATAGAAAGAGAGAGAGAAGAACCTGCTTGTATCCCAATCTGTCTCAGCCCGACCACAGCCCAGCAAGCCAGCCCAACCGAGTCGCACCTTCCTTCTCCTTCTCCCCCGCTGGGCCGACCCAATTCGTCTCTTCCTGGCCCGTACCGCTTCGACGGAGTCACAGGCGCCGTCTTGTTCCTCTTCTTCCATCGGCCCTTCCCTCCTCTCTACGCGTTGACGGAAACGGGCAGGTACCCGTCGCGGCACCATCATCCTCGTCATGCTGCACCTCCGCTACCCCTTCTTATCCTCTCGCCTCCACCCAACCCTTGCTCCTCTCCCTTCTCACGTCGCAGCTTCTTTTCCCCCTCTTCTGTAGACGACCACCGAGCCCTCTCTAAACTCGTCGTTCCCCGGAGCCACGCGCAGCCCCGAGCTAAGGCGAGGCCAAAAGTAGATCCTCCGTCGGTTCCCACGTCGGACACACTGGAAGGAGCCGCCATCTGTGCCGGAGCGCCGCCTTCCTCTTCTTCCTGATGGAGCCTGAGAGCTTCACCGAGCTTGCGCCTCTCCTTCCCGGAGTCCCTGACCGTCCCCAACCTCCTCTTCAGCGGGAATCACACGCGGTGACCCCCTCTCTCGATTCCCATCTTCTCTGCATGTCCCTCCTCTAGCTTGCCCTGCACGCCTCCTTGTTCTGCCATCGTGCAGCTCTCTGCCCCGCGCGTAGCACCCCATCAGCAGGCAGCAGTAGATCCGCCGCGAGCCCTTGTTCCTAGCAAAGTTCTGGCCATAGCAGCCCTCCCCCGGAGGTGTTCCCTGAACCAAGTTTGTAGGCAATCGTCCCAGCTCCAATTTTCGTTTTTGTGCCCACCCTTTTAGCGCCACCATCGCGTCGCCAACCTCGTCGTAAAGCGTCGCCGCCGTCGGAACCTGTTGGGATTCAGAGACACTGCGCAGGTTCAGTTAGCAGCCAACCGGAAACTTTTGCTAAAACCCCCTGCAATGTTTTGTCCATCAAACTCCGACCCCTCGTGCGCCCCATTAGTCAGCCCCGACTCTTCCGCGCGCAGAAGCAGTCCAGTCAGCATCGGTCCCACCTATCGACGTCTGCGGCTAGTTTCCCCTGGCAACAAAAGTTTCTAACGGTAATATTGAATATATCTAGTATAAATCATATCTTTTTATATAATTCGAATTTTACAAATTTTCCAAAATGAAAAGTGATTCAAATTTAAATTTGAATTCAAATGCTAATTCAAATTTGATTAGAGTCAACACTAACTAGTCAAACCTGTGACTTTTGACCCTTTTTGAATTACTAGCATTTAATAATTGTTTTAAATTCATAAATTTAAATTTTGCATATGATATATGTTTGTTGATCAGAAAAATGCCAAGAATTAAAATATGCTATCCAAAATAATTTTTGACCAATTTAAAATTTCGAAATTATTTAAATGTCAATAAATGCTTTTCTTAATAAATCTATAAATTTAACTCTGTAAATCCAAATTTGACAAATAATATGTCTAAATCGATCAGCGTGACGAGTCCATTATGCTTATGCATTCCATGATATGAATTGAAGCATGCATCATATAAATATTAAATAATCTGAACTGTTTATAGGAGAAAAACATGACTAATAAATTAATAAAGTGCTTTATCATTGTTTCCACACCTCACCTATGTAATGCTATGTTATACCATGCAATTGTTCACCATTCCATCATGGAATACCTTGTTTTCTTGTTGCATATGCTTTATATGGTTGTGCAATGTATTTATTTTGGCCCTTGTGTGTTTGGTTTTTATCCGGATAGACACTGAGCAAGGAGAATAACAAGAGCCTCAAGAGAATTACCCGGATCCTTCCTATTCTGCAGTTGAGCTTTCAGGCAAGCAATTCCCCATGCTTGCATACATATATTACCTATGATTCTATCTTACTCTTGAATCTTTGAGTCACGATTGCATTAAATTGAATCCCAAGTATTGCATAGCCTTTACATTTAAAGCCCACCGAATTTTGTAGCTCAATCCCATGAGCCATTACTGCAGGAGTTTTTTGAGCCATGCGAGTCGTAGAATTGCATGTGTAGGTTTTGTGCGAGTCTTTGGATAACGAGGTACCTAAACAACTGAGTAGTAATGGGATAACTGATAAAAGATGCACCGGTGAGCATTATCTGCTATTGGGTTCTTTAAGCTCACTTGTGTCACGTAGGACCCCGAGTACTTGATTCCTGTTCCTCGACTATTCGTACTATCCACATACGGGAGACTCTATGGATCCCCCTTCACATGAGCTTGATTCATACTTTATTTCTTGGGGCCACTGATATGGGGTGGCCCGATCTTCTCAGTAAGCGGATGGCGGTGATGATGGTGGATGATAGATAACTAGCCTGTAGCTATGAACTCTCCTGCTCGATCCCCTGATGCCAATGCAACAGCTCTCGAACCTTGAGGATATTCACAACACCACGCTCTTGCGCACGCAGCCGTGACCACGAACGATAGTATGCAATCTACTAATTCCCAATGGAACAACAGATCACACTCAATTATAGTTGGTAGATTCGAACACAGGGTAATTCCAGAGGTTCTATGAAAGAAACAACTCCAAAATAGTTTTAACGTGGTCTAACCTAAACTAGAGGGCGTTCCCAAGCTTATATGGCCACCGGAACGTCCAAAAAATGTGAAACAAAAACGTGTCTGATATAGTCAGATTTGTCCGGATCTGATGGGAACTTTTTGGGCCGGATTATCCGGTCTAGGTGGGCCGGATTATCCGGTGGCCGGATTTTCCGGGGGAAAAGTTCGGTCAAATATCCGCCCCGACACAGAACGTCGCGCCGATGTCCTTAGCAGATCTCCAAAGCAGGGCCAGATTATCCGGGGTGTGGGGTCCAGATTATCCGAGGTCTTTTTAGACGTGGAAGTACTCATTGGAAAGATCTTGGAATTATCTATCCAACAAGTGCTTATTTGCTTGATTTGGAGTTCGTATGAGGAATCCACGTCCGTTTCAATTTCAGGAGTTCTGTCTGTCCGAATTGAACGTTTCTTCTCTTTGATGATCTCCCTTGCTTGTATTGCGCCTTCCTCCAGCTCCTCCCTCGCGCATCCTTGGGCGATCATCATGTTGGGCTTCTCTTGTATCCCTTCTCCTCCTCGCGCCATGCTTGTTTCTCCAACGAACCTGATCATACATAAATGCATAGACTTAGGCAGTATAAAGTTCTCATCAATCAAAGTACTAGATTCGTTTAGGAGTAAATTCACCTGTTGTTCTAGTAGCTTAGCAAGAGCTCTTGTAATAGGTCCAATTCTAATCTCATTGGACTGATCCTTTCTTGCAACAGTTGTAGCATCTTCAGTAGTCATTGGGGTAGGTGTAATTGTAGGGATGTCCTCATCATCTCCCCCCCTTCAAAAGGCGTCGACCTCGACGCTCCAAGGTCTTCTCCAGCATATGGTGACAAATCAGCAACGTTGAAGCTGTTGCTAACTCCACCAAACTCCTCAATAGGTATATCAACCGAGTAGGCATTATCATTAATCTTGGCTAACACCTTGTAAAGACCAGCACCACATGGCTTCAATTTTGACTTTCGAAGTAGTGGGAACCTATCCTTGCGTAGATGCACCCAAACCATATCTCCAGGCTTGAACAACACTTCTTTCCTTGCTTGATTCCTTGCAGCTGCAATGTTCTTGCCTTTCTTCTCAATAGCCTCTCGAGTCTTCTCATGTATTTTCTTCACATAATCAGCACGTTTTGATGCCTCCATATCAACTCTCTCATGTAATGGCAGAGGCAACATATCAAGTGGCGTCAATGGCTTGAAACCATACACCACCTCAAAAGGACAAAGCTGAGTAGTTGAATGCAAAACCCTGTTGTAAGCAAACTCAATATGTGGCAAACACTCTTCCCACTCCCCCAGATTCTTTTTAATCATGGTCCTTAGCAGCTGTGAAAATGTTCGATTCACCACCTCCGTTTGACCATCTGTTTAGGGATGACATGTAGTACTGAACAGCAGCTTCGTTCCTAGCTTCCCCCATAAGGTCTTCCAAAAGTAGCTCATGAACTTCACATCATGGTCAGAAACAATCGTCTTCGGTACTCCATGTAATCTCACGATGTCCCTGAAAAACAGGTTAGCAACATGCGACGCATCGTCGCTTTTGTGGCAGGCAATAAAATGAGCCATCTTAGGGAATCTATCCACTACCACAAATATAGAATCATGACCTCTCTGAGTTTTAGGTAGACCTAGCAGAAGATTAGCATACAGTTTATTATCACGTAACACTTGCAAAACTTGTCTAATATGAGTGCAATGTTCAGATTCGGTGTGGCTGTATATGAGTATATCATCAAAGTAAACAACCACGAAACGACCAATAAACTCTCTCAAAACATGATTCATCAAACGCATGAAAGTACTAGGTGCATTAGTAAGACCAAACGGCATAACTAACCACTCATACAAACCGAATTTAGTTTTGAAAGCAGTTTTCCATTCATCCCCTTCTTTCATCCTAATTTGATGATAACCACTACGTAAGTCAATTTTAGAGAAAACAGCAGCACCACTCAATTCATCTAGCATATCGTCTAAGCGTGGAATAGGATGACGATATTGAATAGTGATGTTATTAATCGCTCTAAAATCAACACACATGCGCCATGTACCATCTTTCTTAGGAACTAAAATAACAGGAACAACACAAGGGCTAAGAGAGACACGAATGTACCCTTTATCCAGCAACGCTTGTACTTGCTTCTGAATTTCCTTAGTTTCTTCGGGATTAGTCCTGTAAGGTGCACGGTTGGGAAGTGTGGCGCCAGGAATCAGGTCCACTTGATGTTCTATACCACGCAATGGAGGTAAACCTGCGGGTACGTCTGCTGGAAACACATCCCCAAAGTCCTGCAAAATAGAAGAGACACCAAGAGAAATAGGGGTCATGTCGTTAGAAACCAATACCTCGCCCTTATACATGAGCACAAGTGGCATGGCTGTAGGATCCTCACGAAACTCTCTCATATCCTCCTTGGTGGCTAGTATCAATAACCCAGGCATTCTCTCACTTTTCGTTATATCACTCAATTTGGGCTCAATTACATCAAGAACAGCTGTTACACAGTCTCGCCGAGTGGTAGTATCTTCTTTCAAGTTCACCTCTATCTTCTAGCGAGAATCATTCACAATTTCTTGTGGTGTCATTGGCTGCATAGTAATCTTCTTTCCTTTGAATTCTAAGTGATATGTGTTGGCTCGGCCATTGTGTTGCACATGGTGATCATAGAGCCAAGGCCGACCCAATAGTAGGTGACAAACAGTCATAGGAACCACATCAAAATCAATAGAATCTTTGTATGGCCCTATTTGAAAATTCACACGTACCATATGATTTACCTTCATCTCACCATTGTTGCTCAACCATTGTATGTAGTATGGCTTGGGATGAGGTAAATGATATGGGGTGGCCCGATCTTCTCAGTAAGCGGATGGCGATGATGATGGTGGATGATAAATAACTAGTGCGTAGCTATGATATCTCCCGCTCGATCCCTGATGCCAGCGCAACAGATCTCGAACCTTGTAGGATATTCACAACACCACACTCTTGCGCACGCAGCCGTGACCACGAACGGTAGTATGCAATCTACTAATTCCTAATGGAACAACAGATCACACTCAATTATAGTTGGCAGATTCAAACACAGGGTAATTCCAGAGGTTCTGTGAAAGAAACAGCTCCAAAATATTTTAACGTGGTCTAAACCCTAACTTGTGACGGCTACGGAGGTTTATATGAGGGCTGGGGCGTCCTCCCCTCTAAACGGGCCTAAAAACAGGCATAACTTGGCCCAAACTGACTCGGTTCGACTCAAACTGATACATACCGACCCATATATGGGTTCGGCCTTATTGGCACGCAGTCTAAACGTCGTGGAACACCTCAAACATGTAATTCTTGGTGCGCCTTCTCTCTCTCTTGCTCATACGTGATTTCCTCATTGCCTCCTAGTGCGCATGCCTCCCGCTCCTCCCTCGCGCACTTGTTGATATTGGAAATCAGCGCTTGTCCTTCTTGCTACAACTCTCCTCCTCCTCGCGCAACGCTTGTGTTATCAATAAACCTAATCATACAAAGATGCATAGACTTAGGTAGTATAAAGTTCTCATTAAGTAAAACATCAGGTTCAATTAAGAGTGAATTCACCTGTTGCTCAATCAGCTTTGCACGAGCTCTTGTAATGGGTACAATCCTGATTTCATTGGACTTGTTCTTTGCAGCAACATCTTCATTGTGAATAGGAGTAGGAGATAGTGGAATAGTATGGATGTCCTCATCATCTCCCCCCCTTCAAAAGGCGTCGACCTCGACGCTCCAAGGTCTTCTCCAGCATATGGAGATAAATCAGCAACGTTGAAGCTGTTGCTAGCACCACCAAACTACTCAATAGGTATATCAACTGAGTAGGCATTATCATAAATTTTGGCTAGTACTTTGTAAGGACCAGCACCACGTGGCTTCAACTTGGACTTGCAAAGTAGTGGAAATCTGTCCTTGCGTAGATGCACCCAAACCATATCTCCAGGCTCGAACAACACTTCTTTTCTTTCTTGATTACTTGCAGCAGCAATGTTCTTGCCTTTCTTCTCAATAGCCTCTCGAGTCTTCTCAATAGCCTCTAGACAACTAGCCTGTAGCTATGAACTCTCCCGCTCGATCCCTGATGCCAATGCAACAACTCTCGAACCTTGTAGGATATTCACAACACCACGCTCTTGCGCATGCAGCCGTGACCATGAACGGTAGTATGCAATCTACTAATTCTCAATGGAACAACAGATCACACTCAATTATAGTTGGTAGATTCGAACACAGGGTAATTCCAGAGGTTCTATGAAAGAAACAACTCCAAAATAGTTTTAACGTGGTCTGACCTAAACTAGAGGGCGTTCCCAGGCTTATATGGCCACCGGAATGTCCGAAAAAACGCGAAACGAAGCCCGATCTTCTCAGTAAGCGGATGGCGATGATGATGGTGGATGACAGATAACTAGTGCGTAGCTATGATCTCTCCCGCTCGATCCCTGATGCCAATGCAACAGCTCTCGAACCTTGTAGGATATTCACAACACCACACTCTTGCGCACGCAGCCGTGACCACGAACGGTAGTATGCAATCTACTAATTCCCAATGGAACAACAGATCACACTCAATTATAGTTGGCAGATTCGAACACAGGGTAATTCCCGAGGTTCTATGAAAGAAACAACTCCAAAATATTTTAACGTGGTCTTAAACCTAACTTGTGATGGCTACGGAGGTTTATATGAGGGATGGGGCGTCCTCCCATCTAAACGAGCCTAAAAAGAGCCATAACTTGGCCCAAACTGACTCGGTTCGACTCAAACTGATACATACCGACCCATATACGGGTTCGGCCTTATTGGCACGCAGTCTAAACGTCGTGGAACACCTCAAACATGTAATTCTTGGTGCGCCTTCTCTCTCTCTTGCTCATACGTGATTTCCTCATTGCCTCCTAGTGCGCATGCCTCCCGCTCCTCCCTCGCGCACTTGTTGATATTGGAAATCAGCGCTTGTCCTTCTTGCTGCAACTCTCCTCCTCCTCGCGCAACGCTTGTGTTATCAATAAACCTGATCATACAAAGATGCATAGACTTAGGTAGTATAAAGTTCCCATTAAGTAAAACATCAGGTTCAATTAAGAGTGAATTCACCTGTTGCTCAATCAGCTTTGCACGAGCTCTTGTAATGGGTACAATCCTGATTTCATTGGACTTGTTCTTTGCAGCAACATCTTCATTGTGAATAGGAGTAGGAGATAGTGGAATAGTATGGATGTCCTCATCATCTCCCCCCTTCAAAAGGCGTCGACCTCGACGCTCCAAGGTCTTCTCCAGCATATGGAGATAAATCAGCAACGTTGAAGCTGTTGCTAGCACCACCAAACTACTCAATAGGTATATCAACTGAGTAGGCATTATCATTAATTTTGGCTAGTACTTTGTAAGGACCAGCACCACGTGGCTTCAACTTGGACTTGCAAAGTAGTGGAAATCTGTCCTTGCGTAGATGCACCCAAACCATATCTCCAGGCTCGAACAACACTTCTTTTCTTTCTTGATTACTTGCAGCAGCAATGTTCTTGCCTTTCTTCTCAATAGCCTCTCGAGTCTTCTCAATAGCCTCTAGACAACTAGCCTATAGCTATGAACTCTCCCGCTCGATCCCTGATGCCAATGCAACAACTCTCGAACCTTGTAGGATATTCACAACACCACGCTCTTGCGCATGCAGCCGTGACCATGAACGGTAGTATGCAATCTACTAATTCTCAATGGAACAATAGATCACACTCAATTATAGTTGGTAGATTCGAACACAGGGTAATTCCAGAGGTTCTATGAAAGAAACAACTCCAAAATAGTTTTAACGTGGTCTGACCTAAACTAGAGGGCGTTCCCAGGCTTATATGGCCACCGGAATGTCCGAAAAACGCGAAACGAAGCCCGATCTTCTCAGTAAGCGGATGGCGATGATGATGGTGGATGATAGATAACTAGTGCGTAGCTATGATCTCTCCCGCTCGATCCCTGATGCTAATGCAACAGCTCTCGAACCTTGTAGGATATTCACAACACCACACTCTTGCGCACGCAGCCGTGACCACGAACGGTAGTATGCAATCTACTAATTCCCAATGGAACAACAGATCACACTCAATTATAGTTGGCAGATTCGAACACAGGGTAATTTCCGAGGTTCTATGAAAGAAACAACTCCAAAATATTTTAACGTGGTCTTAAACCTAACTTGTGACGGCTACGGAGGTTTATATGAGGGATGGGGCGTCCTCCCATCTAAACGAGCCTAAAAAGAGCCATAACTTGGCCCAAACTGACTCGGTTCGACTCAAACTGATACATACCGACCCATATATGGGTTCGGCCTTATTGGCACGCAGTCCAAACGTCGTGGAACACCTCAAACATGTAATTCTTGGTGCGCCATCTCTCTCTTGCTCATACGTGATTTCCTCATTGCGTCCTAGTGCGCCTGCCTCCCGCTCCTCCCTCGCGCACTTGTTGATATTGGAAATCAGCGCTTGTCCTTCTTGCTGGAACTCTCCTCCTCCTCGCGCAATGCTTGTGTTATCAATAAACCTGATCATACAAAGATGCATAGACTTAGGTAGTATAAAGTTCTCATTAAATAAAACATCAGGTTCAATTAGGAATAAATTCACCTGATAGTCATTATTGATTTGACTCAATATTTCCTTCCAGTTCAGGCAGTCAGAATCATCATAATCCATGTATATATCCTCATCATCCTCCCTTTCTTCATGAAAAGCCGTCCTCGGCTTTGGGTAAGCTGAATGTGGGAGAAACAAAAAGAACAACGTGTACGCAAAGTATATGTATATATAACATGTTGTATTATTGTTGTTCACATGAAAAGTATGTCCAATATACATCAAGCAACTTAAATTGCAGGTATAAGTGAAGTACGAAGAATCTGATCATGGTGAAAAACAACTAAATAGATAGTCATGTTCTTCAATATTAAATTTAGTTTTCTCAAAGAAGATCTATGATCAGATTTGTGAAGAAGATCAAACCAATTCAATATGTCTGAAAACCAAATTGAATCATGACATGCTTCAACTGCGCTACTCTGATTATTATGAACATGATCATGTTGTCCAGTATGTAAAATGCAACTCAATTTGCAAATATCAAGGAAGTCTAAAGTAGTAACAAAACTAGACAAAGACTTTTGGGACAAACATAGTGAATATGAAAACTTGGGTCCTATTCTACCAAGAGTAGAACAATCCAACATAGGTAAAATTACTTGTGTTGGTTGCAATATATCAACTAGACCAGAATGTATTTCCATAATATCTTGAACATGAGCTATTGTCCCATAGCAAACATTTTGTGATGTATGGCTGAAAACAGCATGTTTCAGTTCAGCGATTCGATCACAAGTAATGCATATGTGATCCACAAGAAAATTTTCATGCATGCTATATTCACCAATTAGATTGAAAGTGAAACAAGGAGAATATGTGCTAGAATTCAGAAATAAAATTTCAGAAATTTTATCCATAGCACAACTCATACTCATAGGTTCATTTAGCATGATGGAATACACAATATCAGCAGGTGGTATTCGAGCAAGTATTTCCTTATGTGTTATCAGTACCACATGATCAAAATTTGAATTTGGTAAACTATCACATGATGCTGAAACAGTAGTGCAAGGCAAATCACAAGGAGGCTTCAGTAAAGGAATAGACTCACAATATGTCGCACATGTTGGCTGAAGCTCCAAAACAGTACCAATGTCACCAACAATCTCCTCAGTTGTAGTAGGTACTAAAACATCCGCCGCAAGTGACAATGCACAGTCCGACGATGTAGGTTGTAAAATCGATTGCTCCCTTTCTTCAAAAGCAACCTGCATAGCACAAGAAACAATACCAGGAGTAGAGATGATTACATTAGTAGAAATATCCTCACATGTATTAGCATCTACTGCACTGATGTTTTCTTTTTCTCTCATACTCTTAGAATGGATGCTCTCAACCTCACGTTTAGTGGAATCACACAGCTCACTTTTGATAACACTCTCACTCAGCTTGGCTATGTGGCTCTCATTCTCACATGGGTTGTAATGCACACTGTGTTCAAGATGACAAATAATAGAATTGTCACCATTCATCATGACCTTGTACTTAGCAGACAAACTGAACTCTTTTGTCCTCTCCTTGCGAAGAAGATGATACTCATGAAATTTGTCGGCTGAAATCCTGAGCATAACACGCCTCTTCATGTTCCATTTGAAAGAAATCCTTCCAACAACAGGACATATTTGAGCGTCAAACCTTCTGCTCCAAGGTTCTCCCAATAGTATGTGACAAGAATCAAATGGTATAGGAGATACACCACAGCGCACAATCTCAGTATGCTCTTTAGAAGTCATAGGAACATCAGCGGTGTGTGAAATCAGCAATGTGCCATATGATGAATGCAAGAGATATGGCACCGCACGGGCACATGTGGGTAGCTGCAACTTTTGTACAACTTCAACGCTGATCAAATTAATAGTAGAGTTACTATCAATGGTAATGGAAGCACATCGCTCACCAATCATCACACTATGGTGGAAAAGACCATCACCATCAAAAATACCGCGTTCTTCCTTCCAAAAAGTTCCACTACAACACCAATTGTCGATGAATTTGTAACTATACGTCTCCACATTATTTGTAACATCACCTGCCTCCATTTTCTGCATCACATCAACACTACTAGAAGACATGATTAGTACATTAGTGCACAAATCAAAATCAGTATGGTGGAAACTCTCACAACTCACTCACAACTAATAAGAAAGGAGATCTTACCGTTCCAAGTGAATAGAGATGATCTACCAAACGAAATCAAAAACTGATGCACTGATGTGATGAAGTGAATATCAAAGGTATAGAGAACGATCACAGGGCACACAGGGTATTTATGGTGGAGCTGTAGGTATGGTATCCTAACTACACCGCAAACAAGTCCTAGTGCTGATCGTATGACAAAGACCCACGGAAACACACACGGTGGAGATAAATGGGGCAATTGCAACTATGAAAATGAGCTCAAAAAGTAAGGTATGTTGGAGGAAAGCTCGTGTTGCAATGCACAAGGAGAGACGGTAGCAATGTCTCAACGAAACGGGCACGAGATTGCTAACTGAGCAGCCCGTAGAGCACTAAGCACGCTAGTCTCGTAGGATAGTTATAGACACAAAGAAAGGCTTAGTAAGGATCACAAGGATAGGTACGCTATGTGGACTCAGTAAAAAAAATAAACAAAAAAAGAAATTTTTTTGACCTGAGAATTGGTCTCTGCCACGGCAGAAAAACAGCCTAAAATCCTGCCGCGGCAGGATGGCGGCAGAAATTTTTTTTTTCGGAAATTTTTTTGTGGTCACGCTAGAGCACAGACTTGTCTGCGGTCAGGCGTGAGGCAGCGAGCCCTTTTTTTTCGGACTCGCCAAGTAGTACACAACTAGGACTCTTTACTTGGATCGGATCTGACTTGATGGTAGCGGAAAAAGATGGTGGAAAACAACTAGAACAACTAGAAAACAAATCTACGAAGAACAGATCTAGATCTAATCTAATAGAGGAACGCGACCAGCAACTATTACTCGAATACGATGTAATCTAGGCTATGGCAACTCTTTTTGTGAGGCTTTTTCTGTATAGGATGAAAAACACTCTCTAATCTATGGATGGATTGTGGATTGCTTACCGAGGCAACGAGGAAATCTGATACCAAGATGATATTGCTCACCGAGTAAACCCAGCGCTCTGATACCAAGATGATATGGGGTGGCCCGATCTTCTCAGCAAGCTCTTGTCGATGGTGATGGTGGATGATAGATAACTAGTGCGTAGCTATGATCTCTCCCGCTCGATCCCTGATGCCAATGCAACAGCTCTCGAACCTTGTAGGATATTCACAACACCACACTCTTGCGCACGCAGCCGTGACCATGGATTAGGTCTAACTTTCTTGACCAAACTGCGAGCGTGGAAGTTTATGAGATGAAATAGGGAAAGACAGAAGATAGAACTTAAATAAAAGGATAATTGATGTGACTCGTCTTCGAATCTACTGTGGTTGGAGTTCAAAAAATGAATAAAAATAAAGTAAATTCAAGGAAGAGCTTTATTTTTTTTAAGGGGCCCTCAGGGGGGGTCGTGGAATGCTTTTCTTCTCCAGTTAATCTTTTTTGAAAAGTAAGAAGGGGCGGAGTAAACCTGTTTTTATTTTCTTCGAAACTCGTTCCCTCTTCCTCCGCGTGTAGAAAAGGGAGGAATAAATCAATCAAATTACGAGAAGCCTCATAAAGCGAAGTCACCAGTCCAATCCCTTTGACAAATCGGGTGTCATATTAGATATCATATTCTATATATATAGAATTTTTGGTCGGGAAATTAGAATGAATCATTCAGTGAAAAAGGAGCAAAGAATGACAAAAGACGAGACTCTACTAGTCTTCACTCGGCTGAGTAGGATTCGACAATGGGCCTGAGTCAGTGATTCGAAAATTTAATTAACTTCATTTCCTTAATCTCAATCTGGATTCGCGTGGCAAAAATGATGATACTACGGAAATCGGAATGCCCCCCTCATCCATCATCCATACATAACGAATTGGTATGGTATATTCATACCATAACATAAGAACAGTAAGAACTCGAATTCTTATCGATACTGGAACTCAGAGCATAGGAGGGAAAGTCGATTTATGGATGGAATCAAATACGCAGTATTTACAGAAAAAAGTCTTCGTTTATTGGGAAAGAATCAATATACTTTTAATGTCGAATGTACAGAATGAAAACTTCATTCTCGATTCTACGAGAATTTTTATGAAAGCGTTTCATTTGCTTCTCTTCCATGGAAGTTCCATTTTACCAAAATGTATCCTAATTTTTGGCCTAATTCTTCTTACATATGCGGATCAAATCACGCCTTATAATAAGAAGAAATGTTTCTCGGTATCAATCCCCTTGCCCCTCATTCTTTGAGAATCAGAAGGATCCTTTTCGAGTTTCCATTTCTTCATTTGGAATCTGGGCTCTTCTATCTTCGACTTATTTTTTTTGCTTTATTCTTTATTTATTTCATTTCACAATTTTCAATTGTCTCAACAGCAGAATTGGATCAGAATAAGGAATAAAAGTCAATTTGTTCGAAATGAGACAACGAAAAGAGTTTAGAGACGACTCAAAAAATTTCGAAGGATTTCGCCTTTGAAGTCAGTCAGTCAAAATTAGCCAAAATCTCTTTAGGATCCACCCCGGCGTCAAGAAATTGATTAATTGGTAAAGATACATGGATTTGGTGTCTCGCCCAAGAAAGAGACCCAAGTCCTAATAATCCTGCTAAGTGGTGATTAATCAATTTTAGCGCGAATTGTTTGGAGGGGGAGTCTACCCTTTTTGATGCATTCGGCACGTGCAATTTCTTTTCCTCCGAGACGACCCGCAATTTTGACTTTGACTCCCCTTATATCCGCTTTTTTAGTTAATTCAATGGCTTTTTTCATTGCCTTTCGGAAGTCGACATTTTGTACAAATTTTACGAACGGAAGCTCTTATTTTCATATTTCCGTATCCTTTCTTAAACTATGAATCTAATATTTTGGAAAAAAATAAGTCTCTTCGCTTGAATTTTTGAACTTCGAATTTATTACCCTAGAAAAAAGAAAACCCTAATCCTTTGAATCTTCACTATCTTTCAAATCTTCGATATCTTTCGAGTCTTCGATACGCTTCGAATCTTTATGGGGAAGTCTATAAGACCGGATAATCCAGCCCACTTAGACCGGATAATCCGGCCCAAAAAGTTCCCATCAGATTCGGACGGATCTGACTGTATTAGACACGTTTTCGTTTCATGTTGTTCGGATGTTCCGGTGGCAATATAAGCCTGGGAACGCCCTCTAGATTAGGGGAGACAATGTTAAAACTATTTTGGAGTTGTTTATATCTAGAACCTCTGGAATTACCTTGTGATCGAATTATACGACTTCAATTGAGTGTGATCTGTTGTTCCATCAGGAATTAGTAGATTGCAAACTACCGTTCGTGGTTGACGGCTGCGTGCGCAAGAGCGTGGTGTTGTGAATATCCTACAGGGTTCGAGAGCTGTTGCATTGGCATCAGGGTTTGTGCGGGAGAGCTGATAGCTATAGGCTAGTTATCTATCATCCACCATCATCACCGCCATCCGCTTACTGAGAAGATCGGGCGACCCCATATCAGACGACTAGAGCGTACTTCGCTCGCCTGTACAACTTAGGCGGATGATCAGCGCGGTCAAAGGTGATTGTTACTTCCGACCAGTCCAAGAACTGAGGGACAGCCAAAACAGTTGCGTTGAGCTCATGCAATACTGCCTTCTTGACATTAGCTGGTTGAGACCCAAGGAAAGTGACATAAGTGTATTTTTTGATTGGGAAGGTCTTCTTTCCATCCGACTTGGGATTTGAAGGCTCTGCTTCCTCCATGTCGGAATCTTCCTTGGTCTCCTTTTCCTTCTCGGAATTTTTCTTTCCTTTTCTTCGCTTGGCCCTGTAGCCAGCGGATTCTTCTTTCTTGATGTTATCATTGAAATGACACTCGGCATTTGTGTGGGACAAGCCCCCGTTGGCATCTAAGTGATGCACACACGGATTGTTGGCAATGTCGGCCCAAGGGTACGTTTTGCTAGGTTGCTGGTCTCCTATACCTTGGACTCTGGATGTCCCACGACCGCGTCCGCGGCCGCCTCCGCGCCCTCCTTGTCCTCTAGACCTGAAAGTAGCATTAACTACTGCTATTTCCACGGTGGGTTTTTCTTCCTAGGTGTTTTTGCGCTTCTGAGTTTGTTGCTTCGGCTGTTTTGCCGACTATGGTACAGCCAGGACGTTCAGTAGTCCCTCTGCGTCATTGTCGGCATCTGCATATTTCTTGCTGTCTCTATCATCTCTCCTAGATCAGTGACCTTGTCGCACTTCAAGTTGTGACGTAGTAAACCAATTGGAGTCCTGCAATGAAAGTTTTAATCGCAGTTTGATTGTTTACTCCTTCACAAGAATTATTGGTGTTAATCCATTGTCTGAGATAATCTCGGCAAGTTTCTTCAGCTTTCTGGGTGGCTGTAGGTCTCCTACCGTATAGGGCCTCCGATATGTGCCTTCGAAATTCCGAAAGAACGCGCTCTGCATGTCATACTAGTTATGGATGGTGTTTTTCGGAAGTTCATTGAGCCATGATTGAGCCATGATTGAGCCATGATTGAGCCATCTTCCTCAGCATAAGCGGGAGATACCGGGTCACGACCATGCTGTGTTGAGGGCAAACCTCTAGGGTGGCCCGATCTTTCACGAATCCCACTCAAATCGAGGGTAGAGCGCAGGGGAAGGAGGGATGGATGAACACGATGAACGCACGCATGAAGAACGCGATGAACACACACACGTGAAACCACGATAAACACCAATAGCTCACGCCGGCGGTGACCGGTCCGGGGCAATCCCTAGGATCGGCGTCGGGCGGAGGACTCTCTCTCGAACCGGCACGGCAAGATGGGAGACTCGGTGAGATCTTGACGTCTTGGCAAAGGGACACCGATGCCAAGGCCTTGTACAACGCGGAGCCACGATACAAACTCCAACGAGGTTTGGGATATTTGATGCTCCTTTGTCAAAGGAGCATGAGGCAAGAATTAGATAGATCCACAAGGGGTTTCCACTAATTCCAAATATCATGCCTAGGGTTTACAATAGAGGTGGGGGGCTATACATAGGCCAGCCACAAGTTTAGGGGTAGTTTAGGCAACTAAAGTATCAAAAGGGGGCGTTACAAGGCCAAAGGGCCGAGCTGGAGCGCGCAGGCCCTGGGGTGTTCGGTAGTACTGCTCGGTGGAGCGGTAGTACCGGTCAGACGCGGTAGTACCGCTTGATTGGTGTAGTAGTACCGGGGCGGGCAGAAGCTTTGGCGTGAGTCTTCAGGTGCGCGTGGTAGTACCGCTTACTGAGTGCGGTAGTACCGGTTGGATCTGGGGCTTCGGGTCCATCTCTCTGCCTGGGGCGGTAGTACCGCTGTCCATGAGCGGTAGTACCGCTTGGGCGGTAGTACCGCTTCCAGGGGCCGGTAGTACCGCGATCTCCTGGCAGCTGTTGGCTGCTGCGTCGCTTTTCTGGCTCGTGTCTTCATACCTGATGATGCATAGTGTCGGGGCATGAAGTAGCAAGCCATCCAGGGGTGTATCGAAGTCACATGAGTACAAGAGCGAATTCACCTTAGCTTGGAGAAGCTTGGCTCGAGCACGAGTCATGGGTCCACTTGGGGGACTTGGTGGTGTAGATGTAGGAGCGTCCGTAGGGCGGGCTGCATCAGCTCCCCCCCCTTGGGAAAGAGTCGTCCTAGACTCTTCATGGTTATCATCTTGAACATCTCCATGGTATGGTGAAAGATCCTTGACATTGAATGTATTGCTTGCAAGGTACTTGGAGGTCGGTATGTTGATGATGTAGGCGTTGTTGTTTATTCTCTTCAGGACCTTGAAGGGACCATCTCCTCTTGGTTTAACCTTGGAATCTCGTTCCTTGGGAAAGCGGTCATTGCTCAAGTGTATCCACACAAGATCACCTTCTTGGAAGATCATCTCCTTCGATGAACCTTGGCGAAGGACTTGTTGCTCGATAGTAGCTCTCGTTTCTTCATGAAGCTTCTTCATAGCTTGTGCGCGCTTCTCGACGTCCATGTTGGTGCGCTCGTGGAGGGGTAGTGGTAGGATGTCAAGCGCGGTGAGGGGCTCGAAACCATAGACGATCATGAATGGACTCATCTTGGTTGTTGAGTGCTTGGCATGGTTGTAGGCGAACTCGGCGTGTGGAATGCATTCCTCCCAATCCTTTAGGTTTTTCTTGATCAACACACGAAGGAGAGTTCCGAGGCTTCGGTTGACAACTTCGGTTTGGCCATCGGTTTGAGGATGCGATGCGGATGAAAAGAGTAGCTTGACGCCGAGCTTGGCCATGAGGGTCTTCCATAAGTAGCTCATGAATTTGACATCGCGGTCGGAGACGATTGTTCGAGGCACACCGTGAAGACGGACGATTTCCTTGAAATACAGATTTGCAACATGTGAAGCATCGTCGGTCTTATGGCATGGTATGAAATGTGCCATTTTTGAAAAGCGATCCATGACCACAAATATAGAGTCATGACCATGCTTAGATCTCGACAATCCTAACACGAAATCCATGCTAATGTCGGACCAAGGTGTATAAGGAATAGGCAATGGCATATAAAGGCCATAGGGGTTAGCTTGCGACTTAGCTTGAACACATGTCACGCATCGTTGAACATAGCGCTCCAAGTCACGCTTCATCTTGGGCCAAAAGGAGTGATTGGAGAGCATGTCCAATGTCTTGTCGCGGCCCAAGTGACCCATAAGGCCTCCCGCATGAGATTCTTGGAGAAGCAAAAGTTGAAGCGACGACTTCAGAATGCAAAGCTTGTTTTGTTTAAATAGAAAGCCCTTATGCAAATAGAAATCATCAACTCCTTTGTCATTGGAGCACTTTGCGAAAATTGGTTCAAAGAACGGGTCGGAAGCATACAGAGATTTTATTTCCTCAAGACCCAACACGTTGATTTCAAGTCTCGTAAGAAGGCTTGTGTGTTTGCGAGACAAAGCGTCCGCAACAACATTATCTTTGCCCTTCTTATACTTGACAATGTATGGAAAAGACTCCATAAATTCAACCCACTTAGCGTGTCTCTTACTCAAGTTGGCTTGGCCTTTGAGATATTTCAAGGACTCATGGTCGGAATGTATGAGAAATTCCTTGGGCCATAGGTAGTGTTGCCAAACTTGAAGGACACGAACTAAGGCAAAAAGCTCTTTGTCGTAAATTGGATACTTAAGGCGAGCGCCATCAAGTTTCTCGCTATGGTAGGCTATAGGACATCCGTTTTGCATAAAGACTCCTCCAATGCCAATACCACTAGCATCACACTCTATTTCAAAAGTTTTTGTGAAATCCGATAAAGCAAGAAGAGGTGCTTCGGTGAGCCTCTTTTTAAGTTCATCAAAAGCTTTTTGTTGTGCTTTGCCCCACACGAAGGTGACATTCTTTTTGGTCAATTCATTAAGGGGACAAGCAATTGTTGAAAAGTATTTCACAAAGCAACGATAGAAACCAGCCAACCCATGAAAACTTCGGAGTTCACTCACATTTGTTGGTACGGGCCAATCTCGTATGTCCTTTACCTTGGAAACATCAACTTCAATTCCCTTCGAAGAAATGACAAATCCAAGAAAAATCAACTTGTCTTTAGCAAAAGTGCACTTGGGAAGATTAGCATAAAAGCTTTTCATGTCGAAGGATTTGCAAAACTTCCTTGACATGTGTTACATGGTCTTCAAGTGATTTGCTATAAACAAGAATATCATCGAAATACACAACAACACTTTTACCAATGAGAGAACGCAAGATGTGATTCATAAGGCACATGAAGGTGGATGGGGCATTAGATAAACCAAAGGGCATAACCAACCATTCATAGAGACCAAGTTTGGTCTTGAAGGCAGTTTTCCACTCATCACCTTCAGCCATGCATATTTGATGGTAACCACTACGAAGATCAATTTTCGAAAAAATAGTGGCTCCACACAACTCATCAAGCATGTCATCAAGACGTGGTATGGGATGTCGATAACACACGGTGATAGCATTGATTGGACGGCAGTCCATGCATAACTGTAACGTATCATCCGTCTTTGGAACAAGAATTACAGGTACGACACTTGGACTAGTGCTATCTTGGATCAAACCTTTGGAGACGAGTTGGTTGATTTGACATTCAATCTCCTTTGTCTCCTCCGGGTTCGTGCGGTCAATGCGATGTTCGATGCCGCGAAGAGGAGGTAGTCCATGTGGAAGCTCTTCGGGAAACACATCCTTGAATTCCTGCAAAACAATCATCAAAGATGGAGGAACATTGGTTAATTCATTAGTTCCTTGCGCTAGTCCCTTGCAAAGGAGGACATAGTGCAAGATGGATGGGTTGTTCCGAACATCTCGCATCTCACTTTTGGTGGCAAGGAGAACATCTTAGGTTTTCCACTCGAGTTTGGCTTGTGGCTCTCACTCACTATGAGGTGGTTCTCTCTCTCACCGCTCTTCTCACAAGTAGGTGTTGTGCTTTGCGCCCTCGCTAAAGCCTTTGCATTGTCTGCAATTATTTGGCTAGGAGTCGTTGGTTGTAAAACACATGTTTTGTCGAGCCATTTGAAGGTGTATACATTGGTGCGACCGTCATGTTGAGCAGCCTTGTCAAATTTCCATGGTCGACCAAGAAGCATGTGGCAAACTGTCATAGGAACCACATCACAATCCACCGTATCTTTGTAAGGACCAATGGCAAAGGAGACCGATACGGTATGCTTGATCTTTACGGACCCTTGGTCACTAAGCCATTGCACGTGGTAGGGGTGCTTGTGCGGATAGAGGGTGAGGTTGAGCTTCTCATACAACTCGGTGCTAGCAAGGTTGTGGCAACTTCCTCCGTCAATGATCACCTTATAGATTTGCCATTGACGCCGGCTCGTGTTTGGAAGATATTGGAGCGTTGGTCTTAATGCTCTTGTGCTTGAGTGGTCAAGATCCTTGTGACGACAAGCGATGGACTTGCGTCATGTTCACACATGAGGAGTTCTTGATCATCTTCCACTCGTTGCCTTGCCATTGCTTCCTTGACTCGGGCATCAAATTCATCTTCACTCAAGTACTCTTCATCACCATTGTCGTGGATGAACAAGGTTTTCTTGTTTCCACATTCGGCCGACTTGTGTCCTTTACCTCCACACTTGTAGCACTCACCATTGAAAGGTGTATCACTCTTTGCTTGTTTGCCACTTGGGGCCAGTTTTCCTTGAGGAAGTGTGGGCTTGAAAGAAGGTTTGGGGGTACTTGAGGAGGTTCCATTGAAATTTGGTGGTGTAGGGGTTGAAGCTTGCTTGTAGGTGAAGTACGTCTTGGGCTTGTTGTACCTGATATCCTCTTGCACTTGACATTCAGCCTTTGTTGTGATGTGCACAAGCTCAACCATGGTGTTGTATGTTTCGAACTCGACGATGCGCTTGATGGGTTGGTTCAACCCAATAAGGAAACGTGCCATAGTTTGCTCCATGCGCTCATCAATGTTGGCGCGAATCAGGTTGAGTTCCATTTCCTTGAAGTACTCTTCCACGGTCTTTGTCCCTTGATGAAGCGCTTGAAGGTTGTTGAAGAGGTCACGCGTGTAGTGCGCGGGGACGAACCGGGATCTCATGTGAGCCTTCATGTCATGCCAAGTTGTGATTGTCGGCTCTTGTCTTGCATCACGAGTAACTTGAACTTGTTCCCAACAAAGGTTGGCGTAACCATCAAACTCAAGCGAAGCCATGGCGACCATCTTCTTGTTGCTATAATTGTGCATGCGGAAGATCTTGTCGACTTTGAGTGCCCATGAGAGGTATTCTTCAGGGTCATTGGATCCGGTAAACTTGGGCATAGTGAACTTGAGCTTGCCAAAAGTTTCTTCATCATTGCGGTCATTGCGACGAGCGTGTTGACCTTGTTGATGATCTTGTGGTTGATGCGGTGGAACTTGGGTCTCGCGACCTTGTTGAGGAGCTTGCTCTTGATATTGTTGTTGCGGCGCTTGCTCTTGCTCTTGGCGCGGTTGTTGACGGTGTTGAGGCACTTGGGACCCATGAGGTTGTGGAGGATGTGGAGCCTCGTGACGCGGTTGATGGCGAAGAGGAGGCTCGTTCCTTGGTTGGTGATGTTGGTTAGGCACATGGGCCTCATGGCTAAGATCATGGTCGTGAGCCTCTTGACGTGGTGGGCGTCACTCAACTTGTATCACTGACGCTCCAAGTTTTGTTGTGGTGGTGGAGGCGCCTCGTGATGACCATGGTGTCGGTGTGGACGTTCCTGACGTTGACGACGAGGAGGAGGATCTTGGAGAGCTTCACGTCGATGACGAGCTTGATTCTCCAAATTGGAGTCATCACTTGTTGTGTCGAGTATGTGTCGCGGTCGATGGTGGTAGACTTGCGGTTGCCCTTGCGGTTTCCCTTGCGGTTGCACTTGCGGTTCTTCTTGTGGTTGCCTTGTTGTATCACTAATGCCCTTACGTGATGACAGTGTACTCTTGCCTTGCTCGTGGCCTTGAAGAACGGTCACCATCATAGCTTGACGTTGCGGCATGCCGTGGCGAAGGTATGTAGTTGGAAGGACTTCCATCTTCAACCATGGGGGCATCATTGCGTCTTGGAGCACTTGTACGAAGATCTTGTTGGAGAGGAACATCACGACGCGAGGAACTTGAAGAGCTTGAAGCACGTGAATGTGGTCTTGCTATTCCGTCGATTAGGCGTCGAAGATTGTCATTTGTTTCGGCGACGGAGCGTTGAAGTGCTTCATTTTGATGGCCAAAGTTGTGATGCATTGCGTGCATTTGTCATTCTAGGCCATCGAAGCGGTTGTCGATGTTCTTGAACTCGGCTTGCGTCTCACCAAATTGTTCATCTTGACGCGACTCAAGGGCTTGGCAACGTTCATGGAACTCTTGGCGGACGATGAAGTGACTTGCACGCGTCATGTACGGTCCATGTTCTTCTTCTTGAGGAGGTGGTTGGCTCGAATCACCGTGCCTATCCATCATGCAAAACACACAAGTATTGTATATGGATGTGGAATATGGTGGTGTTAGCCTTGTTCCTCACCTTGGGGATTGCACCGAACTAGAAACCACAAGTGAGAGCTATAAGCGTGCAAAGTGGAATCACAAAGAAAACTCACACTAAAGAAAGAACTAACTCTCAATAGCTGTGGGTGGAAGGTTAGGGTGGTGGAAAACCAAACGAAACGATCCAAGAAAAGGTTATTGTCAAACGTGGTAGAGAACCAAAAGATCAAAGCAAAAAGGAACGACCTACAAAACACAAAGATACACACACGTGGATACGGATGTGGTTAGCACGACTATAAAATGAGCACAAAAGGTCCTAACGAAGACTACGCTCAGTGTCATGCCAACGCAAGGAGAGACCACAACTCGTTCGCCAAAAGAGAAATAAGCAACGGATTTGTGCACTTGCCTCGGTCGTGCTCTTTTTCTCTCTTTGCTTACAAGCTTGAGACTCTCTTTGTATTGGGAGACTTTGTATCTTTCTATTTTTCTTTTGCTTTTTTTTCTTTTTTTTGATTCTTTTTCTCCCTTTCTATACTACTATGTTAACTCTTGTATTTGCTCTGACACTATCACTTTCCAAGGACAAGTGCACAATGCTTAGGCAAACACAAAATGAGCTGCTCTCATAGGATAGATACACACAAGGAAGAAGGGTTAACAATTTGGAGCAAGTTATACCTTCGGTATTGATGACTTGCTACCGGTGTTGGGGATGATGTTCGGTGCCGCGGTGTCGATGAGCGCGGGATGTTAATCTTGTTGCGGAATCTTGAAGTTAGTTGGGCGACACGCACGCGAAACATGAACAAGCCAAAACGAAAATTAGCGAAGGAAAATGGGGGTGAAAAATTTCTTGTCTGACAGGTGCAGTAGTATCGCTCAAAAAGTCCACCAGTAGTACCGCTGCGATTAGCCGGTAGTACCGCTCGCCGGTAGTACCACTCGTTTTGGCGGTAGTACCGCTTCGCAGATTCCTGGGCGCGTGGATCTCGAAATTGAATGCACAAACAGCCCAAAAATACTCAAATTGGCGGAAAACTGAACAAAACTGGGGCTAGGGACACACAAGGAAGGTAGATCGATACCCCAAGCAACAGATCTATGGACCAAAACCACGAAAAACGCACCAAATCCAGAGATCGATCCAAAGGCAAATTTGGGGCTCTTTTTTGGGGGGAGGATTTTCGAATTTTTGGTGGATAGAAGAAAATTTTGTGGGGGAATTCGTGAGCAACGAAGCTCTTGATACCAATATGTTGAGGGCAAACCTCTAGGGTGGCCCGATCTTTCACAAATCCCACTCAAATCAAGGGTGGAGTGCGGGGGAAGGAGGGAAGGATGAACACGATGAACGCACGCACGAAGAACGGGATGAACACTCACATGCGAAACCACGATAAACACCAATAGTGTTGAGGGCAAACCTGTAGGGTGGCCTGATCTTTCACGATTCCCTTTCAAATCGAGGGTGGAGTGCGGGGGAAGGAGGGAAGGATGAACATGACGAACACACGCACGAAGAACGCGATGAACACACACACGCAAAACCACAATAAACACCAATAGCTCACGCCGGTGGTGACCGGTCCGGCGCAATCCCTAGGATCGGCGTCGGGCGGAGGACTCTCTCTCGAACCGGCACGGCGAGATGGGAGACTCGGTGAGATCTTGACGTCTAGGCAAAGGGACACCGATGCCTAGGCCTTGTACAACGCGGAGGCACAATGCAAACTCCAACAAGGTTTGGGGATATTGGTGCTCCTTAGTCAAGGAGCATGAGGCAAGAATTAGATAGATCCACAAAGGGGTTTCCACTAATTCCAATATCAAGCCTAGGGTTTACAATGGAGGTGGGGGTCTATATATAGGCCAACCACAAGTTCAGGGGTAGTTCAGGCATTAAAGTAGAGTTCTGGGCGAAGTAGAGGGGTACATGGGCCATAGGGCCCAGCTAGGCTCGCAGGCCCATCACTTGGGCCGGACAGTCCGGGTCGGCACGACCGGACAGTCCGGGGTGGCCGGACACTCCGGGCAGTGTCCGAACTGGCACACAGAATGTCCATGCCAGGTTCGGGCTGGGGTAGGCCGGACACTCTGGCTGAGTCATGTCAGACACTCCGGCTGGATTCGGGTGGACACTCCGGCTCAGGCAACTTCAGCTCAGGTGCAGCTTCAGGGCTCGTGGGTCGACGCGGCGGGATTCGTACCTGATGATGCACAGAGTAGAGGTATGAAGTAGCACGCCATCCAAGGAGGTATCAAATTGGCATGAGGAGAGGAGTGAGTTCACCTTAGCTTGTAGGAGTTTGGCTCGGGCACGAGTCATGGGTCCACTTGGGGGACTTGTTGGTGTAGATGTAGAAGCGTCCGTAGGACGGGCTGCATCAGCTCCCCCCCTTGGGAAAGAGTCGTCCTCGACTCTTCATGGATATCATCTTGAACATCTCCATGGCAGGGTGAGAGATCCTTGACATTCAATGTATTGCTTGCAAGGTACTTGGAGGTCGGTATGTCGATGATGTAGGCGTTGTTGTTGATTCTTTTGAGGACCTTGAAGGGACCATCTCCTCTTGGCTTGAGCTTGGAGTCACGTTCCTTGGGGAAGCGGCCCTTACTTAGGTGTATCCACACAAGGTCACCTTCTTCAAATATCGTCTCCTTCTTGTCCTTGTTTAACCTTGAAGCTTGGCGAAGGACTTGTTGTTCGATAGTAGATCTTGTTTCTTCATGAAGCTTCTTCATAGCTTGTGCACGCTTCTCGACATCCATGTTCGTGTGCTCATGGAGAGGTAGTGGTAGGATGTCGAGCGCGGTGAGGGGCTCGAAACCATAGACGATCATGAATGGACTCATCTTGGTCGTTGAGTGCTTGGCTCGATTGTAGGCGAACTCGGCGTGTGGAATGCATTCCTCCCAATCCTTCAGGTTTTTCTTGATCAATACACGAAGGAGAGTTCCGAGGCTTCGGTTGACAACTTCGGTTTGGCCATTAGTTTGAGGATGTGATGCGGATGAGAAGAGGAGCTTGACGCCGGGCTTGGCCATGAGGGTCTTCCACAAGTAGCTCATGAATTTGACGTCACGGTCGGAGACGATTGTCCTTGGCACACCGTGAAGACGGACGATTTCCCTGAAAAACAGATTTGCAACATGTGAAGCATCGTCGGTCTTATGGCACGGTATGAAGTGTGCCATTTTGGAAAAACGATCCACAACAACAAATATAGAATCATGACCATGCTTAGATCTAGGCAATCCTAACACGAAATCAATGCTAATGTCGGACCAAGGTGTATGAGGAATAGGCAATGGCATATAAAGACCATAGGGATTAGCTTGCGACTTAGCTTGAACACATGTCGTGCATCATTGAACATAGCGCTCCACGTCACGCTTCATCTTGGGCCAAAAGTAGTGATTGGAGAGCATGTCCAATGTCTTGTCGCGACCAAAGTGACCCATCAGGCCTCCACCATGAGATTCTTGGAGAAGCAAAAGTTGAAGCGACGACTTTGGAATGCATAGCTTGTTTTGTTTAAATAGGAAGCCCTTATGCAAATAGAAATCATCAACTCCTTTGTCATTGGAGCACTTTGCGAAAATTGGTTCGAAGAACGGGTCGGAAGCATACAAAGATTTTATTTCCTCTAGACCCAACACGTTGATTTCAAGTCTCGTAAGAAGGCTTGTATGTTTGCGAGATAATGCGTCCGCAACTACATTATCTTCGCCCTTCTTATACTTGACAATGTATGGAAAAGACTCCATGAACTCAACCCACTTAGCGTGTCTCTCGCTCAAGTTAGCTTGGCCTTTGAGATATTTCAAGGACTCGTGGTCGGAATGTATGATAAATTCCTTGGGCCAAAGGTAGTGTTGCCAAACTTGAAGTACACGAACTAAGGCAAAAAGATCTTTGTCATAAATCGGATAGTTAAGGTGAGCACCATCAAGTTTCTCGCTATTGTAGGCTATAGGACGTCCGTTTTGCATAAGGACTCCTCCAATGCCAATACCACTAGCATCACACTCTATTTCAAAAGTTTTTGTGAAATCCGATAAAGGAAGAAGAGGTGCTTCGGTGAGCCTCTTTTTAAGTTCATCAAAAGCTTTTTGTTGTGCTTTGCCCCACACGAAGGTGACATTCTTTTTGGTCAATTCATTAAGGGGACAAGCAATGGTTGAAAAGTCTTTCACAAAGCAACGATAGAAACCAGCCAACCCATGAAAACTTCGGAGTTCACTCACATTTGTTGGTACGGGCCAATCTAGTATGTCCTTTACCTTGGAAACATCAACTTCAATTCCCTTCGAAGAAACGACAAATCCAAGAAAAATCAACTTGTCTTTAGCAAAAGTGCACTTGGGAAGATTAGCATAAAGCTTTTCATGTCGAAGGATTTGCAAAACTTCCTTGACATGTGTTACATGGTCCTCAAGTGATTTGCTATAAACAAGAATATCATCGAAATAGACAACAACACTTTTACCAATGAGAGAACGCAAGATGTGATTCATAAGCGCATGAAAGTGGATGGGGCATTTGATAAACCAAAGGGCATAACCAACCATTCATAGAGACCAAGTTTAGTCTTGAAGGCGGTTTTCCACTCATCACCTTCAGCCATCCATATTTGATGGTAAAACTACGAAGATCAATTTTCAAAAAAATAGTGGCTCCACACAACTCATCAAGCATGTCATCGAGACGAGGTATGGAATGTCGATAACGCACAGTGATATCATTGATTGGACGGCAGTCCATGCAGAACCGTAACGTATCATCCGTCTTTGGAACAAGAATCACAGGTACGGCACTTGGACTAGTGCTAACTTGGATCAAACCTTTGGAGATGAGTTGGTTGATTTGACGTTCGATCTCCTTCGTCTCCTCCGGGTTCGTGCGGTAAGCGGCGCGGTTTGGAAGTGGTGCACCGGGGATGAGGTCAATTCGATGTTCGATGCCGCGAAGAGGAGGTAGTCCATGTGGAATCTCTTCGGGGAACACATCCTTGAATTCCTACAAAACATTCATAAAAGATGGAGGAACATTGGTTAATTCATTAGTTCCTTGCGCTAGTCCCTTGCAAAGGAGGACATAGTGCAAGATGGATGGGTTGTTCCGAACATCTCTCATCTCAGTTTTGGTGGCAAGGAGAACACTCTTAGTTTTTCCACTCGAATCTGGCTTGTGGCTCTCACTCACTATGAGGTGGTTCTCTCTCTCACCGCTCTTCTCACAAGTAGGTGTTGTGCTTTGCGCCCTCGCTAAAGCCTTTGCATTATCCGCAATTATTTGGCTAGGAGTCATCGGTTGCAAAACACATGTTTTGTTGAGCCATTTGAAGGTGTATATATTGGTGCGACCATCATGTTGAGCAGCCTTGTCAAATTGCGATGGTCGACCAAGAAGCATGTGGCAAACTGTCATAGGAACCACATCACACTCCACCGTATCTTTGTAAGGACCAATGGCGAAGGAGACCGACACAGTATGCTTGATCTTCACGGACCCTTGGTCACTTAGCCATTGCACGTGGTATAGGTGCTTGTGTGGATGGAGGGTGAGGTTGAGCTTCTCACACAACTCGGTGCTAGCAAGGTTGTGACAACTCCCTCCGGTAATGATCACCTTGATAGATTTGCCGTTGATGTCGGCTCGTGTTTGGAAGATATTGGAGCATTGGTCTTCATGCTCTTGTGCTTGAGTGGTCAAGATTCTTGTGACGACAAGCGATGGACTTGCGTCATGTTCACACATGAGGAGTTCTTGATCATCTTCCACTCGTTTCCTTGCCATTCCTTCCTTGACACGGGCATCAAACTCATCTTCACTCAAGTACTCTTCATCACCATTGTCATGGATGAACAAGACTTTCTTGTTTCCACATTCGGCCGACTTGTGTCCTTTACCTCCACACTTGTAGCACTCACCGTTGAAAGGTGTATCACTCTTTGCTTGCTTGCCATTTGGTGGCAGTTTTCCTTGAGGAAGTGTGGGCTTGAAGGAAGGCTTGGAGGTACTTGAGGAGCTACCATTGAAAGTTGTTGGTGTAGCGGTTGAAGCTTGCTTGTAGGTGAAGTACGTCTTGGGCTTGTTGTACTTGATATCCTCTTGCACTTGACGTTCAGCCTTTGTTGCAATGTGCACAAGCTCAACCATGGTGTTGTATGTTTGGAACTCGATGATGCGCTTGATTGGGTGATTCAAGCCAATAAGGAAACGTGCCATTGTTTGCTCCATGCGTTCATCAATGTTGGCGCGAGTCAAGTTGAGTTCCATTTCCTTGAAGTACTCTTCCACGGTCTTTGTCCCTTGACGAAGCGCTTGAAGGTTGTTGAAGAGATCACGCGTGTAGTGCGTGGGGACAAACCGGGATCTCATGTGAGCCATCATGTCATGCCAAGTTGTGATTGGCGGCTCTTGTCTTGCATCACGAGCAACTTGAACTTGTTCCCACCAAAGGTTGGCGTAATCATCAAACTCAAGTGAAGCCATGGCGACCATCTTCTCGTTGCTATAGTTGTGCATACAGAAGATCTTGTCGACTTTGAGTGCCCACGAGAGGTATTCTTCGGGGTCATTGGATCCGATGAACTTGGGCATCGTGAACTTGAGCTTGCCAAAAGTTTCTTCGTCGTTGCGGTCATTGCGACGAGCTTGGTGACCTTATTGATGATCTTGTAGTTGGGGAGGTGGAACTTGGTTCTCGTGTCCTTCTTGCGGAGCTTGCTCTTGATATTGTTGTTGAGGAGCTTGCTCTTGCTCTTGGCGCGGTTGTTGACGTGGTTGAGGCGCTTGGGCCTCATGGTGGCGAAGGTGTGGAGCCTCTTGACGCGGTTGATGACGAAGAAGAGGCTCGTTCCTCGGTTGGTGATGTTGGTTAAGCACATGGGCCTCAGGGCGAAGAACATGGTCATGAGCCTCTTGACGTGGTGGGCGTCGCTCAACTTGTATCACTTGATGCTCTAAGTTTTGTTGATGTGGAGGAGGCGCCTCGTGATGACCATGGTGTCGTTGTTGACGTTCATGACGTTGATGACGAGGAGGAGGATCTTGGAGAGCTTCACGTCGATGACGAGCTTGATTCTCCAAATTGGAGTCATCACTAGTTGTGTCAAGTATGTGCCGCGGTCGATGGTGGTAGACTTGCAGTTGCACTTGCATTTGCGCTTGCGGTTCCTCTTGAGGTTGCTCTTGTTGAATCACTAGTGCCCTTGCGTGATGACGGTGTGCTTCTTGCCTTGCTCGTGGCCTTGAAGAGAGGTCACCATCATAGCTTGATGTTGTGGCATGCCGTGGGGAAGGTACATAGTTCGAAGAGGTTCCATCTTCAACCACGGGGGCATCATTGCGTCTTGGAGCACTTGGATGTAGATCTTGTTGAAGGGGTGCATGACGACGCGATGAGCTTGAAGAGCTTGACGCGTGTGAACGTGGTCTTGCCATTCCGTCGATGAGGCGTCGAAGATTGTCATTTGTTTCGGCGACGGAGCGTTGAAGCGCTTCATTTCGGTGGCCAAAGTTGTGATGCATTGCTTGCATTTGCCTTTCAAGGCCGTCGAAGCAGTTGTCGATGTTCTTGAACTCGGTTTGCGTCTCGCCAAATTGTTCATCTTGTCGCGTCTCAAGTGCTTGGCAACGTTCACGGAACTCTTGGCGGACGATGAAGGGACTTCACGCGTCATGTATGGACCTTGATCTTCTTCTTGGGGAGGTGGTTGGCTCGTCTCACCGTGCCTATCCATCATGCAAAACACACGAGTATTGTATATGGAAGTGGAATATGGTGGTGTTAGCCTTGTACCTCATCTTGGGGATTGCACCAAACTAGAAACCACAAGTGAGAGCTATAAGCATGTAAAGTGGAAATGCAAAGAAAACTCACAGTGAAGAAAGAACTTACTCTCAAAAGCTTGTTGGTGGTAGGTTAGGATTGTGGAAAGCTAAAGAACCAACCAAAAGAAAAGGGATAGTCAAAAGTGGGTAAAATCCAACAAACCTCAAGTCAAAGGCGAAGGTCAACAACTCAAAAGGGTGACGGGAACCTACGACTATGTACACACACGTGGAGAAAGTTGGGATTGACATGACTATGAAAATGAGCAAACTAAATGTCCTAACGAAGACCAAGCTCATTGTCGTGCCAATGCAAGGAGAGACCGTGGCTCGTTTGGAAAGAGGAAAAGTGAGCAACGGATTTGTGCACTTGCCTTGGCGCTCTTCTTTCTCTCTTGCTTACAAGCTTTGAGACTCTCTTTGGCAATGGGAGACTATTTTTCTTTTGCTTTTTCTTTGTATCTTTATTTTTGCTCTCCCTTGATGCTACCTAGTCACACTTGATATTGCTCTTGCACTCTCACTATCCAAGGACAAATGCACAATGCTCAAGCAAACACAAGATGAGCCACTCTCATCGGATAGGTACACACAAAGGGAGATGGGGGTAACAAGGTGACGCAAGTTATACCTTCTTTGATGATGAACTTGGCGTCGATGGTGCGGGATGATGTTCGTGGTTCGTGGTGTCGATGAGCGCGGAAGTTGATGATGCAGAAGCTTGCTGGTAGTTGCTGACACGTACACGGGACACGAGCAAACAAAGGAGATTAGCCAATGCGAAAAATGAGGCAAAACTGTCAAAACTGGCGTTAGAGCCGGACACTCCGGTCTGTCTGGGCCGGACACTCCGGTCCGGTTCGGCCGGACACTCCGGTCGGGCCGAACACTCCGGTCAGTACGAGCCGGACACTCCGGCGCGGGTTTCCTTCTCGTGTTCTTGAGCGGAAATCCTTGCCTTCGGGCCTCAAATCCGCGAAAAACTGGCCAAATCGGGCTGGGGAAACGCAGGATAAAGCTGGACCAACTCCTTAGACAAGGTTTGGTCGGATCAAAATCACAACTAACACTCCAAATCAAGAGATCGATCCAAAGGCAAATATGGGCTGTTTTTCGTGGGGATTTTCGAATTTTTGGTGGATAGAAGAAAATTTTGTCGGGGAAATCATGAGCAACGAAGCTCTTGATACCAATATGTTGAGGGAAAACCTCTAGGGTGGCCCGATCTTTCACGATTCCCTTTCAAATCGAGGGTGGAGTGCGGGGGAAGGAGGGAAGGATGAACATGACGAACACACGCACGAAGAACGCGATGAACACAGACTCACAAAACCACGATAAACACCAATAGCTCACGCCGGCGGTGACCGGTCCGGTGCAATCCCTTGGATCGGCGTCAGGCGGAGGACTCTCTCTCGAACCAGCTGCCGTAGAGAGTTATAATGCTTTAGAAAAGTTCTTTAGCTCCATGATGGAAGAGAATAGCTCCGTAAGTGAGCACATACTAAAAATATCTGGGTACGTCGAGAAGCTTGTGTCCTTGGGAATAACGATTCCCATTGATTTAGGCATACATCGTGTTCTCCAATCTCTGCCACCTAGCTACAAGAGCTTCGTGATGAACTATAACATGTAGGGCATGAAGAAGACTCTCCCCGAGCTTCTGTCAATGCTTAAGACTACAAAAGTGGAGATTAGAAAAGAACATCAAGTGTTGATGGTCAACGGTTTCAAGAAAGACAGGAAGGGTAAACAGAAGGGAAAGAAGGGCGACAAATCTATTGCTGCGCCTAAAAAGAAATCTCGGGCTGGCCTAAGTCTGATACCGAGTGCTACTATTGTAAGGGGACTGGCCATTGGAAGCGCAACTGCCCCAATGTTTTGGCGGACAAGAAAGCCGGCAATACATGTTATTGATGTGTACTTGACTAGTACTCGCAGTAGCACCTGGGTATTTGATACCTGATCGGTTGCTAACATATGTAACTCAAATCAGGGGCTGCGGAACAAGGGATCGCTAGCAAGGGGTGAGGTCAAGATGCGTGTCGGCAATGGATCAAGAGTTGATCTGATCACCGTCGGAACACTGCCTCTCCACCTACCGTCGGGATTAGTTATAAACCTAAATAATTGTTATTTGGTGCCTGCACTAAGCATGAACATTATATCTGGATCTTGTTTGATGCGATGTGGTTATTCATTTAAATCCGAAAACAATGGTTGTTCGATTTATATGGATACTATATTTTATGGTCATGCACCCATGATGAATGGTTTATTTCTGTTGAATCTCGATAGTACTCATACGCACATCCATAATGTTGATGCTAAAAGAATTAAACTTAATAATGATATATCTGCATATATGTGGCAATGCCGTCTAGGTCATATTGGCAT
This sequence comes from Avena eriantha, assembly GCA_910589775.1. Lineage (NCBI taxonomy): Eukaryota > Viridiplantae > Streptophyta > Magnoliopsida > Poales > Poaceae > Avena > Avena eriantha. Next base: position 275,022,415 of record OU342741.1, read on the forward strand.
TAAACGCATGAAGAAACTTCATTCTGATGGACTTTTGGAATCATTTGATACATGTGAGCCATGCTTTATGGGCAAGATGACTAGAACGCCGTTTTCTGGTTCAATGGAACGGGCGACAGATTTATTGGAAATCATACATACTGATGAGTGTGTCGGCTCGAGGTGGATATCGTTATTTTGTTTCTTTCATGGATGATTTGAGTAGATACGGGTATATCTATTTGAGGAAACATAAGTCTGAAACCTTTGAAAAGTTCCAGGAATTTCAGAATGAAGTGGAAAATCATCGTAATAGAAAGATCAAATTTCTGCGGTCTGACAGTGGAGGTGAGTATCTAAGTTACGAGTTTAGCACACACATGAAAGAGTGTGGAATAGTTTCACAACGTAATTGTGTGTCAGAATGACGTAATCGTACTCTATTGGATATGGTTCGATCTATGATGTCTCTGACTGACTTGCCATTGTTATTTTGGGGTTATGCACTGGAAACCGCTGCATTCACTTTAATCGGGCACCATCTAAATCCGTTGAAATGACACCGTATGAATTATGGTTTGGAAACAAACCTAAGCTGTCATTTCTTAAATTTTGGGGATGCAATGTTTATGTGAAGAAACTTCAACCGGATAAACTCAAACCCAAAGCGGAAAAATACGTCTTCATAGGATACCCTAAAGAAACAATTGGGTATTCCTTCTATCACAGATCCGAGGGCAAGGTTTTCGTTGCTAAGAATGGATCATCTCTTGAGAAAGAGTTTCTCGCGAAAGGAGTGAGTAGTCGAAAGGTAGAACTCGAAGAGGTTATTGAACCTTCTCTTCATGAAATGGGGAGTGGCGCAACACACGAAGTCGTTCCGGAGTTGACTTCACCAAATGAAAAAGGAACTAATGATAATGATCATGAAACTCCGAAAGAGGGCACTACTGAACCTTGCAGGTCAAGCATGACACGTGCAGCTCCTGAACTGTACGAGAATCTTGTTGTAAATTTCATGGTTGATGAAATAGATGACCTTGCGACGTATGAAGAAGCGATGATGAGCCTGGATTCCAACAAATGGCTAGAAGCCATGAAATCCGAGATGGAATCCATGTACAAAAACCAGGTTTGGACCTTGGTGGACTTACCTCATGACCGAAAGGCCGTTGAGAATAAGTGGATTTTCAAAAGAAAAACTGATGCTGATGGTAATGTAACCGTCTATAAATCTCGACTTGTCACAAAAGGGTTTCTACAAATTCAAGGAGTTGACTACGATGAGACATTCTCTCCCGTAGCGATGCTAAAATCAGTTAGGATTATGTTAGCAATTACTGCATATTTCGATTATGAAATATGGCAGATGGATGTCAAAACTGCGTTCCTCAATGGTAACATTGAAGAAGAGTTGTATATGATACAACCAAAGGTTTTTGTCGATGCTAAGGATGCTAACAAGGTGTGCAAGCTTCAGCGATACATCTATGGACTGAAGCAAGCATCACGGAGTTGGAATCTCCGCTTTGATGAGGTGATTAAAGAGTTTGGATTTGTCCAAACTTATGGAGAGGCTTGCATTTACAAGAAAGTGAGTGGGAGCAATGTGGCATTTCTGATATTATATGTGGATGACATATTATTGATTGGAAATGATATAGATCTTTTAAACAGTGTTAAAAGTCATCTAAACAGCAAAATTTCTATGAAAGACCTTGGTGAAGCGTCATATATATTAGGCATAAATATCTATAGAGATAGATCAAGACGCCTAATAGGGCTATCGCAAAGTACATACCTTGATAAGATTTTAAAGAAGTTTAAAATGGATGAAAGTAAGAATGGGTTCTTACCTATGTTGCAAGGTAAGACATTGAGTAGGACTCAAAGTCCGGCTACGGCGGAAGAAAGAGAGATAATGGATAAGATCCCCTATGCTTCAGCCATAGGATCTATAATGTACGCCATGCTATGTACAAGACCGGGTGTGGCACATGCTATTAGTTTGACTAGTAGGTACCAATCTGATCTAGGTTTGGAACACTAGATAGCAGTCAAGAATATCCTTAAGTACTTGAGAAGAACTAAGGAAATGTTTCTTGTATACATAGGTGAAGAAGAGCTGGTCGCTAATTGTTATGTCGACGCTAGCTTTGACACTGATCCGGACGACTCTAATTCTCAATCCAGATACGTATTTCTCATGAACGGAGCAGCAGTTAGTTGGAGGGGCTCCAAACAACCCATGGTAACAAGGTCAACAATGGAGGCGGAATATATTGCTTCTTTAGAAGCACCACATGAAGTAGTTTGGATGAAGGAGTTCATTATCGAACTGGGTGTGGTTCCTAGTGTGTTGGATCCAATAGTGATCTATTGTGACAACAATGGAGCCATAGCCAACACAAAGGAACCAAGGTCTCACAAGAATTCCAAACATATTAAGCGCCGGTTTCACTCCATCCGTGAGCATGTCATGGATGGAGATATAAAGATTTGTAAAGTACATACGGCTCTTAATGTAGCAAATCCGTTGACTAAAACTCTTCCTAGAGCAAAACATGATCAACACCAGAACTCCATGGGTGTTAGATTTATCACCATGTAACTAGATTATTATCTCTAGTGCAAGTGGGAGACTAAAGGGAATATGCCCTGAGAGGCAATAATAAAGTTGTTATTATACATATTCCAAGTATATGATAGATGTTTATTTTGCATGCTATAATTGTATTAATTTGGAAACGTTAATACATGTGTGTTTAATAAACAAAAGGAAAGTTCCTAGTTATGTCTCTCTTATAAACTAGCTCGTTGATTAACAAGATGATCAAGGTTTCCTGATCATGGACCTTGGATGTTGTTAATAACGAGGTCAGATCATTAGTGGAATGATGTGATGAACATTCATCCGAAGTATAGCATTACGATCGAAGTCATTGTGTTTATATTGCTATAACATCTAAGAAAGTAATCCTAGTCCTTAGACCATGAGATCATGTTAATCACTAACACTGGAAGAGTATCTCGATAACATCAAACGTCACACCGTGAAAGGGTGATTATAAAGGTGGGTTCAGTGCTACGAAAGTGTTATGTAGAAGCTCATGGATCAAGAGTGGGATTTGTCCATCCCGATGACAAATAGATATACTCTGGGCCCTCTCGGTGATATCACATTGGTTAGCTTGCAAGCAAGTGATAAGATCACTAGAATGCTATATCACGGGAACGAGAAAAGAGTACATGTCGATAACGAGAGCAAACTAGGTATGGAGATACCGATGATCGAATCTCGGACATGTAATATATCGCGAGACAAAGGGATTTAGTTACTAATGTTAAAGGTTCTCACGATCACATAAGTCATCATAGAATGTGTAAGAGTCAGTATGGATCTCCAGGTCACGCTTCTGATTATTGATCTGAGAGGGGTCTCGATCATGTCTGCATTATTCACGAACCGTAGGGTGACACACTTAAGGGACACCAACACCATTCGGAGTAAATGTGTTTCAGATGAATGAATTGCAAAGCACCAGAATTATTTCAGTAGACACCGAAACTGTTTCAGGTGAAATTGCTGAAATTGGTTATGCATGTAATATTGAAATGTTGCAGGGTTTTTATGTGAATGTTTGTTAATTAAAGTAATTAACAAAATTCTGAATAAATTTAATAAAAGAGTTTTATTAAATGAGAGAGCATTAAATTTGGAGAAATTTAATGCATTTAAAGTAAAGACCTAAAAGAGGAATGTTAAGGGACACTTTTATGTGGAGGGGGTTACCACCACATGAATGGGGGAGGTGAGGGGTCACCCCCCATGGGGCACTGGCCATGGGGAGGGGTACCCCCGTCCTTCTATAGAAGTCCACCCCTCTCACCCTTCTTCCTCACACCTCCTCGTGAAGGATCTCTCTCCCCCTCAAGAATTATTCCCCCATGGTCTCGGATTAGCGAGATACATGTTACCGGTGGCATTTCGTCTGGAAGGAGTTGCTGCTTCCGCTGCATCGCTGGAGCAAGGAGGCAGAGGTTGTTCGGTGGCCTGAACGTGTGTGCCAGTGCGGATGCGCTGCTGGTTTGCGGCGCTAGGACTTCCACACGATCTTTTGATCGGCAAGCATACAACTACATCATCCACGAGTTCCTACTCGTTAACAAAACTTTGTTGTCTTTGAGGGTAAGTTCTCCATGGATGTATATCCACCCGTTGCTTGTATCTAGTAGATAGATCTTGGCGTATAGTTCTCATTGTAGGAAATTTTATTGTTTTCTTTGCTGCGAACCCTTCATCATAATGGGTTGAAGTATTCGTTGGGCGACAAAGTGAGACTTTGTTTCTATTGATTATAATGACGGTCTTTTTCACTATTGTCATCTAAACTTCGAAACTCACTTTGCAATCCTTTGTGTATATACGGCAGTTATGGCAGCAGAACGAGGCCGGTTTCCAGGAGCCTATAGTAACTTTAGATTAACCTCGAGGGCTTTTTCACGGGCACTGTGCCCTAGGACACATCATTCTATGTTAAAAGCGAATTAGCCCCACCATAACAATATACATCACATTAGATGGAGCCTTTATACTTCTATATCTATGTAGATCCTAGTGCATGAAATGCAACTATGCCACTTTCTTTGCTTCTTACCATTTAAGTACAAACTTAATTTTGGTTCAGTGATTAACTCAAGAATCACTTCAAGACATGTTCTTACAGTTAAGAGCTTGTCCTTCCAACCAGAACTTAGGGTCACATTACGTCGAGTATACAATATGGTTGTATGGAAGAACCTATGACTGAGGCATAGGAGATGCAACACATCTCTTTCTTCCTTTTAACCATCGTTGTAATATTAGGACAATGCTTCATATAGTAAGAACTTCTTTCTCACCTTGTTACATTCCGAAATTCTTCAGAATCTTTCTTAGGACATTCTGAACATCTTCAGAAGCAAGTCCAAGAAGTATTTGACATTTGATTTTTATTAAAATTACAAATCTATCTCGATAGATCTCATTGTTTAATAACTTCAACTTCATCCTTATTTATCTACTTAAATGTTATTAACACCAATCACATCATTCACGTATGTCGTCCACATATCCCAGAATGATTTCACGCTCCCACTCAAATATGGCATCATCTAGGGATTTCACTGAGCTCCCACTCAAAATATGTCTGATACATATTATGATTCAGCCAAGCTACTTAGCTCCCACTCAAAATGTATCTCTTACATATTAATATTTGGCCAAGCTAATTAGCTCCCACTCAAATGCAGGTCCTCTCAATAATCTTGGACATTCCAAAATTCTTTGATCATCATCAAATTGAGAATTCCAGCTACGAGACTTCAATATCCATATATTGCTAGTGTAAATCCAATAGACTCAAGCATCGCTACATTGTAGTCAACTCCTTGAATTTGTCCATACTTTGTGAAAAATCGAGCTTTACGTCTCCATTAAGTTTCATTTCCATCTTATGACTTTGAAGTCATTCAGAAATATCAAATAAACTTCTTTACTTAATAAGATCAAGTAACATATTACTTTGCAATCTTAAATGTAACTTAATATAGGATTTTATGACTCCTAGTCATTTCTCGTACTTAGGTCCATCACGCTTCTTTGTAGTTCGTAGGTATGTCTTGTTCATAAACATGACAAGTGAATCAATAATATATTTGTTGAGGGCAAACCTCTAGGGTGGCCTGATCTTTCACGATTCCCTTTTAAATCGAGGGTGGAGTGCGGGGGAAGGAGGAAAGGATGAACACGACGAACACATGCACGAAGAACGCGATGAACACACACACGCAAACCTGCGATAAACACCAATAGCTCACACCGGCGGTGACCGGTCCGGCGCAATCCCTAGGATTGGCGTCGGGCGGAGGACTCTCTCTCGAACCGGCACGGCGAGATGGGAGACTCGGTGAGATCTTAACGTCTAGGCAAAGGAACACCGATGCCTAGGCCTTGTACAACGCAGAGGCACGATGCAAACTCCAACGAGGTTTGGGGATATTGGTGGTCCTTAGTCAAGGAGCATGTGGCAAGAATTAGATAGATCCACAAAGGGGTTTCCACTAATTCCAATATCAAGCCTAGGGTTTACAATGGAGGTGGGGGTCTATATATAGGCCAACCACAAGTTCAGGGGTAATTCAGGCATTAAAGTAGAGTTCTGGGCGAAGTAGAGGGGTACATGGGCCATAGGGCCCAGCTAGGCTCGAAGGCCCATCACTTGGCCCGGATAGTCCGGGTCGGCACGGCCGGACAGTTCGGGCTGGCCGGACAGTCCGGGTCGGCACGGCCGGACAGTTCGGGCTGGCCGGACAGTCCGGGTCGGCACGGCCGGACAGTCCGGGCAGGGCGGACACTCCGGGTGGTGTCCGGGGAGTGTTCGATTCGACCTTCTGAATGTCCACGCCAGGTCCGGGCTCGGCCAGGCCGGACACTCCAGCTGAGTCGGGCCGGACACTCCGGCTGGATTCGAGCGGACACTTCGGCGGCTCGTACCTGATGATACATAGAGTAGAGGTATGAAGTAGCACGCCATCCAAGGAGGTATCAAATTGGCACGAGGAGAGGAGTGAGTTCACCTTAGCTTGCAGGAGTTTGGCTCGGGCACGAGTCATGGGTCCACTTGGGGGATTTGTTGGTGTAGATGTAGAAGCGTCTGTAGGACGGGCTGCATCAGCTCCCCCCCTTGGGAAAGATTCGTTCTCGACTCTTCATGGATATCATCTTGAACATCTCCATGGTAGGGTGAGAGATCCTTGACATTGAATGTATTGCTTGCAAGGTACTTGGAGGCCGGGATGTCGATGATGTAGGCGTTGTTGTTGATTCGTTTGAGGACCTTGAAGGGACCATCTCCTCTTGGCTTGAGCTTGGAGTCACGTTCCTTGGGGAAGCGGTCCTTGCTTAGGTGTATCCACACAAGGTCACCTTCTTCAAATATCATCTCCTTCTTGTCCTTGTTTAACCTTGAAGCTTGGCGAAGGACTTGTTGTTCGATAGTTGCTCTTGTTTCTTCATGAAGCTTCTACATAGCTTGTGCGCGCTTCTCGACGTCCATGTTTGTGCGCTCATGGAGAGGTAGTGGTAGGATGTCGAGCGCGGTGAGGGGCTCGAAACCATAGACGATCATAAATGGACTCATCTTGGTTGTTGAGTGCTTGGCTCGATTGTAGGCGAACTCGGCGTGTGGAATGCATTCCTCCCAGTCCTTCAGGTTTTCTTGATCAACACACGAAGGAGAGTTCCGAGGCTTCGGTTGACAACTTTGGTTTGGCCATCAGTTTGAGGATGTGATGCGGATGAAAAGAGGAGCTTGACGCCGAGCTTGGCCATGAGGGTCTTCCACAAGTAGCTCATGAATTTGACGTCGCGGTCGGAGACGATTGTCCTTGGCACACCGTGAAGACGGACGATTTCCCTGAAAAACAGATTTGCAACATGTGAAGCATCGTCGGTCTTATGGCACGGTATGAAGTGTGCCATCTTGGAAAAACGATCCACAACAACAAATATAGAATCAGGACAATGCTTAGATCTAGGCAATCCTAACACGAAATCCATGCTAATGTCGGACCAAGGTGTATGAGGAATAGGCAATGGCATATAAAGACCATAGGGATTAGCTTGCGACTTAGCTTGAACACATGTCGTGCATCGTTGAACGTAGCGCTCCACGTCACGCTTCATCTTGGGCCAAAAGTAGTGATTGGAGAGCATCTCCAATGTCTTGTCGCGACCAAAGTGACCCATAAGGCCTCCACCATGAGATTCTTGGAGAAGCAAAAGTTGAAGCGACGACTTCGGAATGCATAGCTTGTTTTGTTTAAAAAGAAAGCCCTTATGCAAATAGAAATCATCAACTCCCTTGTCATTGGAGCACTTTGCGAAAATTGGTTCAAAGAACGGGTCGGAAGCATACAAAGATTTTATTTCCTCAAGACCCAACATGTTGATTTCAAGTCTTGTAAGAAGGCTTGTATGTTTGCGAGACAATGCGTCCACAACTACATTATCTTTGCCCTTCTTATACTTGACAATGTATGGAAAAGATTCCATGAACTCAACCCACTTAGCGTGTCTCTTGCTCAAGTTAGCTTGGCCTTTGAGATATTTCAACGACTCGTGGTCGGAATGTATGATAAATTCCTTGGGACAAAGGTAGTGTTGCCAAACTTGAAGGACACGAACTAAGGAAAAAAGCTCTTTGTCATAAATCGGATAGTTAAGGCGAGCACCATCAAGTTTTTCGCTATGGTAGGCTATAGGACGTCCGTTTTGCATAAGGACTCCTCCAATGCCAATACCACTAGCATCACACTCTATCTCAAAAGTTTTTGTGAAATCCGGTAAAGCAAGAAGAGGTGCTTCGGTGAGCCTCTTTTTAAGTTCATCAAAAGCTTTTTGTTGTGCTTTGCCCCACACGAAGGTGACATTCTTTTTGGTCAATTCATTAAGGGGACAAGCAATGGTTGAAAAGTCTTTCACAAAGCGACGATAGAAACCGGCCAACCCATGAATACTTCGGAGTTCACTCACATTTGTTGGTATGGGCCAATCTCGTATGTCCTTTACCTTGGAAACATCAACTTCAATTTCCTTCGAAGAAACGACAAATCCAAGAAAAATCAACTTGTCTTTAGCAAAAGTGCACTTGGGAAGATTAGCATAAAGCTTTTCATGTCGAAGGATTTGCAAAACTTCCTTGACATGGGTTATATGGTCCTCAAGTGATTTGCTATAAACAAGAATATCATCGAAATAGACAACAACACTTTTTCCAATGAGAGAACGCAAGATGTGATTCATAAGGCGCATGAAGGTGGATGGGGCATTTGATCAACCAAAGGGCATAACCAACCATTCATAGAGACCAAGTTTGCTCTTGAAAGCGGTTTTCCACTCATCACCTTCAGCCATGCGTATTTGATGGTAACCACTACGAAGATCAATTTTCGAAAAAATAGTGGCTCCACACAACTCATCAAGCATGTCATCGAGACGTGGTATGGGATGTCGATAACGCACGGTGATAGCATTGATTGGACGACAGTCCATGCATAACCGTAACGTATCATCCGTCTTTGGAACAAGAATCACGGGTACGGCACTTGGACTAGTGCTAACTTGGATCAAACCTTTGGAGACGAGTTGGTTGATTTGACGTTCAATCTCCTTTGTCTCCTCCAGGTTCGTGCGGTAAGCGGCGCGGTTGGGAAGTGGTGCACCAGGGATGAGGTCAATGCGATGTTCTATGCCACGAAGAGGAGATAGTCCATGTGGAAGCTCCTCGGGGAACACATCCTTGAATTCTTGCAAAACACTCATCAAAGATGGAGGAACATTGGTTAATTCGTTAGTTTCTTGCGCTAGTCCCTTGCAAAGGAGGACATAGTGCAAGATGGATGGGTTGTTCCGAACATCTCTCATCTCACTTTTGGTGGCAAGGAGAACACTCTTCGTTTTTCCACTCGAATTTGGCTTGTGGCTCTCACTCACTATGAGGTGGTTCTCTCTCTCACCGCTCTTCTCACAAGTAGGTGTTGTGCTTTGCGCCCTCGCTAAAGCCTTTGCATTGTCCGCAATTATTTGGCTAGGAGTCATCGATTGCAAAACACATGTTTTGTTGAGCCATTTGAAGGTGTATATATTGGTGCGACAATCATGTTGAGCAGTCTTGTCAAATTGCCATGGTCGACCAAGAAGCATGTGGCAAACTGTCATAGGAACCACATCACACTTCACCGTATCTTTGTAAGGACTAATGGCGAAGGAGACCGATACGGTATGCTTGATCTTCACGGACCCTTGGTCACTTAGCCATTGCACGTGGTAGGGGTGCTTGTGTGGATGGAGGTTGAGGTTGAGCTTCTCACACAACTCGGTGCTAGCAAGGTTGTGACAACTCCCTCCGTCAATGATCACCTTGATAGATTTGCCATTGATGCCGGCTCGTGTTTGGAAGATATTGGAGCATTGGTCTTCATGCTCTTGTGCTTGAGTGGTCAAGATTCTTGTGACGACAAGCGATGGACTTGCGTCATGTTCACACATGAGGAGTTCTTGATCATCTTCCACTCGTTTCCTTGCCATTCCTTCCTTGACACGGGCATCAACCTCATCTTCACTCAAGTACTCTTCATCACCATTGTCATGGATGAACAAGACTTTCTTGTTTCCACATTCGGCCGACTTGTGTCCTTTACCTCCACACTTGTAGCACTCACCGTTGAAAGGTGTATCACTCTTTGCTTGCTTGCCATTTGGTGGCAGTTTTCCTTGAGGAAGTGTGGGCTTGAAGGAAGGCTTGGAGGTACTTGAGGAGCTACCATTGAAAGTTGTTGGTGTAGCGGTTGAAGCTTGCTTGTAGGTGAAGTACGTCTTGGGCTTGTTGTACTTGATATCCTCTTGCACTTGACGTTCAGCCTTTGTTGCAATGTGCACAAGCTCAACCATGGTGTTGTATGTTTGGAACTCGATGATGCGCTTGATTGGGTGATTCAAGCCAATAAGGAAACGTGCCATTGTTTGCTCCATGCGCTCATCGATGTTGGTGCGAATCAAGTTGAGTTCCATTTCCTTGAAGTATTCTTCCACGGTCTTTGTCCCTTGACGAAGCGCTTGAAGGTTGTTGAAGAGGTCACGCGTGTAGTGTGCGGGGACGAACCGGGATCTCATGTGAGCCTTCATGTCATGCCAAGTTGTGATTGGCGGCTCTTGTCTTGCATCACGAGCTACTTGAACTTGTTCCCACCAAAGGTTGGCATAATCATCAAACTCTAGCGAAGCCATGGCGACCATCTTCTCGTTGCTATAGTTGTGCATGCAGAAGATCTTGTCGACTTTGAGTGCCCACGAGAGGTATTCTTCAGGGTCATTGGATCCGGTGAACTTGAGCTTGCCAAAAGTTTCTTCATCGTTGCGGTCATTGCGACGAGCTTGGTGACCTTGTTGATGATCTTGTAGTTGGGGAGGTGGAACTTGGTTCTCGCGTCCTTGTTGCGGAGCTTGCTCTTGGTATTGTTGTTGACGTGGTTGAGGTACTTGGGCCTCATGGTGGCGAAGGTGTGTAGCCTCTTGACGCGGTTGATGACAAAGAGGAGGCTCGTTCCTTGGTTGGTGATGTTGGTTAGGCACATGGGCCTCACGACGAAGAACATGGTCATGAGCCTCTTGACGTGGTGGGCGTCGCTCAACTTGTATCACTTGATGCTCCAAGTTTTGTTGATGTGGAGGAGGCGCCTCGTGATGACCATGGTGTCGTTGTTGACGTTCATGACGTTGATGACGAGGAGGAGGATCTTGAAGAGCTTGACATCGATGACGAGCTGGATTCTCCAAATTGGAGTCATCACTTGTTGTGTCAAGAATGTGTCGCGGTCGGTGGTGGTAGACTTGCGGTTGCACTTGCGATTCCTCTTGTGGTTGCTCTTGTTGAATCACTAGTGCCCTTGCGTGATGACGGTGTGCTTCTTGCCTTGCTCGTGGCCTTGAAGAGAGGTCACCGTCATAGCTTAACGTTGCGGCGTGCCGTGGGGAAGGTACAGAGTTCAAAGAGATTCCATCTTCAACCACGGGGGCATCATTGCGTCTTTGAGCACTTTGATGTAGATCTTGGGGTAGAGGTGCATGACTATGCGAAGAACTTGCCGAGCTTAATGCGCGTGAACATGGTCTTGCCATGCCATCGATGAGGCGTCGAAGATTGTCATTTGTTTCGGCTACGGAGCGTTGAAGCGCTTCATTTTGGTGGCCGAAGTTGTGATGCATTGCATGCATTTGTCGTTCGAGGCCGTCGAAGCGGTTGTCGATGTTCTTGAACTCGGCTTGCATCTCGCCAAATTGTTCATCTTGTCTCGTCTCAAGTGCTTGGCAACGTTCACGGAACTCTTGTCGAACGATGAAGTGACTTGCGTGCGTCATGTACGGACCTTGATCTTCTTCTTGGGGAGGTGGTTGGCTCGTCTCACCGTGCCTATCCATCATGCGAAACACACAAGTATTGTATATGGAACTGGAATATGGTGGTGTTAGCCTTGTACCTCACCTTGGGGATTGCACCAAACTAGAAACCACAAGTGAGAGCTATTAGCGTGCAAAGTGGAAATGCAAAGAAAACTCACACTAACTATCAAAAGCTTATTGGTATTAGGTTAGGGTTGTGGCAAGCCAAAGAACCAACCAAAAGAAAAGGGATAGTCAAAAGTGCTAAAAATCCAACAAAACTCAAGTCAAATGCGAAGGTCAACAACTCAAAAGGGTGACGGGAACCTACGACTATGTACACACACGTGGAGAAAGTTGGGATTGACACGACTATGAAAATGAGCAAACCAAAAGTCCTAACGAAGACTAAGCTCGTTGTCGTGCCAATGCAAGGAGAGACCGTGGCTCGTTTGCAAAGAGGAAAAATGAGCAACGGATTTGTGCACTTGCCTTGGGCGCTCTTCTTTCTCTCTTGCTTACAAGCTTTGAGACACTCTTTTGCAAGGGGAGACTATTTTTCTTTTGCTTTTTCTTTGTTTTTTTTGCTCTCCCTTGATGCTACCTAGTCTGTTGAGGGCAAACTTCTAGGGTGGCCCGATCTTTCACGATTCCCTTTCAAATTGAGGGTGGAGTGTGGGGGAAGGAGGAGAGGATGAACACGACGAACACACGCACGAAGAACGCGATGAACACACACACGCAAAACCACGATAAACACCAATAGCTCACGCCGGCGGAGACCGGTCCGGCGCAATCCCTAGGATCGGCGTCTGGCGGAGGACTCTCTCTCGAACCGGCACGGCGAGATGGGAGACTCGGTGAGATCTTGACGTCTAGGCAAAGGAACACCGATGCCTAGGCCCTGTACAACGCGGAGGCACAATGCAAACTCCAACGAGGTTTGGGGATATTGGTGCTCCTTAGTCAAGGGCATGAGGCAAGAACTAGATAGATCCACAAAGGGGTTTCCACTAATTCCAATATCATGTCTAGGGTTTATAATGGAGGTGGGGATCTATATATAGGCCAGCCACAAGTTTAGGGGTAATTCAGGCATTAAAGTAGAGTTCTGGGCGAAGTGGAGGGGTACATGGGCCAGAGGGCCCAGCTAGGCTCGCATGCCCATCACTTGTGCCGGACACTCCGGGTCGAGTTAGCCGGACAGTCCGGGATGGCCAGACAGTCCGAGTCGGCGCGGCTGGACAGTCCGGGCAGGGTAGACACTCCGGGTGGCGTCCGGGGAGTGTCCGATTCGACCTTCTGAATGTCCACGCTAGGTCCAGGCTCGGTCAGGCCGGACACTCCGGCTGAGTCGGGCCGGACACTCCAGGGTGGCCGGACACTCCGGCTGAGTCGGGCCGGACACTCCGGGGTGGCCAGACACTCCGGCTGGATTCGGACGGACACTCCGGCAGCTTCAGCTCAGGTGCAGCTTCAGGGCTCGTGGGTCGACGCGGCGGGGGCTCGTACCTGATGATGCACAAAGTAGTGGTATGAAGTAGCACGCCATCCAAGGAGGTATCGAATTGGCACGAAGAGAGGAGCGAGTTCACCTTAGCTTGCAGGAGTTTGGCTCGGGCACGAGTCATGGGTCCACTTGGGGGACTTGTTGGTGTAGAAGCGTCCGTAGGACGGGCTGCATCAGCTCCCCCCCTTGGGAAAGAGTCGTCCTCGACTCTTCATGGATATCATCTTGAACATCTCCATGGTAGGGTGCGAGATCCTTTACATTGAATGTATTGCTTGCAAGGTACTTGGAGGTCGGTATGTCGATGATGTATGCGTTGTTGTTGATTCTTTTGAGGACCTTGAAGGGACCATCTCCTCTTGGCTTGAGCTTGGAGTCATGTTCCTTGGGGAAGCGGTCCTTGCTTAGGTGTATCCACACAAGGTCACCTTCTACAAATATCATCTCCTTCTTGTCCTCGTTTAATCTTGAAGTTTGGCGAAGGACTTGTTGTTCAAAAGTTGCTCTTGTTTCTTCATGAAGCTTCTTCATAGCTTGTGCGCGCTTCTCGACGTCCATGTTTGTGCGCTCATGGAGAGGTAGTGGTACGATGTCGAGCGCGGTGAGGGGCTCGAAACCATAGACGATCATGAATGGACTCATCTTGGTTGTTGAGTGCTTGGCTCGATTGTAGGCGAACTCGGCATGTGGAATGCATTCCTCCCAATCCTTCAGGTTTTTCTTGATCAACACACGAAGGAGAGTTCCGAGGCTTCGGTTGACAACTTCGGTTTGGCCATCAGTTTGAGGATGTGATGCGGATGAAAAGAGGAGCTTGACGCCGAGCTTGGCCATGAGGGTCTTCCACAAGTAGCTCATGAATTTGACGTCGCGGTCGGAGACGATTGTCCTTGGCACACCGTGAAGATTTCCCTGAAAAACAGATTTGCAACATGTGAAGCATCGTCGGTCTTATGGCACGGTATGAAGTGTGCCATCTTGGAAAAACGATCCACAACAACAAATATAGAATCATGACCATGCTGAGATCTAGGCAATCCTAACACGAAATCCATGCTAATGTCGGACCAAGGTGTATGAGGAATAGGCAATGGCATATAAAGACCATAGGGTTTAGCTTGCGACTTAGCTTGAACACATGTCGTGCATCGGTGAACGTAGCGCTCCACGTCATGCTTCATCCTGGGCGAAAAGTAGTGATTGGAGAGCATGTCCAATGTCTTGTCGCGACCAAAGTGACCCATAAGGCCGCCACCATGAGATTTTTGGAGAAGCAAAAGTTGAAGCGACGACTTCGGAATGCATAGCTTGTTTTGTTTAAAAAGAAAGCCCTTATGCAAATAGAAATCATCAACTCCCTTATCATTGGAGCACTTTGCGAAAATTGGTTCAAAGAACGAGTCGGAAGCATACAAGATTTTATTTCCTCAAGACCCAACGCGTTGATTTCAAGTCTCGTAAGAAGGCTTGTATGTTTGCGAGACAATGCGTCCGCAACTACATTATCTTTGCCCTTCTTATACTTGACAATGTATGGAAAAGACTCCATGAACTCAACCCACTTAGCGTGTCTCTTGCTCAAGTTAGCTTGGCCTTTGAGATATTTCAACGACTCATGGTCGGAATGTATAAGAAATTCCTTGGGCTAAAGGTAGTGTTGCCAAACTTGAAGGACACGAACTAAGGGAAAAAGCTCTTTGTCATAAATCGGATAGTTAAGGCGAGCACCATCAAGTTTTTCGCTATGGTAGGCTATAGGACGTCCGTTTTGCATAAGGATTCCTCCAATGCCAATACCACTAGCATCACACTCTATCTCAAAAGTTTTTGTGAAATCCGGTAAAGCAAGAAGAGGTGCTTCGGTGAGCCTCTTTTTAAGTTCATCAAAAGCTTTTTGTTGTGCAATGCCCCACACGAAGGTGACATTCTTTTTGGTCAATTCATTAAGGGACAAGCAATGGTTGAAAAGTCTTTCACAAAGCGACGATAGAAATCGGCCAACGCATGAAAACTTCAGAGTTCACTCACATTTGTTGGTATGGGCCAATCTCGTATGTCCTTTACCTTGGAAACATCAACTTCAATTCCCTTCGAAGAAACGACAAATCCAAGAAAAATCAACTTGTCTTTAGCAAAAGTGCACTTGGGAAGATTAGCATAAAGCTTTTCATGTCGAAGGATTTGCAAAACTTCCTTGACATGGGTTATATGGTCCTCAAGTGATTTGCTATAAACAAGAATATCATCGAAATAGACAACAACACTTTTTCCAATGAGAGAACGCAAGATGTGATTCATAAGGTGCATGAAGGTGGATGGGGCATTTGATAAACCAAAGGGCATAACCAACCATTCATAGAGACCAAGTTTGGTCTTGAAGGCGGTTTTCCACTCATCACCTTCAGCCATGCGTATTTGATGGTAACCACTACGAAGATCAATTTTCGAAAAAATAGTGGCTCCACACAACTCATCAAGCATGTCATCGAGACGTGGTATGGGATGTCGATAACGCACGGTGATAGCATTGATTGGACGACAGTCCATGCATAACTGTAACGTATCATCCGTCTTTGGAACAAGAATCACGGGTACGGCACTTGGACTAGTGCTAACTTGGATCAAACCTTTGGAGACGAGTTGGTTGATTTGACGTTCAATCTCCTTTGTCTCCTCCAGGTTCGTGCGGTAAGCGGCGCGGTTGGGAAGTGGTGCACCGGGGATGAGGTCAATGCGATGTTCTATGCCACAAAGAGGAGATAGTCCATGTGGAAGCTCCTCGGGGAACACATCCTTGAATTCCTGCAAAACACTCATCAAAGATGGAGGAACATTGGTTAATTCGTTAGTTTCTTGCGCTAGTCCCTTGCAAAGGAGGACATAGTGCAAGATGGATGGGTTGTTCCGAACATCTCTCATCTCACTTTTGGTGGCAAGGAGAACACTCTTCGTTTTTCCACTCGAATTTGGCTTGTGGCTCTCACTCACTATGAGGTGGTTCTCTCTCTCACCGCTCTTCTCACAAGTAGGTGTTGTGCTTTGCGCCCTCGCTAAAGCCTTTGCATTGTCCGCAATTATTTGGCTAGGAGTCATCGGTTGCAAAACACATGTTTTGTTGAGCCATTTGAAGGTGTATATATTGGTGCGACAATCATGTTGAGCAGTCTTGTCAAATTGCCATGGTCGACCAAGAAGCATGTGGCAAACTGTCATAGGAACCACATCACACTTCACCGTATCTTTGTAAGGACCAATGGCGAAGGAGACCGATACGGTATGCTTGATCTTCACGGACCCTTGGTCACTTAGCCATTGCACGTGGTAGGGGTGCTTGTGTGGATGGAGGTTGAGGTTGAGCTTCTCACACAACTCGGTGCTAGCAAGGTTGTGACAACTCCCTCCGTCAATGATCACCTTGATAGATTTGCCATTGATGCCGGCTCGTGTTTGGAAGATATTGGAGCATTGGTCTTCATGCTCTTGTGCTTGAGTGGTCAAGATTCTTGTGACGACAAGCGATGGACTTGCGTCATGTTCACCCATGAGGAGTTCTTGATCATCTTCCACTCGTTTCCTTGCCATTCCTTCCTTGACACGGGCATCAAACTTATCTTCACTCAAGTACTCTTCATCACCATTGTCATGGATGAACAAGACTTTCTTGTTTCCACATTCGGCCGACTTGTGTCCTTTACCTCCACACTTGTAGCACTCACCGTTGAAAGGTGTATCACTCTTTGCTTGCTTGCCATTTGGTGGCAGTTTTCCTTGAGGAAGTGTGGGCTTGAAGGAAGGCTTGGAGGTACTTGAGGAGCTACCATTGAAAGTTGTTGGTGTAGCGGTTGAAGCTTGCTTGTAGGTGAAGTACGTCTTGGGCTTGTTGTACTTGATATCCTCTTGCACTTGACGTTCAGCCTTTGTTGCAATGTGCACAAGCTCAACCATGGTGTTGTATGTTTGGAACTCGATGATGCGCTTGATTGGGTGATTCAAGCCAATAAGGAAACGTGCCATTGTTTGCTCCATGCGCTCATCGATGTTGGTGCGAATCAAGTTGAGTTCCATTTCCTTGAAGTATTCTTCCACGGTCTTTGTCCCTTGACGAAGCGCTTGAAGGTTGTTGAAGAGGTCACGCGTGTAGTGTGCGGGGACGAACCGGGATCTCATGTGAGCCTTCATGTCATGCCAAGTTGTGATTGGCGGCTCTTGTCTTGCATCACGAGCTACTTGAACTTGTTCCCACCAAAGGTTGGCATAATCATCAAACTCTAGCGAAGCCATGGCGACCATCTTCTCGTTGCTATAGTTGTGCATGCAGAAGATCTTGTCGACTTTGAGTGCCCACGAGAGGTATTCTTCAGGGTCATTGGATCCGGTGAACTTGAGCTTGCCAAAAGTTTCTTCATCGTTGCGGTCATTGCGACGAGCTTGGTGACCTTGTTGATGATCTTGTAGTTGGGGAGGTGGAACTTGGTTCTCGCGTCCTTGTTGCGGAGCTTGCTCTTGGTATTGTTGTTGACGTGGTTGAGGTACTTGGGCCTCATGGTGGCGAAGGTGTGTAGCCTCTTGACGCGGTTGATGACAAAGAGGAGGCTCGTTCCTTGGTTGGTGATGTTGGTTAGGCACATGGGCCTCAC
This sequence comes from Avena eriantha, assembly GCA_910589775.1. Classification (NCBI taxonomy): domain Eukaryota; kingdom Viridiplantae; phylum Streptophyta; class Magnoliopsida; order Poales; family Poaceae; genus Avena; species Avena eriantha. The sequence goes on from OU342741.1 coordinate 275,040,521, forward strand.
GACGAAGAACATGGTCATGAGCCTCTTGACGTGGTGGGCGTCGCTCAACTTGTATCACTTGATGCTCCAAGTTTTGTTGATGTGGAGGAGGCGCCTCGTGATGACCATGGTGTCGTTGTTGACGTTCATGACGTTGATGACGAGGAGGAGGATCTTGAAGAGCTTGACATCGATGACGAGCTGGATTCTCCAAATTGGAGTCATCACTTGTTGTGTCAAGAATGTGTCGCGGTCGGTGGTGGTAGACTTGCGGTTGCACTTGCGATTCCTCTTGTGGTTGCTCTTGTTGAATCACTAGTGCCCTTGCGTGATGACGGTGTGCTTCTTGCCTTGCTCGTGGCCTTGAAGAGAGGTCACCGTCATAGCTTAACGTTGCGGCGTGCCGTGGGGAAGGTACAGAGTTCAAAGAGATTCCATCTTCAACCACGGGGGCATCATTGCATCTTTGAGCACTTTGATGTAGATCTTGGGGTAGAGGTGCATGACTATGCGAAGAACTTGCCGAGCTTAATGCGCGTGAACATGGTCTTGCCATGCCATCGATGAGGCGTCGAAGATTGTCATTTGTTTCGGCTACGGAGCGTTGAAGCGCTTCATTTTGGTGGCCGAAGTTGTGATGCATTGCATGCATTTGTCGTTCGAGGCCGTCGAAGCGGTTGTCGATGTTCTTGAACTCGGCTTGCATCTCGCCAAATTGTTCATCTTGTCTCGTCTCAAGTGCTTGGCAACGTTCACGGAACTCTTGTCGAACGATGAAGTGACTTGCGCGCGTCATGTACGGACCTTGATCTTCTTCTTGGGGAGGTGGTTGGCTCGTCTCACCGTGCCTATCCATCATGCGAAACACACAAGTATTGTATATGGAACTGGAATATGGTGGTGTTAGCCTTGTACCTCACCTTGGGGATTGCACCAAACTAGAAACCACAAGTGAGAGCTATTAGCGTGCAAAGTGGAAATGCAAAGAAAACTCACACTCTCAAAAGCTTGTTGGTGGTAGGTTAGGGTTGTGGAAAGCCAAAGAACCAACCAAAAGAAAAGGGATAGTCAAAAGTGGTAAAAAACCAACAAAACTCAAGTCAAAGGCGAAGGTCAACAACTCAAAAGGGTGACGGGAACCTACGACTATGTACACACATGTGGAGAAAGTTGGGATTGACACGACTATGAAAATGAGCAAACAAAATGTCCTAACGAAGATTAAGCTCGTTGTCGTGCCAATGTAAGGAGAGACTGTGGCTCGTTTGCAAAGAGGAAAAATGAGCAACGGATTTGTGCACTTGCCTTGGGCGCTCTTCTTTCTCTCTTGCTTACAACCTTTGAGACTCTCTTTTGCAAGGGGAGACTATTTTTCTTTTGCTTTTTCTTTGTATTTTTTTGCTCTCCCTTGATGCTACCTAGTCACACTTGCTATTGCTCTTGCACTCTCACTATCCAAGGACAAATGCACAATGCTCAAGCAAACACAAGATGAGCCACTCTCATGGGATAGGTACACACAAAGGAAGATGGGGTTAACAAGGTGACGCAAGTTATACCTTCTTTGATGATGAACTTGGCGTCGATGGTGCTGGATGATGTTCGTGGTCCGTGGTGTCGATGAGCGCGGAAGTTGATGATGCGGAAGCTTGCTGGTACTTGCTGACACGCACACAGGACACGAGCAAACAAAGGAGATTAGCCAATACGAAAAATGAGGCAAAACAGTCAAAATAGGCGCTACCGCCGGACACTCCGGTCTGTCTGGGCCAGACACTCCGGTCGGTACGTGCCGGACACTCCGGCGTGGGTTTCCTGCTCGTGTTCTTGAGCGGAAATCCTCGCCTTCGGGCCTCAAATCCGCGAAAAAATGGCCAAATCGGGCTGGGAAAACGCAGGATAAAGCTAGACCAACTCCTTAGACAAGGTTTGGTCGGATCAAAACCACAAATAACACTCCAAATCAAGAGATCGATCCAAAGGCAAATATGGGCTATTTTTTGTGGGGATTTTCGAATTTTTGGTGGATAGAAGAAAAATTTGTGGGGGAAATCGTGAGCAACGAGGCTCTTGATACCAATATGTTGAGGGAAAACCTCTAGGGTGGCCCGATCTTTCACGATTCCCTTTCAAATTGAGGGTGGAGTGCGAGGGAAGGAGGAGAGGATGAACACGACGAACACACGCACGAAGAACACGATGAACACACACACACAAAACCACGATAAACACCAATAGCTCACGCCGGCGGAGTCCGGTCCGGCGCAATCCCTAGGATCGGCGTTGGGCGGAGGACTCTCTCTCGAACCTGCACGGCGAGATGGGAGACTCGGTGAGATCTTGACGTCTAGGAAAAGGAACATCGATGCCTAGGCCTTGTACAACGCGGAGGCACAATGGAAACTCCAACGAGGTTTGGGGATATTGGTGCGCCTTAGTCAAGGAGCATGAGGCAAGAACTAGATAGATCCACAAAGGGGTTTCCACTAATTTCAATATCATGCCTAGGGTTTACAATGGAGGTGGGGGTCTATATATAGGCTAGCCACAAGTTCAGGGGTAATTCAGGCATTAAAGTAGAGTTCTGGGCGAAGTAGAGGGGTACATGGGCCAGAGGGCCCAGCTAGGCTCGCAGGCCCATCACTTGGGCCGGACACTCCGGGTCGAGTTAGCCAGACAGTCCGGGTCGGCGCGGCCGGACAGTCCGGGCAGGGCGGACACTCCGGGTGGCGTCCGGGGAGTGTCCGATTCGACCTTCTGAATGTCCACGCCAGGTCCGGGCTCAGGCAGCCAGAACACTCCGGCAGTTTCAGCTCAGGTGCAGCTCAGGGCTCGTGGGTCGACGCGGCGGGGGCTCGTACCTGATGATGCACACAGTAGTGGTATGAAGTAGCACGCCATCCAAGGAGGTATCGAATTGGCATGAAGAGAGGAGCGAGTTCACCTTAGCTTGCAGGAGTTTGGCTCGGGCACGAGTCATGGGTCCACTTGGGGGACTTGTTGGTGTAGATGTAGAAGCGTCCGTAGGACGGGCTGCATCATAGTCACACTTGCTATTGCTCTTGCACTCTCACTATCCAAGGACAAATGCACAATGCTCAAGCAAACACAAGATGAGCTACTCTCATGGGATAGGTACACACAAAGAAAGTTGGGGTTAACAAGGTGAGGCAAGTTATACCTTCTTTGATGATGAACTTGGCGTCGGTGGTGTGGGATGATGTTCGTGGTCCGTGGTGTCGATGAGCGCGGAAGTTGATGATGCGGAAGCTTGCTGGTACTTGCTGACACGCACACGGGACACGAGCAAACAAAGGAGATTAGCCAATGCGAAAAAATGAGGCAAAACAGTCAAAACAGGCGCTACAGCCAGACACTCCGGTCTGTCTGGGCCGGACACTCTGGTCTGGCCGGACACTCCGGTCTGGTTCAGCTGGACACTCCGGTCGGTACGTCTCGGACACTCCGGCGCGGGTTTCCTGCTCGTGTTCTTGAGCGGAAATCCTCGCCTTCGGGCCTCAAATCCACGAAAAACTGGCCAAATTGGGCTAGGGAAACACAGGATAAAGCTGGACCAACTCCTTAGACAAGGTTTGGTCGGATCAAAACCACAAATAACACTCCAAATCAAGAGATCGATCCAAAGGCAAATATGGGCTGTTTTTTGTGGGGATTTTCGAATTTTTGGTGGTAGAAGAAAAAATTGTGGGGGAAATCGTGAGCAACGAAGCTCTTGATACCAATATGTTGAGGGCAAACCTCTAGGGTGGCCCGATCTTTCACGATTCCCTTTCAAATCGAGGGTGGAGTGCGGGGGAAGGAGGAAAGGATGAACACGACGAACACACGCATGAAGAACGCGATGAACACACACACGCAAACCCGCGATAAACACCAATAGCTCACACCAGCGGTGACCGGTCTGACGCAATCCCTAGGATCGGCGTCGGGCGGAGGACTCTCTCTCGAACTGGCACGGCGAGATGGGAGACTCGGTGAGATCTTGACGTCTAGGCAAAGGAACACCAATGCCTAGGCCTTGTACAACTCGGAGGCACAATGCAAACTCCAATGAGGTTTGGGGATATTGGTGCTCCTTAGTCAAGGAGCATGAGGCAAGAATTAGATAGATCCACAAAGGGGTTTCCACTAATTCCAATATCAAGCCTAGGGTTTACAATGGAGGTGGGGGTCTATATATAGGCCAGCCACAAGTTCAGGGGTAATTCAGGCATTAAAGTAGAGTTCTGGGCGAAGTAGAGGGGTACATGGGCCATAGGGCCCAGCTAGGCTCGCAGGCCCATCACTTGGGCCGGACAGTCCAGGTCGGCATGGTCGGACAGTCCGGGCAAGGCAGACACTCCGGGTGGTGTCCGGAGAGTGTCTGATTCGACCTTCTGAATGTCCACACCAGGTCCGGGCTTGGCCAGGCCGGACACTCCGGCTGAGTCGGGACGGACACTCCGGGGTGGCCGGACACTCTGGCTGGATTCGGGCGGACACTCCGGCGGCTCGTACCTGATGATGCACAGAGTAGAGGTATGAAGTAGCACGCCATCCAAGGCGGTATCAAATTGGCACGAGGAGAGGAGTGAGTTCACCTTAGCTTGCAGGAGTTTGGCTCGGGCACGAGTCATGGGTCCACTTGGGGGACTTGTTGGCGTAGATGTAGAAGCGTCCGTAGGACGGGCTGCATCAATATTTCCACGGACTTGCAGAGTATATATTGTTGAATCCTACTTTCTTAGTAAAAGTATTCGCTGAAACTTTATGATTGTTATCAATAGTTTCTCCTCCATTCGAAGAGTTTGGTTTCACGAAACAAATTCCACTGCGCACTCAACAATTCCGAGGCAAGGTCAAATAACTTGTTTTGGTCTTTTAATTTCTTCCACCTATATCTTCAACAAGACATGTCAACTTTGGACAATAGTAGGTTTGCCCGTTGTGGAATATGTATTCATAGTTGCCTAAGAATACGCTATAAAGACTTGTTTATTCGCCATGATTTCAACTTATCGAAATCTCCAGAAACTCGAACATGCCATAACATTTATGGTGTTGTTTCCACGAATCTTTAGATGTTCCTTTGTAATTCAAACGAGTGTTTGCTCATTTCGATTTCTAACTCTAAAGGATAACTATAATCCCAATAAGAGATAATATAATACCATATGTATCTTAATACATAATGATTATGATGTTTAGACATTTCAATACACTTTGAAATTCGTCCAATCATCATAATTTGTGAAACATCTTTCACAAGTACTTTTATGCTAAAATTAACTTAAATACTTTAGCCATGTCGCTCAAATCGAAGAGACTTTGTATTTCTGTTCAATATCCCTCTTTGTTGTGAACTTATTTGAACAATTCAAATCGTTTCAAACTTATGTTTCATTAAGTAAATATGCTTATTCACTTAAGTCCACAATTAACTAATGATTTCCACTACTTGTTGAAAATACGATATATCACTATGTATAAGATTCAACATTTCTTTGCATATCACTATTTTACCAGAATGCGGAGTTTTATTCATTCTGCCCAAGAGGCATGGTTTTGCAAGTCTCTAGATTAAGTATCTAGGACCCCAATCTTCATTTAGAATGAAGAACATGCAGTAACCAAAATGACTTAAACTATAGTGTCATGTCATTATTAAACTTTGGATATCTTTTAGCATTCCAATCCTTTACAAATGTTTAAACTATTATCATTAACATAGTGATGAGAATAACTCATTTATAATCGTAATGTGACCATAAAGGTATTATTCATCAGAACAGTACAACTCACTTGTAACTTATTCATATGAACAATCGTCTTGCCAAAATCAAGACACATAAACAAGGATTAAAAAATTATATTCAAGTCCACTAATCCAAATGATAAACCTTTGAGGAAAGGGGTGATGTTGGCCATCAACTGTTTTGCTTCCCGTCATCATGCCACATTGCCTCAATTCTAGCAATTCTCAAGCAGACCATCTTGTTTTCACAAAACGGGACAAGTATCAAATACTTATATAAACTGCAATGAGTTTTGCAAGAACTACATTTATAACTTTGAATATCTAACATATACCCTTTTTCATTCCTGACCTCCATTGAAATCAAGCCCTTATGCGAGTTCATAACTCTAATGCAAGATTGCTAAGTGTTTCTCCAAATATTCCCTTTTCCATCCATCATGGAAGAAAACTCATCCAACATATCATACTTTATGTGCCTGATCTTGCAGAATACAAGATTGTAATCCAACTCTCCATCGAATGGAGAATGGTTTATTGGATGATTACGGAGAACACACAAACATTGCAATGTCATCAGACTATCTCCTAATGGTCATTGTATCAAGAAGATAATATCACCTTTTACGAGGATATCCCTCAGGCGTGGGTTAATCTATGAAGTTGGACCCTTTCGCTAAGTTCCATATCAAGCAATAAACTTCCCATGGTTGCAAAGGACCTCGATGGGATAGGCAATGATCTACTAAGATATTTGCAAATAGAAATCTAGACTAAGTTCATAATATGAGTTCAATCCTAATTGAGCTCCCACTAAAATTGTCATCCCCTGGACGATTTTAGTGATCACATGATCCTAATCCTCTGCACCTCCCCCGATTGTCACGGCCATCAGTGCAGCATCAAAGGTAGACATTCCCTAATGTCAATCACATCAACCATGTGACTCATGCTCGACCTTTTGGTCTCTTGTGTTCCGAGGCCATGTCTACACATGCTAGGCTCACCAAATCTAACTTGTGTGTATTTGCTGTGTAACATGGCTTACACCCACTGTATGCAAATGTAGATATGTATAGCCCCCGATCGTCATGGCCAGCTTCATAACGGCAAACTTTCTTGGTGGTGCACACACAAGGGGAACACTATCATTTGAATTATATAGGGATTATCTTATTTGCTACCGTTGAGTATCTAATACTAGCATATAATAAGATATAAAGCAGGTATCGACATCACATATGTATTATGATATGATATGGTCCTTCTTGCGCTTGATCTCCATCGAGCGCTCCGGCAAGATCTCCATCTTGCCCTTGTTTGACGCCAAGTCCACGATGCCACGACCCGGTCGTGCATCAGAACGATGGCCATTACTACATAACTTAGTAACATAAAAGTAAACTACTTTACCTTCATAATGACCAATACCATATCGTAACACAAGCCCTCCTGCAAAATAAAGTTAGACGCCTCTACTTTATCTTTTGCAAGTTTTACGTGGTTGTTAAGGCTTTCGCAATAGAACCGTTTCTAATCTACGAACTATCCAACCACAACATGGATCCAACAGTTGTTTCTACTACACCCCATTCGGGGCCATCCGTTGTAAATGCTATATCAACTATTGAAAGAGAGACAAACACCCGCTAGCCACTTATACGGAACAAGCCGTATATCGAGCGTGGAACCAGTCTCGCGTATGAATACGCGTAAGGTCAGTCCTGGCCACTTCAGCAAACAATGCCGCAATATAAATAAGTACACGTTAGAGGGTAACAACTAAGGGATCAATGCCCGCACAAAACTTGTGCAAACTGGCCGTGCAGCACTCCTACACATAGATCTGCTCTGATACCACTAAAGGGTTCCGCAGTAGAAAACAAAAAAAATCCTACATTGGAACATCCTAAACTACCAAGATATATCTATGTAGTAATGCGGTAACAAAACGAGCATATAGAATACATACCCTTATAGACCGCACGCGGTTAACGTTCCAAGGGGAACGTGGTTGAAGTAGTCGAACCCGTAGCCGACCTCAAGGCCGCGATGCTCCTCGCAGGTCGCCCCTTGCTCCTTGTTCATCGTGCAGCTCCGGCTCACGACATCCAAGGTGCCTCAAGTGAGGCCCCTCACGGTTTCGTACACATACAGTGTACGATGAGGACCTCCAACTCCTTGATCCCTGCTGGGAGTGCGGAAGTAGATCTCTGACTTGGAATCCCTGCAGCACAACAGCGTGTTGTAGGTGCGATGTCTCTTGCTTGGACAGTCCTTACTTGGGACCGTGCCAACGCATGGAGACGAGAGAGAGAGGGAAGGAGAAAGTCAACCAAAGGACTTCTCCAGATATTGGTGTGTTTAATCCCACCCATGGGCACCCCTTTATATAGGGCGAGGGGGTGTGATGTAGCCCGACCTTCGGTCGTTACCACATCATGGTCTCCAACTTATGCCAAGTCGTCATGGACTCCAAAGGTGAATCTGTTCCTCTATGCGATCCCACTTCCTACCCCATTGAATGGTATACTACTTCATACTCCATCATGTATTCATGATAGGTTAATACCGACAAGTACGGAGGCATGGGAGGAAGCCTGTAGCACCAAGCCCGACAAGACGGAGGCTTGGAAGAGAAGACGGAAGAAGCAGCAGCTGGAGCACCGGAGTCTCTGGCCTGCGCACACCGGAGTCTCCGGCCACACCGTAGTCTCCGGCCTAAAGACACCGGAGTCTCCGGACCCATCTCCGGACTAACCCCCAGATCGAGCTCGAGGACAGTCTGTCTGCCTCTCTGGAGACGGACTCGAGACAGACCGGAGTCTCTGGCCCAGACCGGAGTCTCCGGACCACCACACCGGAGTCTCCAGCCGGAGCGTATGGGCCTGCGTGCCACCAGCTGGGCCTTCGGCCCATGTACCCCTTAGTCCGCCTACACTTTCCCCTTTTATTCCTAAAGTGCACTTGAACTAGTGGGTGGCCTATATATAGTGCCCCACCCCCTCATGTAACCGGAGGCATAGATGATAGACTAAAGAAAACCCCCTTTGTGGAATCTGTAGTTTTGCCTCATCCCCTTCTACCAAAGGGGATCGACTATTGTCACCACCTCGTTTGAGTTTGCATCCCGCCTCCCTCGTTGTACAAGGCCTTGGCATCGCTGTCCCTTTGCCAAGACGTCAAGACCCTCTCCAAGGTGTTCTTCCCTCTCCGCGTGGGATCGAGGGAGCACGTTGACCGATCTTTCCTTGCGAGGATTCTATCGGACTGGTGGCCACCGGTGAGAGCAATCGGCCTTGTATCGTGTGAGTTTTGCGTGTGTTCATCGTGTTCTTCGTGAGGTGTGCGTCCGTTTCCGCTACCTTCTCCCTTTCCCCTCGCTTTCCCATCGATTTGACCACGAGATCCGTGAAGATCGAGCCACCCACGGGGTTACCCCATAACATCTGGTATCAGCAGATTTTGGTTGCCACGGATTTCCCCTCGATTTGGTCTTTTCCCCATAAATTCGAAAATTCTACCAAAAACAGCCCCAATTCGTGTTTTGGGTCGATCTGTGATTTGAGTGCATTTTGGTTGGTTTTGATCTGTGGATTAATTGCTAAACTTGTTGATCTACCTTCCCCTGCGTTCCCATGGCCTAATTCTTTGATTTCCCCCACCAATTTGGTGTTTTGGTTCGAGTTTTTCCGCCAAAATCGCGCCCTGTTCGTGTTCTGGACGCGCAGAAATCGACCGGACCGGAGTCTCCGGCCCCGGACCGGAGTTTGCGGTGTGAGACACTCCATACCGGAGTCTCCGGACCTCCAGACCGGAGTCTCCGCCCCCCTGCTGACAGCAAATCTGCTTCACGGTTTTGAGCATAACTTTTGCATACGAACTCGGATTTTGGTGTCCTTTAGCTCGTTTTGAAGAGGAGAAGGAGCTCTACATCATCATATCCGTGGTTCATGCTATCTACTCCATCCAAATTCCATGAGCAAGGCGGAATCCACCAATAAAGGTTGAAGATCGGCGAAGAAAGGTATAAAAATTCCGCCACTTCTCCCCACTTGCTTTCCTTTGTGAGCTACACTATCTTTGCGTTCAACAAACACCTATTGAGACTAGTTCCTCCTATGATTGCTTGGGCTATGCACATTTGATACCTTGTAGAATTCCGAGCAAAAGTTGTGAGCGCGCTATCTCATATAGTTATCTTGTATAGTTGTTGGCACAAGGAGGAGGCAAGTGAAAAATAAAAAATAAAAATAAAAAAATAGAAAAAAAATGAAAAGAAAGAAAGAAACAAGTGCCTCATAGAATAGGAAGCGCAAGCTCGATGAACATCAAATAGGTGGTACTTATTGTGCATATGTTGTAGCCCACCAATTTATTGCAATCGAACTAGCGTCTCTCCTTGCACTTGTGTGACACGAGCTTATAGTCTTCACTAGGTAATCATTTGGTTCTTAGCTCACTTTCTCCGTCGCACAAGTCCCATTTATCCCACCGTGTGTGTTTCCTTGTACATAATTCCTATATCTTGTGGATTGACTTGTTTTGCTTTGTGATCATCGTGGTTCTTTACTTGCCATTACAACATCTTGATTTTGGATTTGTTCTTGACATGCCACCTTCCTTACCTATCCACCATAAGCTTTGTGTGTGTGTGTGTTCTTTAGTGGTTAGTTGGTTTTGGTGTTCCAATTGAACTTCACTTTGCTTGGTTTTGATTGCTCTCAAGTGTTGCCACTTGCACGATACTATCTTCCAAGGTAAAGTAAGGTTTGACGTTGCATCCCCAACCCCCTACCACATACATATACACCACTTGGTCTTGTGAATCATGTCTAGGGACTCCAGAACCGAGGATGATTTCTATGAAGAATCCACGATGAGCCACCATGCATATGCCTCCACAAGCATGGATGACATGATGGAGCACTACACTGACAATGGCTCCACATGCTTGGGTGATATGGAGTTCTACAACAACAATAAATCCCCAAGCATGGACGACTTCAAGAACGCCAACGACAAGCTCCTCAAGTCGCGTCGACCAAGACGGAGCCCCCACCTCAAGAGCAACAAGTTCCACCATCAAATGGACAACTTCAAGCGTGACATGGACAAAAACTTCACCAAAACCATGAGCATGATGGCCAAGACAAATGATGCTTTGTGCTCATTACAATGCCTCACCAAGAAGAGTGCCAAGGACAAGGAGCATCGTCGTGAGCGTCATGTGGATGACCAAGTGCGCCATCTACATCAACCTTTGGCAAAGCACGTCAATGACCTCCGTCGACACCATCAAAGGGCACCTTCAACTACTCGTGCCACCACCAAAATGGCACCAAGAGCAAGCTCTCCTCCACGCCATCAAGCTTCAACACCCAAACTTGACGTCCTAGATGATGCTATGCAACTTCATGGATGAGGAAGACGAAGACCTCTACTTCGCCAAGTTGGACGAGTACGTCAAGAGGACTACACAAGCCAATGTGAATATAGGCGATGACAAGGTCAAGAATGGTGAGCATGGGATTTTCCCTTCACCAAAGGAGGCGCATGGAGTTGAGAGAACCGAGCCTACCCCTACATGCTTGAGTGATGATGTGGTACCAATCCCATGTGAGTATGAGAGCCACTTAGCCAACTTGAGTGAAAACAAGAGTGAGATGAGCGACTCCACCATACGTGAGATTGGGTGCTTCCACTTGAAGGGCATGAGTGATACACCGAGTGAGTTGAGAGTGGTAGTTGATAGGTCATGTGAGACCACTTTGATTTCTAACGACTTACCCTCTACCTCTAGTGTGTTTCCTCAAGATGTGCTAGGTTCCATGGATCAAGAAGCACCAAGCTTGGAGATGATGATGCCTCCAACCGAGAAGATGTACATGGTGGATGAATATGATGCCATCCCCATACATGATGAAGAAGTCGCCCACATGGAGGCCAATTCTACCACAACACCCACTTCATATGAGAGGTATGAACAAGGTAAAAATAAGGGTGTTGATGATGCCATGATCCCACTAGTGGACATGATGACTTGTGATGATTGGCATGCTATGGATAATGTTTGTGATATCACATATGCTTCATTGGTATTTCCATGTGATACTTTGCCTTTGCATAATGTTGAGCATGTGAATTTATTTGATTGTGATGATGTTGCGATAGACATGCCATGCTCTAAACGTTACGTTGATGATATCATTGCTTGCACTTTGTTGAACAATCTTTCCAATGTTTTTCTTGCAATGATGTTACTAATGATAACCCTCGGACAATGCTTTGTCATGGATGTTTTACTATTTGTTATGGGGTAACCCCGTGGGTGGCCCGATCTTCACGGATCTCGTGGTCAAATCGATGGGAAAGCGAGGGGAAAGGGAGAAGGTAGTGGAAGCGGACGCACACCTCGCGAAGAACACGATGAACACACGCAAAACACACACAATACAAGGCCGATTGCTCTCACTGGTGGCCACCGGTCCGATATAATCCTCGCAAGGAAAGATCGGTCAACGTGCTCCCTCGATCCCACACGGAGAGGGAAGAACACCTTGGAGAGGGTCTTGACGTCTTGGCAAAGGGACACCCATGCCAATGCCTTGTACAACGAGGGAGGCGCGATGCAAACTCCAACGAGGTGGTGACGATAGTCGATCCCCTTTGGTAGAAGGGGATGAGGCAAAACTACAGATTCCACAAAGGGGGTTTTCTTTAGTCTATCATCTATGCCTAGGGTTACATGAGGGGGTAGGGGCACTATATATAGGCCAGCCACTAGTGCAAGGGTACTTTAGGAATAAAAGGGGAAAGTCTGGGAGGACTAAGGGGTACATGGGCCAAAGGCCCAGCTGGCGGCGTGCAGGCCCATACGCTCAGGCCGGAGACTCCGGTGTGGGGTCCAGAGACTCTGGTGTGGGCCAGAGACTCTGGTCTGTCTCCGGTCTGTCTCTGGAGTGGCAGACAGACTGTCCTCGAGCTCGATCTAGGGGTCGGTCCGGAGATGGGTCCGGAGACTCCGGGGTCTGCAGGCCGGAGACTCCGGTGTCTTCAGGCTAGAGACTCCGGTGTGGCCGGAGACTCCGGTGTGCACAGGACGGAGACTCCGGTGCTCCAGCTACTACTTCTTCCGTCTTCTCTTCCAAGCCTCCGTCTTGTCGGGCTTGGAGCTCCAGGCTTCCTCCCATGCCTCCGTACTTGTTGGTGTGAACCTATCATTGATATGGGACAGAGTATGAAGTAGTATGCCATTCAAGAGGGTAGGAAGTGGGTTCGCATAGAAGAACGGATTGACCTTTGGAGTCCATGACAACTTGGCATAAGTTGGAGACCATGATGTGGTAACGACCGAAGGTCAGGCCACATCACTATTTCTCCCGTTGCTTGCAATAAGTTGAATAATTGCTCTTTCACTTGCTTTGCTTGCAACAATAATTCTCATATGTATTCTATTGAGATGGCCCCCCTAGCTTTCTCAAATTTTGGAGATTTTGGTAAATGCTATGATAAGCATGTTCCCCACTTGCATACTCACCATGCACCTATGTTACACTTGATTGGCACTAATGGTGATGTGCACAAGAAGAGATATGTCATGATGGATGACGTATTTCTCTACCATGCACGCACATTCTTCCTTTTGTGTTTGATGTGTGTAGGTACCTGCATGATCATGTCAACCTCGGTTGAGCACGAGTTGACAAAAAGAGCTCTAGATAGCATCCCCCAAGGGAGTTCAAGATCGAACCCAGCTCTGATACCTTCCACATGTTTTGCATCTTTCATGTTGACAAATTGCTCTTTCCTATGGTTTGATTGCAAGCATGTTGATGGTATTCTTTCACCTTGTGACAATCATGTCTCGTTGCTATTGGATATTTATGCTTTGTGTGTTGCCACAAAAATGTTGAACAATTTTACTTTCCGATGTTTTGTGTGCAACCATAATGCCATTATGAGCATGTATTGTCACGAGAGCTTCCAAGTCTCTCATATTATTGTTGCAACAAACATAAGGACCACTTGCTCTTTCATATGGTTTGTTTGCAAACATGTTGTTTTTGCTTCCGCTTGCGATATGCATACTCCCATGATCTTTGTTTTTGATGATATGTGTATGGCATCCAACATATTGAACAATTGTTCTTTCCAATGGTTGGTTTGCACACATAATGATGTTGCTTTGGATGTTCTTCCACGTGTGTTTTTGCTGAATTCTCCTACTCTTGCATAAAAGATGTTGATCAATATTTTAGTCAATTGCTTTGAGTGCCACACTAAGAAGCTTTATGGAGTTTTTGAGTTCCCACATTTGGATGATGTTCAAACAATTTCCATGCACTTTGACCTTGCATATGCATCCCGTTTGCTATACTTGAGTTGTGCTAATAGTGTTGTGAATAAGAATGGACATGCCACAAATGACATGCTCCTCTATCACACACAAACATATGTTTCTTGGTCTTTGTTGTGTGAAGGAACATTGAGATGTTGTCAATTCAATCTTCCCGAGGACGACTATATGGTGAACCCTAGGATCAAGAAGGTCTCTCGACATCTTCTACTTTGTGATGAGCATGTAGAGTCGAGGAAGACACTTTTTGAAGGGAGGGGAGATGATGTAGCCTGACCTTCGGTCATTACCACATCATGGTCTCCAACTTATGCCAAGTCGTCATCGACTCCAAAGGTGAATCCGTTCCTCTATGCGATCCCACTTCCTACCCCATTGAATGGTATACTACTTCATACTCTATCATGTATTCATGATAGGTTCATACCGACAAGTATGGAGGCATGGGAGGAAGCCTGGAGAACCAAGCCCGACAAGACGGAGGCTTGGAACAGAAGACGGAAGAAGCAGCAGCTGGAGCACCGAAGTCTCTAGCCTGCGCGCACCAGAGTCTCCGGCCTGAAGACACCGGAGTCTCCAAACCCATCTCCGGACTGACCCCCAGATCGAGCTCGAGGACAGTCTGTCTGCCTCTCCAGAGAAGGACCGGAGACAGACCGGAGTCTCCGGCCGAGACCGGAGTCTCCGGACCACCACACCGGAGTCTCCGGCCTGAGCGTATGGGCCTGCACGCCACCAGCTGGGCCTTCGGCCCATGTACCCCTTAGTCCGCCTAGACTTTCCCCTTTTATTCGTAAAGTACCCTTGAACTAGTGGCTGGCCTATATATAGTGCCCCCACCCCCTCATGTAACCGGAGGCATAGATGATAGACTAAAGAAAAACCCCTTTGTGGAATCTCTAGTTTTGCCTCATCCCCTTCTACCAAAGGGGATCGACTATCGTCACTACCTCATTGGAGTTTGCATTGTGCCCCCCTCGTTGTACAAGGCCTTGGCATCGGTGTCCCTTTGCCAAGACGTCAAGACCCTCTCCAAGGTGTTCTTCCCTCTCCTCGTGGGATCGAGGGAGCATGTTGACCGATCTTTCCTTGCGAGGATTCTATCGGACCGGTGTCCACCGATGAGAGCAATCGGCCTTGTATCCGTGTGATTTTTGTGTGTGTTCATCATGTTCTTCGCGAGGTGTGCGTCCGCTTCCGCTACCTTCTCCCTTTCCCTTCGCTTTCCCATCGATTTGACCACGAGATCCATGAAGATCGGGCCACCCACGGGGTTACCCCATAACAGGGTGTGCCCCCCCTTTGGGTTTCCCATGTGGGACTAAACAAGGGATAGAGGGGGGAGGCACATCGACCCTTAGGGAACCATGGGACGGCCGACCAGGGGTGGGCCCCACCCCACGCATAGCCCTAGGCTGGCCGGGTGGGCCCCCTTGAGGCGGCTAGGCCTTGGCCCTTTGGCCCTTGGCCCTTCCCCTTTCGGTTTTCCCTCATGGGCCCTTTTTCCCTAGGAAGTTTGGCCCATTAGTGGAATACCCCTTCAAATTAGATTTAAATATTATATTTAATATTAATTATATTAATTAATATGTAAATACATATTACAAAATCTGATTTGACCCGAAACACCTTTCGGTTCCCTTTCGTTTTCCTCCGAACGACTTCGGATCTTTCCCGAAACGATTCCAGTTCTCTCACGGAACTTTTCTGGTTCCCTTTTCTCTTTCATATGGTGATTTCAACTTACAGAGGATCTCTAGCTCATCATACCCTTAAGTGTATTTCCCCACGGCTCAGGAATGGCACAGACATGATCTCCATCAATGATCAATAGCAGGACCGGGATGCCAATATTTACCCCTGTGCATTCCACGATGATAATGTCGTTTGAACCGTAAACAGTCGTTTCCCATTCCCTTTGCCACTTGATACCTAGTTCACCCGAGATTTGATCTATGGTATCTCCATACCTTTGTTCGATCTTGTTATCGATGAACTTGTTTTCTCGTTTCCGTGCCGTTGCCTTCCGTGACCCAGTAACACGCTTGCAAGCATCGTTATTGCAACGTCATCGAGATGGCCACTAATGTATCTGTCCGTTACATGGATGGGCAAATCCTGGTCTTGATATGTACTCCTCTACATACCCCTTTCGGAAACCTGAGTGGCACCTTTTCGATCATCCAGTCACGACATGATACTTGATAACCATCTAAGCTCCCTCCAGAACGGTGATTTGCATTATTTCACAGTCTAAGGACAGGTTGCGAGGTTTCCTTAGTTTTATCATTAATGGTGAACTTTGTAACTAGATCTCATTAAGATAAACCTAGTCGGGTTGTTTGTCTATCACATCATTCAACTAATGATGTGACCTCATTGTCAATTGGCATAAATGCCCATGATCTCGAAACCCTAGATCATCCTCATGACCGATGAACTAGTTCACTAGAGGCAAATAGAGACTTGGTTTGTTTAGATACCACCGTGTACTAAGTTTCGTATTAATATAGTTATAGCACAGTATGAAACTATTATGAACTAACTGAGATATGACAATAAAAACCTATTTATTATTTGCCTCTAGGGCATATCTCCTTCACTATCGTCACCGATGGGGTGGGCAGGTTCAGCGAAACCGAGATAGATGTCGATCTCGCCGAAAGACATGATTGTGTAGCTAGTCACGCCCCCCTAGCCAGAATCCAAGTCTTGTTGAGAAGAACGAGAGGGATATCACTGACATAGAGGACACGACCGATGGTGATTGTCTCGCCGATTCCGATTCTTGCAGATTCTGCTTCGAACATAGATCCGAAGCTCACTTGCCCCATGATGGGTGCCAACTATCGTCGTATTGAGGACATGTTGAGGGCAAACCTCTAGGGTGGCCCGATCTTTCACGATTCCCTTTCAAATCGAGGATGGAGTGCAGGGAGAGGAGGGGAGGATGAACACGACAAACACACGCAAGAAGAACGCGATGAACACACACACGCAAAACCACGATACACACCAATAGCTCACACCGGCTGTGACCGGTCCGGCACAATCCCTAGGATCGGCGTCGGGCGGAGGACTCTCTCTCGAACTGACATGGCGAGATTGGAGACTCGGTGAGATCTTGACGTCTAGGCAAAGGGACACCGATGCCTAGGCCTTGTACAACACAGAGGCACGATGCAAACTCCAACGAGGTTTGGGGATATTGGTGCTCCTTAGTCAAGGAGCATGAGGCAAGAATTAGATAGATCCACAAAGGGGTTTCCACTAATTCCAATATCATGCCTAGGGTTTAGAATGGATGTGGGGGACTATATATACGCCAGCCACTTAAACAGGGGTACTTTAGGAATAAAAGACAAGTTCTGGACGGACTAAGGGGTACATGGGCCGAAGGCCCAAAGGCCTTTTCATGCCTGGTGACGGTCGGACCGGAGACTCCGGTGTGGTGGACCGGAGACTCCGGTCTAGACCGGAGAATCCGGTGTAGTCTCTGGACCAGCCTCCGGAGGGGTCGTCAGACTGTCCCAGGGCCTGGTGCAGGGGGTCAGACCGGAGAGAGGGTCGGAGTCTCTGGTGTCTTTAGGCCGGAGACTTTGGCAGGCCGGAGACTCCGGTGTGCGCAGACCGGAGACTCCGGTCTGAGCAGCTCCAGCAGCGTTTGCTTCATGTTCTGCTCCTTGTCCACCATCCTTGGGTGCTTGGTGATGTGTCGGCGCTTCATACCTGATGATGCATAGGATAGTTGCATGAAGTAGCATACCATCCAAGGAGGTATCGAATTGGCACGAGAAGAGGAGCGAGTTCACCTTAGCTTGTAGGAGTTTGGCTCGGGCACGAGTCATGGGTCCACTTGGGGGACTTGTTGGTGTAGATGTACAAGCGTCCGTAGGACGGGCTGCATCAGGATAAGTACGCCATGAGGGGGTCCTCGAGGCGTGTGGAAGAGAGGGGTGTGAGTCATACAGTGTTCTGGGACAAGGAGCACGCAAGTTTACCCAGGTTCGAATCTGCCGATGGTGGACAGATCCTACTCCTGCTAGCAATCTAGTAATACGGTAGAGCCAGAATATGGGTTACAAGGGTTTCACCTGTGCGAGTTGAGATTGTAGACTATTATGGGGTGCCCTAAAGGCTGGTCCCTAGGATGGCTTATATAGATATCTGGCCTAGGGTTTACAGGAGAGACCTGATGATGAGGGCAAACCTCTAGGGTGGCCCGATCTTCACGGATCTCATGGTCAAATCGATGGGAAAGCGAGGGGAAAGGGAGAAGGTAGCGGAAGCGAACGCACACCTCGCGAAGAACACAATGAACTCACGCAAAACACACACGATACAAGGCCAATTGCTCTCACCGGTGGCCACCGGTCCGATAGAATCCTCGCAAGGAAAGATCGGTCAACGTGCTCCCGTCAATCCCAAGCGGAGACGGAAGAACACCTTGGAGAGGGTCTTGACGTCTTGGCAAAGGGACACCGATGCTAAGGCCTTGTACAACGAGGGAGGCGCGATGCAAACTCCAATGAGGTGGTGACGATAGTCAATCCCCTTTGATAGAAGGGGATGAGGCAAAACTAGAGATTCCACAAAGGGGGTTTTCTTTAGTCTATCATCTATGCCTAAGGGATACAATGAGGGGTGGGGGCTCTATTTATAGGCCAACCACAAGTTCAGGGGTAGTTTGGGCATAAAACTAGGGTTTGGTGCGAAATGGAGGGGTACATGGGCCAAGGGCCTAGCTGTTGGCTCGCAGGCCCATCACTTGGGCCAGACAGTCCGGGTCGGAGTGACCGGACAGTCCGGGGTAGCCGGACACTCCGAGTAGTGTCCGGGTAGTGTCCAAACTGACCTTCTGAATGTCCACGCCAGGTTGGGGCTGGGGCAGGCCGGACACTCCGGCCGAGTCGCGTCGGACACTCTGGCTACGCCGGACACTCCGGCTGGTTCCGGGCGGACTCTCCGGGGCGATGACGGCGGAGACTCTCGTTCTGGAGCTGGCTGCTCCTGGTCCATCTTCTTGGTTGACTTGGGGACGATCTTGGGGACTTGGCGTTGTGGATGTAGTAGCGTCCGCAGGACGGGCTGCATCAGCTCCCCCCCTTCAAAAGAGTCGTCCTCGACTCTTCATGCTCATCCTAAGAAGATGATGTCGAGAGACCTTCTTGATCCTAGGGTTCACCATATAGTCGTCCTTGAGAAGCTTGATGTGGCAACTCTTCAATGTTCCTTCACCTTCCATGAAGCCTACAAAGCTCACAACAAAAGCGAAGCAACACTCAAAGAGTAGCCAATTCATGAAGATTATAGCATGAGCCCTCAAGTAGAAGGAAGTCACCTTATGATATAGAGATAGCTCATTGAAGGATAGCCCTAGGTAACTCTCTTCGATTCGTCTTGTCAACTCTTTGTCCATAGAGGTTGACATGTATGCAATTGTACCTTCACACAACAAAGACCAAGCAACATATGTTTGTGTGTGATAGAGGAGCATGTCATTTGTGGCATGTCCATTCTTGTTCACAACACTATTAGCACAACTCAAGTATCGCAAACGAAATGCGTATGCAAGGTCAAAGTGCATGGAAGTTAATTGAACATCATCCAAATGTGGGAACTCAAAAACTCCATATAACATCTTAGTGTGGCACTCAAAGCAAGTGACTAAAATCTTGATCAACATCTTTGAAGCAAAGCTAGGAGAATTCAGCAAAAACACATGAGGAAGAATATCCAAAGCAACAACATGATGTGTGCAAACCAACCATTGGAAAGAACAATTGTTCAATATGTTGGATGCCATACACATATCATCAAAGGCCAAGATCATGGGGGTATGAGTATCGCACGCCGAAACACAAGCAACATGTTTGCAAACAAACTAAATGAAAGAGCAAGTGGTCCTTATGTTTGTTGCAGCAACAATACGAGAGACTTGGGAGCTCTCGTGACAATACATGCTCAAAATGGCATTATGGTTGCACACAAAACATCGGAAAGAGAAATTGTTCAACATTTTTGTGGCAACACACAAAGCAACAATATCCAACAGCAATGAAACATGATTGTCACAGTGTGAAAGAATACCATTAACATGCTTGCAAGCAAACCATAGGAAAGAGCAATTTTTCAACATGAAAGATGCAAAGCATGCAAAAGGTATCAGAGCTGGGTTCGATCTTGAACTCACGTGGTGGATGCTCTCTAGAGCTCTTTTTGTCAACTCGTGCTCAACCGAGGTTGACATTCTCTTGCGGGTACCTACACACATCAAGCACAAAAGGAAGAACGTGTGTGCATGGTAGAGAAACACATCATCCATCATGACGTATCTCTTCTTGTGCACATCACCATGAGTGTCAATCAAGTACGAAATATATGCATGGTGAATATGCAAGTGGTGAACATGCTTATCATGGCATTTACCAAAATCTCCAAAATTTGAGAAAGCTATGGGGGCCATCTCAATATAAACCATATGATAATTATTGTTGCAAGCAAAACAAGTGAAAGAGCAATTATTCAACTTACTGCAAGCAACGGGAGAGATTGTGAAACACTCATGACAAAGCATTATCTGAGGGGTACCATTGGTAACATCATTGCAAGCAAAACATTGGAAAGAGCAATTGTTCAACAAAAGTGCAAGCAATGATATCATCAACGTAATGTTTAAAGCATGGCATGTCTATGGCAACATCATCACAATCAAATAATTTCACATGCTCAACATTATGCAAAGGCAAAGTATCACATGGAAAAATCAATGAAGCATATGTGATATCACAAACATCATCCATAGCATGCCAATCATCACAAGTCATCATGTCCACTAGTGGGATCATGGCATCATCAACACCCCGTATTCTTACCTTGTTCATACCTCTCATATGAAGTGGGTGTTGTGGTAGCATTGGCCTCCATGTGGGCAACTTCTTCTTCTTGTATGGGGATGGCATCATTTTCATCCACCATGTACATTTTCTTGGTTGGAGGCATCATCATCTCCAAGCTTGGTGCTTCTTTATCCATGGAACCTAGCACATCATGAGGAAACACACTAGAGGTAGAGGGTATGTCGTTAGCAATCAAAGTGGTCTCACATGACCTATCAACTACCACTCTCAACTCACTCGGTGTATCACTCATGCCCTTCAAGTGGAAGCACTCAATCTCATGTATGGTGGAGTCACTCATCTCACTCTTGTTCTCACTCAAGTGGGCTAAGTGGCTCTCATACTCACATGGGATTTGTACCACATCATCACTCAAGCATGTAGGGGTAGGCTCGGTTCTCTCAACTCCATGCGCCTCCTTTGGTGAAGGGAAACTCCCATGCTCACCATTCTCGACCTTGTCGTTGCCATCTTGTGGTAGTGGTGGAAGTAGGCTCATGTTGTTGTCGAGAGCGGTGCTCGGATCAACTTCATCACATATGTGGCCTTGGCTTCCTCCATCTTGAATTGTAGACTCTTGGCGCGAAGCTTGATGGCGTGGTGGAGAGCTTGCTCTTGGTGCCCTTTTGGTGGTGGCACGAGTAGTTGAAGGCGCCTTATGATGGTGTCGATGGAGGTCATTGGTGTGCCTTGCCAAAGGTTGATGTAGATGGCGCACTTGGTCATCCACATGACGCTCGTGACGATGCTCCTTGTCCTTGGCACTCTTCTTGGTGAGGCGTTGTCATGAGCGCAAAGCATCATTAGTCTTGGCCATCATGCTCATGGTTTTGGTGAAGTTGTTGTCCATGTCGCTCTTGAAGTTGTTGGGGCTGCTTTTGAACTTGTACATGTGATGGAGGACCTTGCTTTGTGGCGCCTCTTTGGGAAGATGATGTTGGGGCGCCACTCGTCTTGTAGGCGGTGGCACTTGTTGCCTTGGAGGTTGGTGCACTTGACGCCTTGGAGATGGTCATGCTTGGTGCCTTCGCGATGGTGGCGTTTGATGGCTTGGAGATGATGGCGCTAATCGCCTTGGAGATGGTGGTGCATGACGGCTTGGAGGTGATGGCGCTCGTCGCCTTGGAGATGGTGGTGCATGACGCCATGTAGGTGGTGGCACTTGATGCCTTGGAGGTGGATCATCGAAGTAGGTGGTGCCCTTTGGTGTGGCACGCTTGGCCTTGAAGGTCATGGTTTCTTGATGATGGGTCTCCGCTAGCTTGGCGTAGTAGTCCTCCATCTCCAAGCGATGGAGGTATTCTTGATGGCTCATGGAAGAGCCCTCGAAGTGGATGAAGCTCGCCATGCCCTCCATGCTTGGTGAGGCGTCGTCGTTGTAGCACTCGAAGTCATCCATGATGAGGATATATACATGGATTATGATGATTCTGACTGCCTGAACTGGAAGGAAATATTGAGTCAAATCAATAATGACTATCAGGTGAATTTATTCCTAATTGAACCTGACGTTTTATTTAATGAGAACTTTATACTACCTAAGTCTATGCATCTTTGTATGATCAGGTTTATTGATAACACAAGCATGCGCACTAGGAGGCAATAAGGAAATCACGTATGAGCCAGAGAGAGAGATGGCGCACCAAGAATTACATGTTTGAGGTGTTCCACGACGTTTGGACTGCGTGCCAATA
The DNA here is from genome assembly GCA_910589775.1 of Avena eriantha. Classification (NCBI taxonomy): domain Eukaryota; kingdom Viridiplantae; phylum Streptophyta; class Magnoliopsida; order Poales; family Poaceae; genus Avena; species Avena eriantha. The sequence goes on from OU342741.1 coordinate 275,063,207, forward strand.
AGGCCGAACCCATATATGGGTCGGTATGTATCAGTTTGAGTCAAACCGAGTCAGCTTGGGCCAAGTTATGGCTGTTTTTAGGCCCGTTTAGAGGGGAGGACGCCCCAGCCCTCATATAAACCTCCGTAGCCGTCACAAGTTAGGGTTTAGACCACGTTAAAATATTTTGGAGTTGTTTCTTTCATAGAACCTCTGGAATTACCCTGTGTTCGAATCTGCCAACTATAATTGAGTGTGATTGTTGTTCCATTAGGAATTAGTAGATTGCATACTACCGTTCGTGGTCACGGCTGCGTGCGCAAGAGTGTGGTGTTGTGAATATCGTACAAGGTTCGAGATCTATTGCGCTGGCATCAAGGATCGAGCGGGAGAGATCATAGCTATGCACTAGTTATCTATCATCCACCATCATCATCGCCATCCGCTTACTGAGAAGATCGGGCCACCCCATATCAATCAATGCTTGGGGAGTCGTTGTTGATGTAGTACTCCATATCACCCAAGCATGTGGAGCCATTGTCGGTGTAGTGCTCCATCATGTCATCCATGCTTGTGGAGGCATATGCATGGTGGCTCATCGTGGATTCTTCATATAAATCATCCTCGGTTCCGGAGTCCCTAGACATGTTTCACAAGACCAAGTGGTGTATATGGAAGTGGTAGGGGGGTTAGGGATGCAACGCCAAACCTTACTTTACCTTGGAAGATAGTATCGTGCAAGTGGCAACACTTGAGGGCAATCAAAACCAAGCAAAGTGAAGTTCACGCGGAACACCAAAACCAACTAACCACTAAAAAACACACACACACAAAGCTTATGGTGGATAGGTATGGAAGGTGGCGTGTCCAAGAACAATCCGAAATCAAGATATTGTAATGGCAAGTAAAGAACCACAATGATCACAAAGCAAAACAAGTCAATCCACAAGAGGAAATATGTACAAGGAAACACACACGGTGGGATAAATGGGACTTGCGCGACGGAGAAAGTGAGCTAAGAACCAAATGATTACCTAGCGAAGACTATAAGCTCGTGTCGCACAAGTGCAAGGAGAGACGCTAGTTCGATTGCACTAAATTGGTGGGCTACAAGATATGCACAATAAGTACCACCTATTTGATGTTCATCGAGCTTGTGCTTCCTATTCTATGAGGCACTTGTTTCTTTCTTTCTTTTTTCTTCTTTTTTTCTATTTTTTTCTCTTTTTTCTTTTATTTTTCACTTGCCTCTTCTTTGCGCCAACAACTATACAAGATAACTATATGAGATAGCGCGCTCACAACTTTTGCTCGGAATTCTACAAGGTATCAAATGTGCATAGCCCAAGCAATCATAGGAGGAACTAGTCTCAATAGGTGTTTGTTGAACGCAAAGATAGTGTAGCTCACAAAGGAATGCAAGTGGGGAGAAGTCGCAGAATTTTATACCTTTCATCGCCGATCTTCACCCTTTATTAGTGGATTCCGCCTTGCTCACGGAATTTGGATGGTGTAGATAGCATGAACGACGGAGATGATGATGTAGAGCTCTTTCTCCTCTTCAAAACGAGCTAAAGAAAACCAAAATCCGAGTTCGTATGCAAAAGTTATGCTCAAAACCGTGAAGCAGATTTTCTGTCAGCAGGGGGGCGGACAGTCCGGTGCGCACAGGCCGGACAGTCCGGCCGGGGCGGAGATTCCGGTCAGTTTAGGCCGGACACTCAGGTGGGGCGGATATTCCGGTCCGTTTTGGCCAGACAGTCCGGTCCGGTCGATCCAGAAGTTCCAGAACAAGAACAAGACGAGTTTTGGCGGAAAAACTCGAACCAAAACCTCAAATTGATGGGGGAAATCAAGGAATTAGGCCATGGGAATGCAGGGGAAGGTAGATCAACAAGTTTAGCAAGTAATCCATGGATCAAAACCTACCAAAACGCACTCAAATCACAGATCGGTCCAAAACACGAATTGGGGCTATTTTTGGTGAAATTTTCGAATTTATGGGGAAAAGACCAAATCGATGAGAAATCCGTGGCAACCAAAAGCTACTGATACCAGATGATGAGGGCAAACCTTTAGGGTGGCCCGATCTTCACGGATCTCGTGGTCAAATCGATGGGAAAGCGAGGGGAAAGGGAGAAGGTAGCGGAAGCGAACGCACACCTCGCGAAGAACACGATGAACACACGCAAAACACACACGATACAAGGCCGATTGCTCTCACCGGTGGCCACCGGTCCGATAGAATCCTCGCAAGGAAAGATCGGTCAACGTGCTCCCGTCAATCCCAAGCGGAGAGGGAAGAACACCTTGGAGAGGGTCTTAACTTCTTGGCAAAGGGACACCGATGCCAAGGCCTTGTACAACGAGGGAGGCGCGATGCAAACTCCGACGAGGTGGTGACGATAGTTGATCCCCTTTGGTAGAAGGGGATGAGGCAAAACTAGAGATACCACAAAGGGGGGTTTTCTTTAGTCTATCATCTATGCCTAAGGGATACAATGAGGGGTGGGGGCTCTATTTATAGGCCAGCCACAAGTTCAGGGGTAGTTTGGGCATAAAACTAGGGTTTGGTGCGAAATGGAGGGGTACATGGGCCAAGGGCCCAGCTGTTGGCTCGCAGGCCCATCCCTTGGGCCAGACAGTCCGGGCGGAGTGACCGGACAGTCCGGGGTAGCCAGACACTCCGGGTAGTGTCCGGGTAGTGTCCGAACTGGCCTTCTGAATGTCCACGCCAGGTTGGGGCTAGGGCAGGCCGGACACTCCGGCCGAGTCGCGCCGGACACTCCGGCTGGTTCCGGGCGGACTCTCTGGGGCGATGACAGCGGAGACTCTCGTTCTGGAGCTGGCTGCTCCTGGTCCATCTTCTTGGTTGACTTGGGGACGATCTTGGGGACTTGGCGTTGCGGATGTAGTAGCGTCTGCAGGACGGGCTGCATCACCTATCCGGCTATGAGTAAGAGTCAGTTATAGAGTACATATTGAACTACAAGTAACTACGCAGGCCTATGTCGGTAAGTCTTCTGGGCCTTCCCGTAGCCGGACTGGACTCCATCTCTTCTCTCTGACTGGGCCGCCCATGAAGAAAATCTCTAACCCGAAGTGGGCCACCCTGGTCAGCGAGGCACTGTGAGGATACCCGGAAAGTATATCCCCAACAATGCTGTAAGGTGTGTTCATCGTGTTTTAGGATGAGTAGCGAATGGATAAGCAAGATGAGGCCGTGGCAAGGTCTCGGCAAGGGTGAAAGGCTCACCACTGGATAGCAGCAACCAGGGGCAGCTGGCCCCACAAGCAAGGCTAGAGCTAAGGAAATGGGAGCAAGGTTTCTGAGAGGATGAACGATGCCCCCGCGGGCCCCATGAAGGTGCTGAGGCGGCAACAGACACTCGAACCAAGGACAGCCATGAGTACAACACGACAAAGAAAAGAGCGAATAACACAAGGAAAAGGTAAATATACTAATGGTAGCCAATTGGAATTACATTTGAAATGTACAATGCAGCAACCGACGCATAAAAGATGTTCGACAGAAGGTTGCGGACAAAAGGGTGTGTGTTGGGAAAAGGGCGGCAAGTGCCGCTCCCTGCCCTTCGCAGCGGCGTTGCGTTGCCTAGTCGACCCCCTGGCGTCCTCTACATCTGGAGGAGCGCCCCTTCGACCCCTATCACCAGGAGAGTAGGGAGGGTAGCTAAGGCAGCACATGGTGTCGTCGAAGACCATTGAATCCTTGTCCAGGGAATGGGGAAGCACCAACCGCTTCTTGAACCATGTGCCTAGGATGACCAAGAACTCGGAGCCCACTAAGCCCGCCATGTATTCCTCCCGGGACTAAGACAGAGAGATTGAAGGAGTCGGACGGGGGAGTGAGCGTTGTTCGCTATGACCCTGGCGAGGCGGGCCGTGGCCGCACCTTGGAGAAGGAGAACGGCGACCTAGAGGGCCTCCCCATATGTTGCCACCTTCCGGCAGCCACGGCAGGGTGGGGTCTCAGTTCACGGTTGCAGGAGATCCGTGCCCGCACTGGAGCGACGCAGCGGCCTCGGCGCCTACGCCTGCGCCATGGCCCCTCTGGCGAGGCCAGAGCCATCTCCCCTACCCGTGAAGGAGGATCGTCATCACCGGAGCTGCGCGATGCCATCGTCTTCACTACCGACCAGGGAGTTCGAAGGAAAGGCTGCGGGGGAAGTGGAGAGTGAGCCACAGCCCCGCGCCTTCCCTCCCTTTTATAACAAAAAGGAGGGGGAACGGTTGCTTCCCACCTCACCAGATCACGGGTGGGCAACGATTGTGCCCCACCAAAGTTATTATGCAGGAATCGAAGAAGGCGCAGTCAAGGCGGGCTACCACGGAAGCCAAGGTGTGGCTTGAGAGTCCCACAGGCACTTGAGTGCGCAGGCATGCGCACGTCAGCTCTGCAGGATGGTAAAGTGTGTTGTCTAGTCTTGTCGCACTCCCCGTGATGTTGACTGGGCCCACACGCTATTGAAGGGCGAAGCCCGGCAATAGCCCCTTCATCAAACCACGATCTGTGTTGCAAGTTGCCGGCCCTCGTCCGGGGGCTACAATACACGCCTTGATCCGCCGGCCGAGCATGGACAAGGAGGAAAGGACAATGACGAGCGCAAGGTGATCATGCCCTTCCTTCCGGGGGGTGCCCCGAAAGGAGGGCGAGGGCACTGTTGGAGGCAGCGAGGCCGAGGAACAGCCTCGATCGAGCCACGGAAGGACCATGGGAGCACCCCTCCTGGGCCAGGCACGACCCGGGAACCGGAGGCAACTATGCCTGACAAGGCGTGTCAGGTCCAGCCTTGGGAACCGGCGATGCGTCAGCATTGCTAGACATCATCATGGCACTGCAGTCCACTAAAGTGCGCCACCAACAGGGGTGACAGCTCGGAGCCTGAGCTGTCACTCGGCCATCAGGTGCATCTGAGCACCGCCCCTGGCCATCCATTGGCCATAGGCGTAGCCTATCTGCCTAAAGACCGTGTGGCACGCTGCGATTGAGCCTAGGAACGCCCCGTATGGTGCTCCATGCCAGACCTGTGGTGACCCTTTGGTGTATAAAAGGAGGCACTTGGACAAGAGTTGGAGAGGGTTTTTTGGAGGCATAGAGGCTCGGGGGGGGGGGGTGTGTTCTAGAGGCATAGAGGTTCATAAGGAGTGTTTTGGTAAGAATATAGATCAGAGGGCTTCTTAGTAGCCAAGTGGAGAGGTCTTTGCGAGAGGTCTTGGAAGGGATCTAGGGCAGGAATGTTGGAGTCCTAAGCTAGAGAGAGAAAGCAAAGAAGTGAGGAAAGAAAGAAAGAGGAAGCCCGGGGAGTGTAGAAGCTAGAGAGAAAGTGTCTCCCCAGCACCATAGAGATCATCTCCTTGTACCTTGATCCACCCCAGATAATCCACCAAAGTAGGACATAGAGTTGTCAGCCGAAGGGCGGCCTGAACCTGGGTAAAAAAATGCCCATGTGTGGTACATGCTCTTATCAGTAGGTTCCTTTGCCGACGTTGAGGCCGGAATGCCTTTGTGCCCATAGGCGAACAAATAGGGGGTGTCCAACATCCTCAATGTCAGTGTAGGCGAGACATGACTGGGAGCTCCGGTTGACAAATCTCCTAACCCGCCCCTATTCCTAGAAGAAGTCACGAATACTTATTTTCCCTTTTAATAAAGGGAGTCAGGTCAACTTCTTTGCCATCACGGGTGACTAGAACGGAGGAGCTAATCTTCTCGCCGTGCGCCATTGCCAGGGCCATTGAAGTATGATCTCCACTATTTGACTAGGTCATGTTGTAGCCCGTCAGAGGATTCGGGTCGGCATTGAAGATGGAAACAAGATCATTAAGATCAGTGGGAACTTCCTTGCTCGCAAACACTTCAACATGAAGGCTCTTGAAGGCGCGTCGTGAATGGATCAGAAGATTCCTCCCATGGACACTATTTGCCTCCAAGATACTCATAGCATCTGATAATGGATCAGTCTTTTTGTCCTCATCCAAAGTTAGGGACTGGATGGTAATTTCTGTGACAAAAAGAAATAAATAATAAGGACAAAAAAATCAAGGGAAATTTCCAACCCAGTGGCATGAGAGAAGACAACTTATGGGTCAAGGAAGTATTGAGAGCTTCCAGTCGCTTTCGGAGATTTTCATCTCTTTCGGCGAGAGTGGCAACTTGTCTCTCCCTTTCTTCAACATCAGACTCAGCTTTCTGCTTGGACTCTTTCAGCGCCTCCTCTGCAACCCGTAACTTGGCCTCTAGAATCTTAGCACGCTTCAATGCCTTGTCCCGAATAACTCCGGATTCTTTGGTAGCATCTAGACAATTAAAATTACACCAAGTCAGCAGAAATCAGATTTTACAAGGAAGAATAGTATTCGGCTGACAAGACAAACCTTTAGATTCTTCGACTTCATTATGGATTTTGATGAAGCGAGAGGCCATATCAACCATCTCACGCATGAGCGGCTGAAACACAAAGAAAAATTGCTAGGTTGCCGAGAATAAACGAGAGCAAGTCATGAAACAAAAAAGGGAGAACATCACTCACATCTTGCATGTCGACCTCTACAGGGGTTTCGGATATGGCCACACCTTTACCTTCAAGTTTCCTCCTTTTTGGCGGAGGAGACTTCAGCAATATGCCAACATCTTCCGGGCTCGTTTTGTCCACAGGTGACTTCTACGGGTCCGTCGATGGGATGTGCAATTTGGCAGGAGGAGATGCAATAGAGGTACCATGGGGTGATATGGGAGGGTCTTTTTCCTCGTCACCTCTAGATCAGTAAAACAAATAATCAGAAGCAGTTAGTAATATTTCACAAGCCGCAAAAATAGAAGTAAAGGAATGTGGTACTTACGAAGAAATATTTTGGTTCATACGAAAGATACTCATCTTCATAGGAGCAGAAGAGATGGGAATAACAAATTTTGGCTTCGAACCTGTCAACTTGTCGGAATCTTTGCCTATTTCGACGGCTTCAGAGCGCTTCACTTTTTGGTGGCAGGCACCCTTTGAAAATCCTGGGACTGAGACAAAGCAACCGAATGGGTATTCGAAGAAGATTCATCAACGGATGCCTCCTCTTCTTTGTCGGGTTCAGCCCTAGCTCTAGTACATTCTTTAGATAAAGAGGCGCTGTCCAACAGTTCGCCACTTTTCGGAAGGGGAGGAAGAGCAAAGAGATGATCATGACCCTAAAACGGAAGGAAATAGAATAAGGCGACAAAGATTACAATATTCAAGGAAGGCCAGAAAACTTACATCAGGAATAAGATTCTTCTTGCTGAAGGGTTCCACTCGACAACTTGAGGGAACATGGCTTTTCTTCATCAGCATGGTGAACGAGCGAACCCTTTTTTTCAAGAATATTAAGAGGAAGATTCTCTGGTGAAATCCTCACGGGGTCCTTCTTGCCAGTATAAGACCACATACCATAAAATTTAGCCTGAATAGGTTAGATGCGCACCCGAAGGAAGTAGGTAAAAATTTGCAAACTTGAAAGCTCTTGAGCAACTTCGGTGCGCAGTTTATCGATTCGTTTTAACAAAGGCTTGATCTCCTTCATTTCTTTGGGAGTAGGATCTTGGTCCCATGAGTAAAGTCTTTGATAGGATTTCTTAGGGTCAAAAGGTGCCAACCCGAAGTTCTAACCCTCGTTTTTCTAGTCCTTGGTGTAAAACCACTTGGTTTTCCATCCTTGGACAAAATCCGAAATTTTAAACTCAAAATAATCGACCTCAGAATGAATAGAAATTATGGAGCCCCCCAACATCATGGATAAGGGTGTCGGAGGCGTTACGACAAACATAGAAAAATTGTTTCCACAGGCCCCAATGGGGATGAATCCCGAGGAAACACTTGCAAAGAGTGATGAAAGAGCTGATATGAAGAATAGAATTTGGCGTGAGCTGGTAAAGCTGCATGCCGTAAACAAAGAGTAGGCCACAAAGCAAACCGTGAACTAGAAGAGAAAGGCTGTGATAGAGGAAGGAAAGAAATATTACCCACCATCCAGGTTTGGGCATCGGAGTTGCTTCATCCCCCAGAAGCTTGAAGGAACCTTCGTCCAGAAGGCAGTACAAGCGAGCGTTGCACAAATCTTGCTAGCTGCACTTCGTAGGAGCCCATCCAATGGCCCTTCTCTTCGTCGCCTTAGCAGCGGCAGCGGAAGACCCTACCTTAGACTTTTCCATGGAGGCTCTCGAAGGGAGGAGAAGAGCATGTAAGGAAGGAAGAACAAGCAAGAACACAAGAAGAGTAGGCACGACGCAAGGAGGAAAAAGAAGTATGCAGCAAAGGGGAATAGTAAACAGTAAAAGTATTCTACTTGGCTTATAAGGGAGAGGAGCGCAAAGCGTAGCCATTGGATAAGGGCAGCGGAGCATCAGGACGCAAAGGATGAAGACATGTGGCAAGGTTTGTTAAAAGGATAAAAATCATGGGCAGTTATTACCATGGTAAACATGGAAAAAGGGGTCGTGCGGTCAAAAATCACCGCTGGCGCGCCACTCAAGTGTCATCATTAGTGCAGCACGGCCCCACCATTGTAATGTCCCAGCAGGTATTGTTTTTCGGAAACTACGGCGCGCCATCTTCATCAACACTAACGCCATGAATGGCCAAGGATGAAGAAATATCCAGGTACATACAAAAACCTTCATAATAATTTGTCAGGACTAGACTTTGAGCCTATGTTCAGATGAAAGCATCCGAACATAGCAGCGGGGGCTACTCCCATCAGGAGCGCTAGACACACACCTGATAAATTTTGATCTTGGGAATATTCTTAGTTAGAGACATTATTCTAAGTCTATGTCCCGATGCAAGCATCCGAACATAGCTTCGGGGGCTACTCCCATCGGGAGCATTGTCACGCAGCCGATAGAAAACACTCTATAAACAGAGTCAAGCGGGATCCGATGAAATATTATCCTCGTGCGTTGAAAGCATACCCGATAAAAGAGAAAACTCCAATATAGTCAAACGAATATGAACCTATGAATATTACATCTTTGCACCCTCAGTCGGTTACTACCATTGGGAGCACCTATATGTTACCTAATAAAGCTTACAACTTCAACAATTCCAATAGCCAAACAAGGTAGTTGAGAAAAATGCAATAAATGCTCATACCGCGTCTGCCGTGATAATAAGTCTGAATGCCGTGTCCAACATGAAGGTAAGACTCCAGTATCCGTCCTGTGTGGCCTGGTAAATCCACATGAATACGTTCTGCTAGTAAATTATCCGTATCCATGATACGATGTAAAATCCCGACGGACACGTTGGGTACCCAAAATAATAGTACTAGAATTCAGTATTCGATAAGACCTCAACGACTCGAACTGAATTACGCCAACAAATACCGATTTCATGCTTGGGGACTTGAATTTGATGTAGGTTCACGGTATTTTTGCGCCAGAGCAATTAACTGATTTCTGATCCGTCGGATGCATCAGACCCGTTATACCAAATCCCTACGACAATCAAATAAAGAATTTAAAATTATTTATTATGAATTTTTTTTGCTAAATAGCAGAAATTGTCTTTGAGATTCAACCCAAATCTACAATTAGGGAGGAATATCAGGGGCTATTGACATGGGTATGACTAATCGGGTTCCTACGATTAGTACCCTGGTTTCATAATGGCTTACGACCCGTGAAGCCAATAAAGAATAAAGAAAGGTCTAGGAAGCATCCGATAGATAGAAAGCACGTCTTGGCGATCAAGGAAGAAATAGAAACCTACATTATATTAGCGTTGTAATTGTAACTTGTAACCTATCCGTATACGACCTCGAGAGCTAGCCTATTATATAAAGGTTGGGAGGAGCCAACGGATAGGCACCAAAAGCCTTGAGAAATTTGTAACCATATTGTCCATAAGCAATAAGATGACTTCGACTCCCTTGTTTATCTGATCAGCTGATAAAATCTCAAGAGTTCTCTTTTCCACGAAATCCTAAGTCCATAACCATGGGCATTGCTGAGGTTACCCCTCGTCACCACCCAAAGTCAAAAATCCATCTGTATGAGTCAAAAACCAAAGCACATAGCGCCCAAGGGTTTTCAGCCGCCGGCCAGCCCCAACCATTGTCGCCACTCCATCCCTTCCTGATTCTCCCCTGATATGGGGTGTCCCGATCTTCTCAGTAAGCGGATGGCGGTGATGATGGTGGATGATAGATAAATAACCTGTAGCTATGAACTCTCCCACTCGATCCCTGATGCCAATACAACAACTCTCGAACCTTGTAGGATATTCACAACACCACGCTCTTGCGCACGCAGCCGTGACCACGAACGGTAGTATGCAATCTACTAATTCCCAATGGAACAACAGATCACACTCAATTATAGTTGGTAGATTCGAACACAAGGTAATTCCAGAGGTTCTATGAAAGAAACAACTCCAAAATAGTTTTAACGTGGTCTAACCTAAACTATAGGGCGTTCCCAGGCTTATATGGCCGCCGAAACGTCCGAAAAACGCGAAACGAAAACGTGTCGGATGCAGTCAGATCCGTCCGGATCTGATGGAGACTTTTAGGGCCAGATTATCCGGTCTAGGTGGGCCAGATTATCCGGGGGCCGGATTTTCCGGGGGAAAAGTCCGGTCAAATATCCGCCCTGACACAGAACGTCGCGCTGAAGTCCTTAGCAGGATCTCCAAAGCAGGGCCGGATTATCCGGGGTGTGGGGGCCGGATTATCCGGAGTCTTTTTAGACGTGGAAGTACTCATTAGAAAGATCTTGGAATTATCTATCCAACTAGTGCTTATTTGCTTGATTTGGAGTTCGTATGAGGAATCCACGTCCATTTCAATTTCAGGACTTCTGTCTGTCAGAATTGAACGTTTCTTCTCTTTGATGATCTCCCTTGCTTGTATTGCGCCTTCCTCCCGCTCCTCCCTCGCGCATCCTTGGGCGATCATCATGTTGGGCTTCTCTTGTAGCCCTTCTCCTCCTCGCGCCATGCTTGTTTCTCCAACGAACCTGATCATACATAAATGCATAGACTTAGGCAGTATAATGTTCTCATCAATCAAAGTACCAGATTCGTTTAGGAGTAAATTCACCTGTTGTTCCAGTAGCTTAGCACGAGCTCTTGTAATTGGTCCAATTCTAATATCATTGGACTGATCCTTTCTTGCAACAGTTGTAGCATCTTCAGTAGTCATTGGGGTAGGTGTAATTGTAGGGATGTCCTCATCATCTCCCCCCCCCTTCAAAAGGCGTCAACCTCGACGCTCCAAGGTCTTCTCCAGCATATGGTGACAAATCAGCAACGTTGAAGATGTTGCTAACTCCACCAAACTCCTCAATAGGTATATCAACCGAGTAGGCATTATCATTAATCTTGGCTAACACCTTGTAAGGACCAGCACCACGTGGCTTCAATTTTGACTTCCGAAGTAGTGGGAACCTATCCTTGCGTAGATGCACCCAAACCATATCTCCTGGCTCGAACAACACTTCTTTCCTTGCTTGATTCCTTGCAGCAGCAATGTTCTTGCCTCTCTTCTCAATAGCCTCTCGAGTCTTCTCATGTATTTTCTTCACATAATCAGCATGTTTTGATGCCTCCATATCAACTCTCTCATGTAATGGCAGAGGCAACATATCAAGTGGCGTCAATGGCTTGAAACCATACACCACCTCAAAAGGACAAAGGTGAGTAGTTGAATGCACAGCCCTGTTGTAAGCAAACTCAACATGTGACAAACACTCTTCCCACTCCCGCGGATTCTTTTTAATCATGGTCCTTAGCAGCTGTGACAATGTTCGATTCACCACCTCCGTTCGACCATCTGTTTGGGGATGACATGTAGTACTGAATAGCAGCTTCGTTCCTAGCTTCCCCCATATGGTCTTCCAAAAGTAGCTCATGAACTTCACATCACGGTCAGAAACAATCGTCTTCGGTACTCCATGTAATCTTAGGTTGTCCCTGAAAAACAGGTTTGCAACATGCGACACATCGTCGCTTTTGTGGCAGGCAATAAAATGAACCATCTTAGAGAACCTATCCACTACCACAAATATAGAATCATGAGCTCTTTGAGTTTTAGGTAGACCTAGCACAAAATCCATACTAATGTCTTCCCATGGAGTAGTCGGTGTAGAGAGAGGTGTATACAAACCGTGAGGCTTCAGCTTAGATTTCAACTTGTGGCATGTAATACATCGACTCACAAATCTGTACACATCACGCCTCATCTTGGGCCAATAAAAGTGATCAGCAAGCATGAGCAACATCTTCTCACGCCCAAAGTGATCCATCAAACCACCAGCATGTGATTCCTGCACTAACAACAAACGCAACGACGATTCTGGAATAGATAGTTTGTTAGCTAGAAACAAATATCCATCATGTATATGATACTTATCCCATGCACAAATAGCTTCTAAGAGCTACTTTTGGAAGACCATATGGGGGAAGACCATATGAGCTACCGAAGACGATCCATGTGTTTCATATGAACTCTTCCGCTCGATCCCTGATGCCAATGCAACAGCTCTCAAACCTTGTAGGATATTCACAACACCACGCTCTTGCGCACGCAGCCGTGACCATGAACGGTAGTATGCAATCTACTAATTCCCAATGGAACAACAGATCACACTCAATTATAGTTGGTAGATTCGAACACAGGGTAATTCCAGAGGTTCTGATGAGGATATATACATGGATTATGATGATTCTGACTGCCTGAACTAGAAGGAAATATTGAGTCAAATCAATATTGACTATCAGGTGAATTTATTCCTAATTGAACCTAATGTTTTATTTAATGAGAACTTTATACTACCTAAGTCTATGCATCTTTGTATGATCAGGTTTATTGATAACACAAGCATTGCGCGAGGAGGAGGAGAGTTGTAGCAAGAAGGACAAGCGTTGATTTCCAATATCAACAAGTGCGCGAGGGAGGAGCGGGAGGCATGCGCACTAGGAGGCAATGAGGAAATCACGTATGAGCAAGAGAGAGAGAGATGGCGCACCAAGAATTACATGTTTGAGGTGTTCCACGACGTTTGGACTGCGTGCCAATAAGGCGGAACCCATATATGGGTCGGTATGTATCAGTTTGAGTCGAACCGAGTCAGTTTGGGCCAAGTTATGGCTGTTTTTAGGCCCGTTTAGAGGGGAGGACGCCCCAGCCCTCATATAAACCTCCGTAGCCGTCACAAGTTAGGTTTAAGACCACGTTAAAATATTTTGGAGTTGTTTCTTTCATAGAACCTCTGGAATTACCCTGTGTTCGAATCTGCCAACTATAATTGAGTGTGATCTGTTGTTCCATTGGGAATTAGTAGATTGCATACTACCGTTCGTGGTCACGGCTGCGTGCGCAAGAGTGTGGTGTTGTGAATATCCTACAAGGTTCGAGAGCTGTTGCATTGGCATCAGGGATCGAGCAGGAGAGATCATAGCTACGCACTAGTTATCTATCATCCACCATCACCATCGACAAGAGCTTGCTGAGAAGATCGAGCCACCCCATATCAGGTTCAATGAAAGAAACAACTCCAAAATAGTTTTAACGTGGTCTAACCTAAACTATAGGGCATTCCCAGGCTTATATGGCCGCCGGAATGTCCGAAAAACGCGAAACGAAAATGTGTCGGATACAGTCAGATCCGTCCGGATCTGATGGAGACTTTTAGGGCCAGATTATCCGGTCTAGGTGCGCCAGATTATCCGGAGGCCGGATTTTCCGGGGGAAAAGTCTGGTCAAATATCCGCCCTGACACAGAACGTCGTGCCGAAGTCCTTAGCAGGATCTCCAAAGCAGGGGTGGATTATCCGGGGTGTGGGGGCCGAATTATCCGGGGTCTTTTTGGACGTGGAAGTACTCATTGGAAATATCTTGGAATCATCTATCCAACAAGTGCTTATTTGCTTGATTTGGAGTTCGTATGAGGAATCCACGTCCGTTTCAATTTCAGGACTTCTGTCTGTCCGAATTGAACGTTTCTTCTCTTTGATGATCTCCCTTGCTTGTATTGCGCCTTCCTCCCGCTCCTCCCTCACGCATCCTTGGGCGATCATCATGTTGGGCTTCTCTTGTAGCCCTTCTCCTCCTTGCGCCATGCTTGTTTCTCCAACGAACCTGATCATACATAAATGCATAGACTTAGGCAGTATAAAGTTCTCATTAATCAAAGTACTAGATTCGTTTAGGAGTAAATTCACCTGTTGTTCCAGTAGCTTAACACGGGCTCTTGTAATAGGTCCAATTCTAATCTCATTGGACTGATCCTTTCTTGCAACAGTTGTAGCATCTTCAGTAGTCATTGGGGTAGGTGTAATTGTAGGGATGTCGTCATCATCCCCTCCCCCATCCAATTCTCACTTTCGGCGGTGGCCACCCCGGGATCCAGCCCTCCGGGTGTGCTCGCCCCACCCTTGTCGCATCTGAATAGGAGGTAGGTGATGGGTTTGCCCCCCATGGGGAGTTGGTGACGACGCGGACATTGAGATCGTGTCGGAACACGTACTCGCATCATATTTGGAGGTATAAGACCTGATCTATCTGTATCTCATCATCTTATATACTTCGCCTCTCCTACTGGTTGTGGGACGGCATTGGAGAACTACCACAGCTACAACCTATGTCATAGTTGTACCTTCATGCCTTTCAGACCCTGAACCTACTGCATGGTTCAGACCAGCAGCTGGTTTAGAGCAAATCTAAAGCTTCCCAAAGAAGTCTTCATCTCACTCGACTTCCATGTCATTCGCCATTTAGTCCTCCCATTGGTCGTCTCCGCCATGTTGTCAATAATACCTCCCCAATATCCATGCTTCACCTCACGAGTGAGGAAAAGTGAATACTCATTTTGTTGTTTCAACTTTTGTTCAATTTGTTCGATTATTGTCATATGTGCCTCCATGTCTAAACAAACAAGATAAATTGGGGACATTGTACGATGTTGGGAAAGAGAGAGAAAAGAGTTACCGGTGTTTGGAGCAAAGAACTTCATTTGGTGGTAGTTCATATATTTGATTCATAGGTGGAGAAAATTTCAATTTGTTTTCTAAATATTTGATATTAATGCTTATCATCATTGTATATACAAATAATTTAGGATAGGTTGGGAGTCTCCTCTCATAGTATGACAATATGACGAGTTGGTTAAAGTTGATGTCTCACTAAGTAGAAGTTGATTTCTCAATCTCTTTCAATATGAGGTGACATATCATATTTTTCTCTCTTAGTGGAATCTGAAAAGATTTACCACCCTGGTGAGAAATCAAGACCTCAATACTTTTTCCGTGCAACATTGTGTTATGATCTGTAATTATGGTTCATACCACCAATTAATTCGCTCATAGTTTTTCATTTGAAATACGTATAGTTTCTTACCAAGTCTTATCTAGTAAGGACACCACCTAGGTATGAGCCAGGTGAGTTAGTCTCATTTATCATAATTTCTATTTATTTTTTATTTAGATTTTGGAGGACTAATGAATCCAAAATTGAAGCATATTTACCTTCTGTTTTTGCATAAGTAGAGTATGATTTTTAGTATTTTTGTCCTTGTTTCAACAGGATCCCGAGTCACTAAGTATCCTATGAACATATCAATTGAGACTATCATATTATGATGTAATATGACATTTTTAAGTGATAAAAGTCATTTAATTGATTTATCTTCGCACCTGGGAGAATGGCAAACATGAAGGAAGTCTACTCCAGTGTTAATGACCAGTGGTAGGGGCGAAGCCCGCCCGTACCACACGATAGCGTGAACGTCTCATCGAATACTTTCTCCTGTTGATGATGGATCATAGATTCGACATTCACAACAACCTTGAGCCACGAAAACCACACCAAAAAGGGATCTGAAGGAGGAACTTGGAGAAAAGAAAATCTTTGTTGTTTCACCGATCATTGGAGGACATCGCATCATCGCCTTCATCATCAACCACTGCATCATAATCACCACTACTACCCCCATCTTTCATTCATTAGATCATGTTATAATCCCAGATTCAATTGTGGTTTGCACTAGATTTATCCCCATACTTTTATCCATCCATTTGATTATGATGATGTCGTTGATTGCTTCCATGTGTGAGTAGTTTCCCTTGTTCTTGGGGAGATGGAAAACCCTAGCACTATTATGCATTAAAATAAAGATGATATACACTTATGTCCATTGACTTATTGGTCTAAGATATTTGTATGATGTGTGTTTGATCTCTCTCTTTAGATGGTATGTGTAATCGGTCACATATCATTTGCCTTTGGGGTCTAAAGAAGAGGGTGAAATCCTTTGGATATGTTTGGAAGTGTGCCCAGAGGTATTGTGACTATCAACACCGGCTAGCAACTTGCATGGTCAAAGGAGGATTAAAGAGAGATTTCCTAAGCTAATTACGATATCCACGGGGAGACCCTTAATAATTAATCATGGGGGTTATTTAAGATGACCTCATTCTTGGCTCAACAAAGTGACTGCCTACGAGCCTTGTAGTGAACATCTTATTATGGAGCTCTCTCCACATATACCATGACACAAGAAATAGGTTATCCTAATTATAATTAATTATAACATGCTAGAGGTGTATCCTACATCCCCGAGAACGCTTTAGCCTTACTGAGCTCAACCACTTTTCCAAACGCCTTTGTTACTTGCTTTCTTTTACTTGTTTTAATTACGTTTCTACATTCAACCAAAAACCTTTCAAACACCTTTCACTTGAAATCAAAGGCGGCTTACAAGTACCCTTTGGTAGACAGTGGCGAGGGACATAAAGACCTTAACCATATAGCTCTCTGTGGGGTTGATACTCTTATTTCAAATCTAGCTACAATCGATCTGTACACTTGTAGTCATCAAGCTATTTTCTGGCGCTGTTGCCGGGGAGCTAAGCGCTTTTGGTCTTTGTTCTTAGTTGCTTATTCTACTAATTGTTTTACTAAAGTTGTTTACTAGTTTTAGATAAGCACCATGACTACACTCGGACTGATGAATCAGCTCGATATAGCTAAACACCCCAAGAAGTTCAATAGAGTACTTGCCAAAAAATTCCTGAGTGGGAGCAAACCAGAATACGAGGTCAGCTCTTTCTTTATCGCTATTATTAAAGAGAAAACTTTTTATAGGAGATGATCCTGATGAGGATCCTTACACTCATTTAATGCATTTTACTAACTTATGTGGGACACTTAAATTGAGAGGCTATTCTAATGACAAATTGAAACTTAAATTGTGTAGCCAATCTCTAACCAACACTGCTTTAGCTCGGTATAGAATTTGCCCTGTAGAGAAAATTGATACTTGGGAAAAACTCAAAGGAGAATTCGTATTTCGATTCTTTCCCAAGTTAAGATAACCGAAGTAAGAAGGGCGAACACAAACTTCAAAAACCGCCTAGGTGAAGGCTTGATAAGGGCTTTCAAAAGGTATAAGTCCCTACTTAATAAATGTCCTCACCATGATTTACCTGAATGGTATGTTTTACATATTTTCTATGGGGACTTAATCAAGAAATTAAACATGAGCTAGACACAAATTCTGGAGGATATTTTATGGAGCTAACTATAACTAAAACTTGGAAACTTCTAGAACGTATTCGCCACAATATAGAAACTTGGGGATTTGATTTAGGCGGTGAAGGAGGTATAGAAATTGAATATGATTTTCTCAATGCTTATAAGAAATCCGGTAAGGTAAGAGTAACTTCTAATGAACTTCAACTAGATGATGATATTATTTTGCAAATCCTTCAGTCCTTTATAGAACACATTGAAGCTCCTAAGAAATATTGGCTTCAATATAGTCCCTCACCTGAGCCAATTGAATATGTTGATCCAATAATTGTAGCACATATAGAGCCATTAAGGGAGATACCCCCACATGTCAAACTCCTTCCTTTTCCAAGGACCATGATAAAACATATGATGTTTCATCAGCTCGAAGATCAATGCGAAGAAGAAAGAATGTTCCTCAAGATGCTAGAAGAAGATGCACAAGCAAGAAAAACCTAATAAAGAAGTATACAGGAGACCAGGGAACCAACGAAGGAAGATTTATCCTAACCATGTTTGCACATTGCAACATGATAGCGCTAGATAACGAAGCTTCATAGTTCGTTGAAGGAAAGGTAAAGGCTAAAGAAGTTGGTAAACCTATTCTCCCTTGTACTTTTTGTGGAACTTCTTATTATGGCCTCTGTGACATTGGAGCATGATATGGGGTGGCCCGATCTTCTCAGCAAGCACTTGTCGATGATGATGGTGGATGATAGATAACTAGTATGTAGCTATGATCTCCCCCGCTCGAACCCTAATGCCAATGCAACAACTCTCAAACCTTGTAGGATATTCACAACACCACACTCTTACGCACGTAGCCGTTGACCACGAACGGTAGTTTGCAATCTACTAATTCCCAGTGGAACAAAAAATCACACTCAATTGCAGTTGGTAGAAATCGATCACAAGTAATTCCAGAGGTTCTATGAAAGAAACAACTCCAAAATAATTTTAACGTGGTCTAAACCTAACTATGTGTGGCGCCCCATCTATTTAAGAGTCCGGGGGAGGCGGCCAAGGTGGGATCCGAGTTGGTCCCACCCAACTAGGGTACAAACCGACCCATAAGGGGTTCGGCCTCAGGACTCTGTCGTGGCAGGCTTTGGCTCGGTTTTGCTATCGCGGCAGCCTGCCGTGGCAGCAAACCTTGTTGTTTCTGTGCCGTGGCAGAGAAAAGTGGCGTTTCTCTACCGCGGCAGAGATCTTCCACCAAGTGTTGGTCTTCAACCTTGTGTGCTCCTTATGCTTCCTCCCTCTCCTCCCTCACGCATTCTTCATTGATCAACACGCCATGTTCCATTAGCTCCTCGCTCCATGATACGCCTTCTTCTTCCAAGTACCTGATCATGCAATAATTCAAAGACTTAGGTAGTATAAAATTCTCATTAACTAAAACATCAGGTTCATTAAGAAACAAGTTCACTTGTTGTTTTAGTATCTTAGCACGAGCTCTTGTAATTGGTCCAATCCTTATCTCATTGGATTAATCTTTCTTTGCAGGAGCTGGAACATCATCAGTAGCAATTGGGGTAGATGTAATTGTAGGGATGTCCTCATCAGAACAGCTATTAACGTAATCCCCTAGAATTTTTATCTGAAAATCCAAAATGAATTAGCTCCAGCTGAATTAGAGGATACTGATATGACCATAATGCTTGCAGATAAGACACTTAGAGTTCCTATGGGAATAATTAGAGATGTCCCAATCTGTATTGGACCATATAAGTACCCCACTAATTTTGTACTTGTCGATATGCCTACTGATGTTTATTGTCCAATTATTTTTGGAAGAACTTTCTTGAACACTATATGAGCAAACATTGATTGAAAAAGAGAAACTATATCTCTCAAGTTTGGTGAAGATAAAATGGACTTTCATTTTTCTAAATTTCCCCATAAGCCGACAATCGAGGATTTAGAAAAATATGCGTATGGGCTAGAAGAGGAAGGCAATATCATTAGTCTTGCCTCGGTAGTTATTGAGACTCCTGGTGATGATTTAACAAGGAGTTTCATCATTACTAATAATAGCCCCCAAGACATAGAAAAGATGGAAATGGATGATTATCTTGACTCACACCTGAGGTGGATCCCGATATGAATCAAAATTATGAAGAACCTATAAGGAAAGGGGATGAGGCACCTCCACCTCCTACTCTCATGCCCAAGGAATTAAAGTATAGGTTTCTTGATGAAACTAATAATTTCCCCATTATTATAAGTTCTAACCTTGTAGAAAAAGAGGAGGAAAACTTGATGATGGTTCTCCAAATGCATCGGAATGCCCTAGGGTATTCGATAAGTGACTTGAAAGGGATTAGTCCCTCGATAGCAACCCATAGAATATGTATGAAAGAAGGAGCCCAGCCGGTTGCAGATTTTCAGAGGCGACTTAAACCTCACATGAAAGAAGAGGTAAAGAAGGAAGTAATACGTTTATTAGATGCAAGAATAATCTTTCATGTGAAGGAAAGTAATTGGGTAAGCCCTGTTCATTGTGTTCCTAAGAAAGGTGGATTCACTATCGTTCAAAACGAACATAGTGAGATGGCACCTACTAGAACCGTTGCTGATCACAAGATGTGTATTGACTAACTTAATAAGGAAACTAGAAAGGACCATTATCCTTTACCATTTATAGATTAAACTTCAGAAAGGCTTGCTATGCATTCTCATTTTTACTACCTAGACGATTATTCCGGTTTTCTCAAATTATTGTTCACCCAGATGACCAACTAAAAACAACCTTTATTTGTCCTTTCGGTTTATATTCTTATCGCCTTATGCCTTTTGGTCTTTGCAATGCCCCTACCACCTTCCAAAGGTGTATGACTACTATATTTGCTGATTATGTTGAAAGTATTATGGAAGTATTCATGGATGATTTTTCTATTTATGGAACTTCATTTAATCATTGTCTTCATAACCTTCATAAAGTTTTGTAGAGATGTGAAGATACTAACTTAGTCTTGAATTGGGAAAATGTCATTTTATGGTTCAAAAAGGTATAGTGCTTGGTCACAAAATTTCAGGTAAGGGGGTAGAAGTTGATAAAGCAAAGATTGAAGTAATAGAAAGGCTTCCCCTCCTCGCGATGTAAAAGGTATTAGAAGTTTCTTAGGCCATGCTAGATTTTATAGAAGGTTCATTAAGAACTTATAAAAAACTACGACACCACTAACCAACCTTCTACAAAAGGATGTTGCTTTTAATTTTGATGAAAATCGTCTTACTGGTTTCAACATATTAAAACAAACCCTTCTTGAAGCTCATGTTATAAAACCACCTAATTGGAAGAAACCTTTTGATCTATCCTATGAGGCTAGCCATGAAGCTGTTGGAGAAAATATTTGCCAGTATGATGGTGATGAACTTAATATCATTTAGCATGCTAGTCGCACCTTAAACGGCACCCAAAAGAATTACCCCATGGCAGAAAAGGAATTTTACGGTGTGGTTTTCTCCTGTGATAAGTTTAGATCTTATATTATTAACTCTAAGGTAAGAGTGCATACTAATCATATTGGCTTGAAAGAGATTTTTGAAAGGAATGAAGTTAAGCCAAGGATGATCTGTTGGACTTTACTTTTGCAAGAATTTGATTTGCACTCTACAAAGAAAAGAAGAACGGGAGGAAGCATCCATTGACATTGAGGAAATTGACCTGCCTGGAGTAGTGTCATCTATCTACATACCCTTAGGGACTACAACTCCTAAAAGAAAATTTTCAATTTCTCTTTGCAATAGTTTTAGCAATTTCTTGTGGCCAACTTTGTTCAAAGGGAAAAAGAAAAGGTTGGTTCAAGAGTTAAAAGAAGATGAAGGTACCCAAGTAAACTCACTTCCTCTAGATGAACAAGATATTTGAAATCTTGATTCACCTTTGTTTTTGATGATTATTTGTCGTTTCTATTTGTATTTTTGGTTCCCCTTTGTTTTTCTAAAGTTACTGCCGGTCTTACAAGGTTGGTACGGGCGGACGGTACGACCGGACCCGCCTGTACCACCGCTCGTTAAACCGTCTGTGCCATGTTTTTGTTTTCTCGCATATTAGTACGATCAGGCCATACGGTCGCATCTGACCGTACGACAGGTCCTTACCAGCCATGTGTTCTCCCCTCCGTTTGGTTCACATAAAAAGGAGAAGAAGTCGGTAATAATCAGTAGGACCGTGCCATATAGGCAGGTCCGCCTGTACTGCTTAGTCGGTTGACTACTTACCGTTGTCATGAAGGTGGAATTTTGGAAAGAAACCCAATACGGGCGCTCTGTATGGGCGTCTTCCCGTACTAGTGGCCGTTACAATTTTGTTTTCTTCTTTTTTCGCTTATTTCTTTCCTTATTTGTTGGGATTCTTTTTTTGACCGACCCTTTTTCTTCCAGTACAATTTTCCCCTATTTTTGACCCCTAATGAGACTCCTAGAGGTCTTCCTCCCTCCTATATCGACATATCCAATCTACTTGATTCACTACCCAGTTCCAGGCAAAGGCAAACCTTTAGGCATCATGGCTCCTTCATGGGATAGCTTCCAGACTTCCTCCATTGAAGTAGATGACCATGAAGCTCAAGGCCTAAGCCCGAAGAATAAGAGGTATTCTTATGACTCCGATGATGATGAGGAGGAATTCGATACCTTCATGGAGCAAAAGAAGACATGGTGGAAGTAGCCGGATTACCTGGCTATAGTGAAGCCTGAAGATAAATAAGAAGCAAAGAAACCCGATGGGAAGGGGGCACAGAGTCACTCAAGTTCATCACCACCAACTACTATTTACCCAAGCGTAAGAAAGCTGACTGGCCTGATGCAGGAACTTACCAGGAGACTACGACACACCTCTACAACAAGCAGGATTACCTTGAATGCACGCATGATCGTGAAGCCACAAGAGGATTGGGGGTTCAACCTTCTGGATGTGCCCATCAGCCCAAACATTCCAGAAACTGAACAACGTCTTTGCAAGATAGAGAAGTATAAGAAGAACTCGTCCATCGAGAGATTGTGCGCAAACGCCTCTTGGATATTGGAAGTAAGAAGGAACTCAATGAAGTACTAAATAGAGTCATTTAAGGGATGTTCCTTTTGCGTTCGGATCTGCATAACTGTCTTCATCGCATATCTGCCCTGCAGGAGATGAACAAGAAACTTCACGCAGCTGTTTCCAACATAACTCCTTCACCTTGAAGAGTACCATGGTATCAAATAATCGCAAGGGATTATTTGATCCCACCGGCTTGATCCCAAGCTTGGGGGAGATCTATAACACCTTGTAATCTATCTTATGGTTTAGCATGTTTACTTTAATACACGCATGTTAGGTTTTAATTCGACAATTTGCATTAGTTTTATCATCTTCAAACTCCCTTCTGTTCAAGGAAAGAATTATATCCGTTGAGTGTCAAGACTTTATGATATTTGAATTAATCTTTTGATTCATGATTATTATATTAGATGATTGAATTAGGTTGAGTGTTATGATACTTGTACAACTGTCATGATTTTAGGGTGTTCCACAACAATAAAAGTATTGATTAAATTATGAGAAGAAGAATTTTGGGAGCATATTATAGTCATGAGTTTTAAAAGCCATAAGAAGTAGTGAGCATGATCAAGAAGATATGTTATAAAAAAGAAGAGAGATAAAAGATCAGCTATAAAGAGAACTTCAAGGCAAAATAAAAGAACAAACTTGAAATGAGAAAAAGAAAAAGAATGATCATGAATCTTCATTACTCAAATCAAGTGCTCAACCAATTTAACCGTATGAATATATAATATGTTGAATCACTAAAAGCTTCTTATAACTTCATTGATAAAAAAAGGTGTGGAAGCCTCTAAGTCATGAGATGTGTAAGGGTGTGATAATATCCCCGAAATAACTTTGCATCTGATATTGTATTCATGTTTCAATTTCTGCCTCATTTATTGTAACGACTCATGCCTCATGAACATGATAATCTTGTCCATAAGCCACCATCTTGCTCGGGGACAAGCAAGAGTCCATGATATGGGGGGCCCGATCTTCTCAGTAAGCGGATGACGGTGATGATGGTGGATGATAGATAACTAGCCTGTAGCTATGAACTCTCCCGCTCGATCCCTGATGCCAATGCAACAGCTCTCGAACCTTGTAGGATATTCACAACACCACGCTCTTGTGCATGCAGCCGTGACCAAGAACGGTAGTATGCAATCTACTAATTCCCAACGGAACAACAGATCACACTCAATTATAGTTGGTAGATTCGAACACAGGGTAATTCCAGAGGTTCTATGAAAGAAACAACTCCAAAATAGTTTTAACGTGGTCTAACCTAAACTAGAGGGTGTTCCCAGGCTTATATGGCCGCCGGAACGTCCGAAAAACGCGAAATGAAAACGTGTCGGATACAGTCAGATCCGTCTGGATCTGATGGAGACTTTTAGGGCCGGATTATCCGGTCTAGGTGGTCCGGATTATCCGGGGGCCGGATTTTGCGGGGGAAAATTCCGGTCAAATATCCGCCCCGACACAGAACGTCGCGCCGAAGTCCTTAGCAGGATCTCCAAAGCAGGGCCGGATTATCTGGGGTGTGGGTGCCGGATTATCCGGGGTCTTTTTATACGTGGAAGTACTCATTGGAAAGATCTTGGAATTATCTATCCAACAAGTGCTTATTTACTTGATTTGGAGTTCGTATGAGGAATCCACGTCCGTTTCAATTTCAGGACTTCTGTCTGTCCGAATTGAATGTTTCTTCTCTTTGATGATCTCCCTTGCTTGTATTGCGCCTTCCTCCCGCTCCTCCCTCGCGCATCCTTGGGCGATCATCATGTTGGGCTTCTCTTGTAGCCCTTATCCTCCTTGCGCCATGCTTGTTTCTCCAACGAACCTGATCATACATAAATGCATAGACTTAGGCAGTATAAAGTTCTCATTAATCAAAGTACGACATTCGTTTAGGAGTAAATTCACCTGTTGTTCCAGTAGCTTAACACGAGCTCTTGTAATAGGTCCAATTCTAATCTCATTGGACTGATCCTTTCTTGCAACAGTTGTAGCATCTTCAGTAGTCATTGGGGTAGGTGTAATTGTAGGGATGTCCTCATCATCTCCCCCCGCCTTCAAAAGGCGTCGACCTCGACGCTCCAAGGTCTTCTCCAGCATATGGTGACAAATCAGCAACGTAGAAGCTGTTGCTAACTCCACCAAACTCCTCAATAGGTATATCAACCGAGTAGGCATTATCATTAATCTTGGCTAACACCTTGTAAGGACCAGCACCACGTGGCTTCAATTTTGACTTTCGAAGTAGTGGGAACCTATCCTTGCATAGATGCACCCAAACCATATCTCCAGGCTCGAACAACACTTCTCTCTTTGCTTGATTCCTTGCAGCAGCAATGTTCTTGCCTTTCTTCTCAATAGCCTTTCGAGTCTTCTCATGTATTTTCTTCACATAATCAACATGTTTTGATGCCTCCATATCAACTCTCTCATGTAATGGCAGAGGCAACATATCAAGTGGCGTCAATGGCTTGAAACCATACACCACCTCAAAAGGACAAAGCTGAGTAGTTGAATGCACAACCCTGTTGTAAGCAAACTCAACACGTGGCAAACACTCTTCCCACTCCCACGGATTCTTTTTAATCATGGTCCTTAGCAGCTGTGACAATGTTCGATTCACCACGTCCGTTTGACCATCTGTTTGGGGATGACATGTAGTACTGAACAGCAACTTCGTTCCTAGCTTCCCCCATAAGGTCTTCCAAAAGTAGCTCATGAACTTCACATCACAGTCAGAAACAATCGTCTTCGGTACTCCATGTAATCTCACGATGTCTCAGAAAAACAGGTTAGCAACATGCGACGCATCGTCGCTTTTGTGGCAGGCAATAAATTGAGCCATCTTAGAGAACCTATCCACTACCACAAATACAGAATCATGACCTCTCTGAGTTTTAGGTAGACCTAGCACAAAATCCATACTAATGTCTTCCCATGGAGTAGTCGGTGCAGAGAGAGGTGTATACAAACCGTGAGGCTTCAGCTTAGATTTCGACTTGTGGCATGTAATACATCGGCTCACAAATCTATACACATCATGCCTCATCTTGGGCCAATAAAAGTCATCAGCAAGCATGAGCAACGTCATCTCACGCCCAAAGTGACCCATCAAACCACCAGCATATGATTCCTGCACTAAGAACAAACGCAACGACGATTCTGGAATACATAGTTTGTTAGCTCGAAACAAATATCCATCATGTATATGATACATATCACATGCGTTTCTAAGAGCACACAAACGATATGGTTCGGCAAAATCATGGTCAGTTGCATAAAGTGCACAAATAGCTTCTAATCCAGGAATTTTAACATCAAGATTGGTTAATAGCATGTTCTTCCTAGATAGAGCATCAGCAACAACATTCTCTTTTCCCTTCTTATAATTAATGATGTAAGGAAAAGACTCAATGAACTCAACCCATTTAGCTAATCTTCTATGTAAATTTGGTTGAGCTTTCAAGTATTTCAATGCTTCATGATCAGAATGTATGATGAATTCCTTTGGCCACAAATAATGTTGCCAAACCTCAAGTACTCTAACAAGTGCATACAATTATTTATCATAGATAGATTAATTCAAATGAGCACCAGTCAATTTCTCAGAAAAATAAGCTATAGGCCGACCCTCTTGCATCAAAACGCCACCTATGCATATACCACTAGCATCACATTCAACTTCAAATTGCTTCGAAAAATCAGGTAATGCAAGTAATGGTGCAGAAGTAAGCAAACGTTTTAATGTATCAAATGCAATGTCTTGGGCCGCGCCCCATACAAAAGGAACACCTTTCTTTGCAAATCATTTAATGGTGCAGCAATGGTGCTAAAATCTTTCACAAATTGCCTATAGAAACCAGCGAGACCGTGGAAAGTACGCACTTGACTAACATTCATTGTAGTAGGCCGTTTCTGAATTGATTCAATTTTAGATTGATCTACCTCTACTCCATGTTTAGAAACAACAAATCCTAGGAATATGACCTGATCTTTTGCAAATGTACACTTCTCAAGATTAGCATATAGTTTATTATCACGTAACACTTGCAAAACTTGTCTAATATGAGTGCAATGTTCAGATTCGGTGTGGCTGTATATGAGTATATCATCAAAGTAAACAACCACGAAACGACCTGTTGAGGGCAAACCTCTAGGGTGGCCTGATCTTTCACGATTCCCTTTGAAAACGAGGATGGAGTGCGGGGAGAGGAGAGGAGGATGAAAACGATGAACGCACGCACGAAGAACGCGATGAGCACACACACACACAACCACGATACACACCAATAGCTCACACCGGCAGTGACCGCCCCAGCGCAATCCCTAGGATCGGCGTCGGGCGGAGGACTCTCTCTCGAACCGGCACGGCAAGATGGGAGACTCGGTGAGATCTTGACGTCTAGGCAAAGGGACACCGATGCCTAGGCCTTGTACAACGCAGAGCCACGATGCAAACTCCAACGAGGTTTGGGGATATTGGTGCTCCTTAGTCAAGGAGCATGAGGCAAGAATTAGATAGATCCACAAAGGGGTTTCCACTAATTCCAATATCATGCCTAGGGTTTACAATGGAGGTGGGGGTCTCTATATAGGCCAGCCACTTAAACAGGGGTACTTTAGGAATAAAAGACAAGTTCTGGACGGACTAAGGGGTACATGGGCCGAAGGCCCAAAGGCCTTTTCATGCCTAGCGATGGTCAGACCGGAGACTCTGGTGTGGTGGACCGGAGACTCCGGTCTAGGCCGGAGATTCCGGTGTAGTCTCCGGACCAACCTCCGGAGGGGTCGTCAGACTGTCCTAGGTCCTGGTACAGGGGGTCAGACAGGAGAGAGGGTCGGAGTCTCCGGTGTGTTCAGGCCACAGACTTTGGCAGGCCGGAGACTCCGGTGTGCATAGACCAGAGACTCCGGTCTGAGCAGCTCCAGTGGCGTTTGCTTCACGTTCTGCTCCTTGCTCTCCATCCTTGGGTACTTGGTGATGTGTCGAAGCTTCGTACCTGATGATTCATAAGGTAGATGCATGAAGTAGCATTCCATCCAAGGAGGTATCAAATTGGCATGAGGAGAGGAGCGAGTTCACCTTAGCTTGTAGGAGTTTGGCTCGGGCACGAGTCATGGGTCCACTTGGGGGACTTGTTGGTGTAGATGTAGGAGCGTCCGTAGGACGAGCTGCATCGGCTCCCCCCCTGGGAAAGAGTCGTCCTCGACTCTTCATGGTTATCATCTTGAACATCTCCATGGTAGGGTGAGACATCCTTGACATTGAATGTATTGCTTGCAAGGTACTTGGAGGTCGGTATGTTGATGATGTAGGCGTTGTTGTTGATTCTTTTGATGACCTTGAAGGGATGATCTCCTCTTGGCTTGAGCTTGGAGTCACGTTCCTTGGGGAAGCGGTCTTTGCTTAGGTGTATCCACACAAGGTCACCTTCTTCAAATATCATCTCCTTCTTGTCCTTGTTTAACCTTAAAGCTTGGCGAAGGACTTGTTGTTCGATAGTAGCTCTTGTTTCTTCATGAAGTTTCTTCATAGCTTGTGCACGCTTGTCGACGTCCATGTTCGTTCGCTCATGGAGAGGTAGTGGTAGGATGTCGAGCGCGGTGAGGGGCTCGAACCTAGAGACGATCATGAATGGACTCATCTTGGTTGTTGAGTGCTTGGCTCGATTGTAGGTGAACTCGGCGTGTCGGATGCATTCCTCCCAATCCTTCAGGTTTTTCTTGATCAACACACGAAGGAGAGTTCTGAGGCTTCGGTTGACAACTTCGGTTTGGCCATCAGTTTGAGGATGTGATGCAGATGAAAAGTGGAGCTTGACGCCGAGCTTGGCCATGAGGGTCTTCCATAAGTAGCTCATGAATTTGATGTCACGGTCGGAGACGATTGTCCTTGGCACACCGTGAAGACGGACGATTTCCCTGAAAAACAGATTTGCAACATGTCAAACATCGTCGGTCTTATGGCACGGTATGAAGTGTGCCATTTTGGAAAAACGATCCACAACAACAAATATAGAATCATGACCGTGCTTAGGTCTAGGCAATCCTAACACAAAATCCATGCTAATGTCGGACCAAGGTGTATGAGGAATAGGCAATGGCATATAAAGACCATAGGGATTAGCTTGCGACTTAGCTTGAACACATGTCGTGCATCGTTGAACGTAGCGCTCCACTTCACGCTTCATCTTGGGCCAAAAGTAGTGATTGGAGAGCATGTCCAATGTCTTGTCGCGGCCAAAGTGACCCATGAGGCCTCCACCATGAGATTCTTGGAGAAGCAAAAGTTGAAGCAAGGACTTCAGAATGCATAGCTTGTTTTGTTTAAAAATAAATCCCTTATGCAAATAGAAATCATCAACTCCTTTGTCATTGGAGCACTTTGCGAAAATTGGTCCAAAGAATGGGTCGGAAGCATACAAAGATTTTATTTCCTCAAGACCCAAAATGTTGATTTCAAGTCTCGTAAGAAGGCTTGTATGTTTACGAGACAATGCGTCCGCAACTACATTATCTTTGCCCTTCTTATACTTGACTATGTACGGAAAAGACTCCATGAACTCAACCCACTTAGCGTGTCTCTTGCTCAAGTTGGCTTGGCCTTCGAGATATTTCAACGACTCGTGGTCGGAATGTATGATAAATTCCTTGGGCCAAAGGTAGTGTTGCCAAACTTGAAGGACACGAACTAAGGCAAAAAGCTCTTTGTCATAAATTGGATAATTAAGGCGAGCACCATCGAGTTTCTCGCTATGGTAGGCTATAGGACTTCCCTTTTGCATAAGGACTCCTCCAATGCCAATACCACTAGCATCACACTCTATCTCAAAAGTTTTTGTGAAATCCGGAAAAGCAAGGAGAGGTGCTTCGGTAAGCCTCTTTTTAAGTTCATCAAAAGCTTTTTGTTGTGCTTTGCCCCACAGGAAGGTGACATTCTTTTTAGTCAATTCATTAAGGGGGCAAGCAATGGTCGAAAAGTCTTTCACAAAGCGATGATAGAAACCGGCTAACCATTGAAAACTTCGGAGTTCACTCACATTTGTTGGGATGGGCCAATCTCGTATGTCCTTTACCTTGGAAACATCAACTTCAATTCCCTTCGAAGAAATGAAAAATCCAAGAAAAATCAACTTGTCTTTAGCAAAAGTGCACTTGTGAAGATTAGCATAAAGCTTTTCATGTCGAAGGATTTGCAAAACTTCCTCCACATGTGTTATATGGTCCTCAAGTGATTTGCTATAAACAAGAATATCATCGAAATAGACAACAACACTTTTTCCAATGAGAGAACGCAAGATGTGATTCATAAGGCGCATGAAGGTGGATGGGGCATTGGATAAACCAAAGGGCATAACCAACCATTGATAGAGACCAAGTTTGGTCTTGAAGGCGGTTTTCCACTCATCACCTTCAGCCATGCGTATTTGATGGTAACCATTACGAAGATCAATTTTCGAAAAAATAGTGGCTCCACACAACTCATCAAGCATGTCATCGAGACGTGGTATGGGATGTCGATAACGCACGGTGATAGCATTGATTGGACGGCCGTCCATGCATAACCATAACGTATCATCCGTCTTTGGAACAAGAATCACGGGTACGACACTTGGACTAGTGCTAACTTGGATCAAACCTTTGGAGACGAGTTGGTTGATTTGATGTTCGATCTCCTTTGTCTCCTCTGGGTTCGTGCGGTAAGCGGCACGGTTGGGAAGTTTTGCACCGGGGATGAGGTCAATGCGATGTTCGATGCCACGAAGAGGAGGTAGTCCATGAGGAAGTTGTTCGGGGAACACATCCTTGAATTCCTGTAAAACACTCATCAAAGATGGAGGAACATTGGTTAATTCATTAGTTCCTTGCGCTAGTTCATTGCAAAGGAGGACATAATGCAAGATGGATGGGTTGTTCTGAACATCTCTCATCTCACTTTTGGTGACAAGGAGAACACTCTTAGTTTTTCCACTCGAATTTGGCTTGTGGCTCTCACTCACTATGAGGTGATTCTCTCTCTCACCGCTCTTCTCACAAGTAGGTGTTGTGCTTTGCGCCCTCGCTAAAGCCTTTGCATTGTCTGCAATTATTTGGCTAGGAGTCATCGGTTGCAAAACACATGTTTTGTTGAGCCATTTGAAGGTGTATACATTGGTGCGACCATCATGTTGAGCAGCCTTGTCAAATTGCCACGGTCGACCAAGAACCAGGTGGCAAACTGTCATAGGAACCACATCACACTCCACCTTATCTTTGTAAGGACCAATGGCGAAGGAGACCGATACGGTATGCTTGATCTTCACGGACCCTTGGTCACTTAGCCATTGCACGTGGTAGGGGTGCTTGTGTGGATGGAGGGTGAGGTTGAGCTTCTCACACAACTCGGTGCTAGTAAGGTTGTGGCAACTCCCTCCATCAATGATCACCTTGATAGATTTGCCATTGATGCCGGCTCGTGTTTGGAAGATATTGGAGCGTTGGTCTTCATGCTCTTGTGCTTGAGTGCTCAAGATCCTTGTGATGACAAGTGATGGACTTGCATCATGTTCACACATGAGTAGTTCTTGATCATCTTCCACTCGTTGCCTTGCCATTGCTTCCTTGACACGGGCATAAAACTCATCTTCACTCAAGTACTCTTCATCACCATTGTCATGGATGAACAAGACTTTTTTGTTTCCACATTTGGCCGACTTGTGTCCTTTACCTCCACACTTGTAGCATTCACCGTTGAAAGGTGTATCATTCTTTGCTTGCTTGCCACTTGGGGGCAGTTTTCCTTGAGGAAGTGTGGGCTTGAAGGAAGGCTTGGAGGTACTTGAGGAGCTTCCATTGAAAGTTTTTGGTGTAGCGGTTGAAGCTTGCTTGTAGGTGAAGTACGTCTTGGGCTTGTTTTAGTTGATATCCTCTTGCACTTGACGTTCAGCCTTTGTTGCGATGTGCACAAGCTCAACCATGGTGTTGTATGTTTGGAACTCGACGATGCGCTTGATTGGGTGATTCAAGCCAATAAGGAAACGTGCCATTGTTTGCTCATTGCGCTCATCAATGTTGGCGTGAATCAAGTTGAGTTCCATTTCGTTGAAGTACTCTTCCACGGTCTTTGTCCCTTGACGAAACGCTTGAAGGTTGTTGAAGAGGTCACGTGTGTAGTGCGCGGGGCCAAACCGAGATCTCATGTGAGCCTTCATGTCATGCCAAGTTGTGATTGGTGCCTCTTGTCTTGCATCACGAGCAACTTGAACTTGGTCACACCAAAGGTTGGCGTAATCATCAAACTCTAGCGAAGCCATGGCAACCATCTTCTCGTTGCTATAGTT
Organism: Avena eriantha; assembly: GCA_910589775.1. NCBI lineage: Eukaryota > Viridiplantae > Streptophyta > Magnoliopsida > Poales > Poaceae > Avena > Avena eriantha. The sequence goes on from OU342741.1 coordinate 275,095,112, forward strand.
GTGCATGCAGAAGATCTTGTCGACTTTGAGTGCCCACGAGAGGTATTCTTCAGGGTCATTGGATCCGGTGAACTTGAGCTTGCCAAAAGTTTGTTCATCGTTGCGATCATTGCGACGAGCTTGGTGAACTTGTTGATGATCTTGTAGTTGGGGAGGTGGAACTTGGTTCTCGCGTCCTTGTTGCGGAGCTTGCTCTTGGTATTGTTGTTGAGGAGCTTTCTCTTTCTCTTGGCACGGTTGATGACGTGGTTGAGGCGCTTGGGCCTCATGGTGGCGAGGGTGCAGAGCCTCTTGACGCGGATGATGACGAAGAGGAGGCTCGTTCCTCGGTTGGTGATGTTGGTTAGGCACATGGGCCTCACAGCGAAGAACATGGTCCTGAGCCTCTTGACGTGGTGGGTGTCGCTCAACTTGTATCAGTTGACGCTCCAAGTTTTGTTGATGTGGAGGAGGCGCCTCGTGATGACCATGGTGTCGGTACGGACGTTCATGACGTTGATGAGGAGGAGGAGGATCTTGGAGAGCTTCATGTCGATGACGAGCTTGATTCTCCAAGTTTGAGTCATCACTTGTTGTGTCAAGTATGTGTCGTGGTCGATGGTGGTAGACTTGCGGTTGCTCTTGCGGTTGTGCTTGCGGTTCCTCTTGTGGTTGCTCTTGTTGGATCACTAGTTCCCTTGCGTGATGACGGTGTGCTTCTTGCCTTGCTCGTGGCCTTGAAGAGAGGTCACCATCATAGCTTGACGTTGCAGCGTGTCGTGGGGAAGGTACATAGTTTGAAGAGGTTCCATCTTCGACCACGGGGGCGCCATTGCGTCTTGGAGCACTTAGAGGTAGATCTTGTTGTGGAAGTGCATGACGACGTGAAGAACTTGAAGAGCTTGAAGCACGTGAATGTGGTTTGCCATTCCGTCGATGAGGCGTCGAAGATTGTCATTTGTTTCGGCGGCGGAGCGTTGAAGCGACTCATTTTGGTGGCCGAAGTTGTGATGCATTGTTTGCATCTCGCCAAATTGTTCATCTTGTCGCGTCTCAAGGGCTTGGCGACGTTCACGGAACTCTTGTCGAACGATGAAGTGACTTGCGCGTGTCATGTACGGTCCTTGATCTTCTTCGTGGGGAGGTGGTTGGGTCGCCTCACCGTGCCTATTCATCATGCAAAACACACAAGTATTGTATATGGAAGTGGAATATGGTGGTGTTAGCCTTGTACCTCACCTCGAGGATTGCACCAAACTAGAAACCACAAGTGAGAGCTATTAGCGTCCAAAGTGGAATTGCAAAGAAAAACTCACACTAAAGAAAGAACTAACTCTCAAAAGCTTGTTGGTGGTAGGTTAGGATTGTGGAAAGCCAAAGAACCAACCAAAAGAAAAGGGATAGTCAAATGTGGGTAAAATCCAACAAAACTCAAGTCAAAGGCGAAGGTCAACAACTCAAAAGGGTGACGGTAACCTACGACTATATACAGACACGTGGAGAAAGTTGGGATTGACACGACTATGAAAATGAGCAAACAAAATGTCCTAACGAAGACTAAGCTTGTTGTCGTGCCAATGCAAGGAGAGACCGTGGCTCATTTGCAAAGAGGAAAAATGAGCAACGGATTTGTGCACTTGTCTTGGGCGCTCTACTTTCTCTCTTGCTTACAAGCTTTGAGACTTTCTTTGGCAATGGGAGACTATATTTTTTTTTTTGCTTTTTCTTTGTATCTTTTTTTTGCTCTCCCTTGATGCTACCTAGTCACACTTGATATTGCTCTTGCACTCTCACTATCCAAGGACAAATGCACAATGCTCAAGCAAACACAAGATGAGCCACTCTCATGGTTAACAAGGGGACGCAAGTTATACCTTCTTTGGTGATGATGAACTTGGCGTCGGTGGTGCGGAATGATGTTTGTGGGCCGTGGTGTCGATGCGAAAGCTTGTTGTTAGTTGGCGACATGCACACGGGCACAAACAAACAGGAAGAAATTAGCCAATGCAAGATTAGAGGTAAAACTGTCAAAATTAGGCGTCAGGCCGGAGACTCCGGGGTCTCAGGCCGGAAACTCCGGTCCAGGCCAGAGACTCCGGTGTGGGTAGGCCGGAGACACCGGTGTGCAGGCCGGAGACTCCGGTCTAGAGTCAGATCGCGAACTGCTCGTGTTCTTGAGCGGAAATCCACGCCTTGGGTCCTCAAATCCGCGAAAAATTGGCCAAATTGGGCTGGGAAAACACAGGATAAAGCTGGACCAACACCTAAGACAAGGTTTGGTCGGATCAAAACCATAAATAACACTCCAAATCAAGAGATCGATCCAAAGGCAAATTTGGGCTGTTTTTTTTGGGATTTTCGAATTTTTGGTGGATAGAAGAAAAATTTCTAGGGGAAATCGTGAGCAACGAAGCTCTTGATACCAATATGTTGAGGGCAAACCTCTAGGGTGGCCCGATCTTTCACGATTCCCTTTAAAAACAAGGATGGAGTGTGGGGAGAGGAGGGGAGGATGAACACGATGAACACACGCACGAAGAACGCGATGAACACACACACACAAAACCACGATACACACCAATAGCTCACACCGGCGATGACCGACCTAGCGCAATCCCTAGGATCAGCGTCGGGCGGAGGACTCTCACTCGAACCGGCACAGCGAGATGGGAGTCTCGGTGAGATCTTGACGTCTAGGCCTTGTACAACGCGGAGGCACGATGCAAACTCCAACGAGGTTTAGGGATATTGGTGCTCCTTAGTCAAGGAGCATGAGGCAAGAATTAGATAGATCCACAAAGGGGTTTCCACTAATTCCAATATCATGCCTAGGGTTTACAATGGAGGTGGGGGTCTCTATATAGGCCAGCCACTTAAACAGGGGTACTTTAGGAATAAAAGACAAGTTCTGGACAGACTAAGGGGTACATGGGCCGAAGGCCCAAAGGCCTTTTCATGCCTGGCGACGGTCGGACCGGAGACTCCGGTGTGGTGGACCAGAGACTCCGGTCTAGGCCGGAGATTCCGGTGTAGTCTCCGGACCAGCCTCCGGAGGGGTCGTCAGACTGTCCCACGTCCTGGTGCAGGGGGTCAGACCGGAGAGAGGGCCGGAGTCTCCGGTGTCTTCAGGCCGGAGACTTTGGCAGGCCGGAGACTCCAGTGTGCGCAGACCGGAGACTCCGGTCTGAGCAGCTCCAGCGGCGTTTGCTTCACATTCTACTCCTTGCTCTCCATCCTTGGGTGCTTGGTGATGTGTCGAAGCTTCATACCTGATGATGCATAAGGTAGATGCATGAAGTAGCATTCCATCCAAGGAGGTATCAAATTGGCATGAGGAGAGGAGCGAGTTCACCTTCGCTTGTAGGAGTTTGGCTCGGGTATGAGTCATGGGTCCACTTGGGGGACTTGTTGGTGTAGATGTAGGAGCGTCCATAGGACGGGCTGCATCACGACCAATAAACTCTCTCAAAACATGATTCATCAAACGCATGAAAGTACTAAGTGCATTAGTAAGACCAAACGGCATAACTAACCCCTCATACAAACCGAAATTAGTTTTGAAAGCAGTTTTCCATTCATTCCCTTCTTTCATCCTAATTTGATGATAACCACTCCGCAAGTCAATTTTAGAGAAAACAGTAGCACCACTCAATTCATCTAGCATATCCTCTAAGCGTGGAATAGGATGACGATATCGAATAGTGATGTTATTAATAGCTCTACAATCAACACACATGCGCCATGTACCATCTTTCTTAGGAACCAAAATAACAGGCACAACACAAGGGCTAAGAGAAACACGAATGTACCCTTTATCCAGCAATGCTTGTACTTGCTTCTGAATTTCCATAGTTTCTTCGGGATTAGTCCTGTAAGGTGCACAGTTGGGAAGTGTGGCGCCAGGAATCAGGTCCACTTGATGTTCTATACCACGCAATGGAGGCAAACCTGCGGGTACGTCTTCTGGAAACACATCCCCAAAGTCCTGCAAAACTGAAGAGACACCAAGAGAAATAGGGGTCATGTCGTTAGAAACCAATATCTCGCCATTATACATGAGCACAAGTGGCATGGTTGTAGGATCCTCACGAAACTCTCTCATATCCTCCTTGGTGGCTAGTATCAATAACCCAGGCACTCTCTCACTTTTCGTTATATCACTCAATTTGGGCTCAATTAATCAGGAACAGCTGTTATATAGTCTCGCTGAGTGGTAGTATCTTCCTTCAACTTCACCTCTATCTTCTGGCGAGAATCATTCACAATTTCTTGTGGTGTCATTGGCTGCATAGTAATCTTCTTTCCTTTGAATTCTAAGTGATATGTGTTGGCTCGGCCATTGTGTTGCACATGGCGATCATAGAGCCAAGGCCGACCCAATAGTAGGTCACAAGCAGTCATAGGAACCACATCAAAATCCATAGAATCTTTGTATGACCCTATTTGAAAATTCACACGTACCATATGATTTACCTTCATCACACCATTGTTGCTCAACCATTGTATGTAGTATGTCTTGGGATGAGGTAAATATGTCAAATTCAGTTTGGCACATAGTTCCTTACTTGCAAGATTTCTGCAGCTACCTCCATCAATAATTACCTTGCAAGCTTTGTTTGGCCCAACTAGAGCTTTTGTTTGGAACAAGTTGCAACGCTAGGATTCCTCAACCGGTTGCACACTAAGTACACGTGAAGATACGACAATAGTGGGTGCACGCTCAGCATATGCATCAACACCATCCTCACTGTCATCAATATCATCATCAGAAGCTTCATCTCCACTTTCTACTTCACCTTGTTCATTAACAAACATAACCTTGTTGTTTGGACAATCTTTCTTGTAGTGACCTCTACCTCCACATGTATGGCACACCACGTCACGAGTATGTGCCGTAGACATGTTGGAACCCGAGCTAGCAGCAGGAGTAGTGGGTTTCCGAGCATTAGAACCAAACAAAGGTGTACTTGCTGGTTTGGCCGATGGTGTAAACGGAACAGCAGCTCGAGGCGTGATTGTAGGAGGTGTAGACCTGGCCGAAAATCTGCTGGAGGACGGAAAACGAGCACGTGACTTCACCTCTTCTGCCAACTGGGATTCGGCCTCTCTAGCATGATGCAACAACTCATTCATGGTCTCATACTTGTGATGACGAACAATGCTCTTGATCAGTAACTTCAAATTGTTTAGGAATCGCTGCATGGTCATCTCAATGGACTCACGAATTCTAGCACGCTGCATAAGCATCTCCATCTCCATGTAGTACTCATCAACTATCATGGTGCCTTGCTTCAGTTGCGTCAATTTATCAAAAACTGATCGCAAGTAGTTAGTTGGTACGAAACGAGCCTTCATGATTTGCTTCATCTCGCGCCAATCCATCACAGGAAGTTCATTGTCCTCCCTTCTATGCTGCACAAGAGCATCCCACCAATGCAAAGCATAACCATCAAATTCAGATGCTGCAAGCTTGACCTTCTTATCTTCTGGATAGTCAAATAAGCGCCAGAGTTTCTCAATCGTCAACTCCCATGTGAGGTAGTCTTCGGGATCAATGGAACCATCAAACTTAGGAATTGAGAATTTTGGCTTGCCCAAACCATCATCAGCAGCTTGGTTGGGCACACGTTGACCACGCCCAAGTACCCACGACCATGAGCAGGTGCATGGACAGGGGGAATAGCACGTCCCCTGCCAACATGTGGAGCAGCATCCACAACGCTACCCTCATCGAAATCATCAAAGGCATCATCATGTTGAGGATCTTCCCTTCTATGTAAGGTGGCTGTCAAACCCTCAATGGACCGCTACAAAGTGGTGACATTGACATTGAGCGTAGCCACTTGCGTTTGGATAGTATCAACCGTCCCAACATGCTAATCCAATCTCATATTCATATCTTGGAGATTCTTGTCAGTGGCATCTGTCGTGTTAGTAAACACACATGTAAGTGGGATTTCAAAGCCTCATATTCACGCCAATTGACGAGCTCCTCATCCTTCTTTTTCTGCAACACAACATCATCATCACTAGAAGACATGATTAGTAGGTTAGTGCAAAAATCAAAATCTGTATGGTGGAAACTCTCACAACTCACTCACAACTAATAAGAAAGGAGATCTTACCGTTCCAAAGTGAATAGAGATGCTCTACCAAACGAAATCAAAGACTAATGCACTTGATGTGATGAAGTGAATATCAAAGGTATATAGAACGATCGCAGGGCACACGGGTTATGTAAGGTGGAGCTATAGGTATGGTACCCTATCTACACCGCAGACAAGTCCTAGTGTTGATCGTACAAATACCCCAGAAACACACACAGTGGAGATAAATGTGGCAAAGCAACTTATGAAAAGGAATATTGCAATGCACAAGAGAGACGCTAGTAATAGCTCAAATAGAACAGGCACAAGATTTCTCAATCTACTAGTGCTATTATAAAACTAGTCCTCCAATCAACCTTGATATCTCCCTTTTGTTGTTTACTTTTGTATCTCTTTTCTTTTCTCTTTTTTTAACAACTTTTTTTTCTTCTTTCTCTTTTTTTTTGATTTTTCAACTATCTGACACAATGCAATATGTGATGCAACAAATCTGAGCAATTAGGGGCCGGATATTCCGGTTTGTCGGGGGCCGGATAATCCGGTCTACCTGGACGAAAAATTTGCACTTCAAACCCTAATGAGCAGCCTGTCGGAGCAAAGCAACTAGTCTCGTGGGTACGTTCCTAGGCACGGATGTTGTAGATAGGCTGTGTCTATGGTATGGAAACAAAGGTACGCTATGTGGACTCAGACAACTGAGGAAAACTTGCAGAACACGGTGATGGTTGACACGGCGGAAAACAAGATCAAACCCTAAACCTAGAAACAAATGAAAAAACTAGACTCCTACGAGGAAAAACCTGCAGATCGGATCTACAAGAAGATATAATCAGCAACTAAAACTCGAAAACGATGCAATCTAGTCTATGGCAAATCTATTTTAAGGCTTTTTCTGTATAGGACGAAAAACAATCTCTAATCTATGGATGGATTTGTGGATGCTTACCGAGGCAACACTGGAAATCTGATACCAAGATGATATGGGGGGGCCGATCTTCTCAGTAAGCGGATGGCGGTGATGATGGTGGATGATAGATAACTAGCCTGTAGTTATGAACTCTCCCGCTCGATCCCTGATGCCAATGCAACAGCTCTCGAACCTTGTAGGATATTCACAACACCACGCTCTTGCGCATGCAGCCATGACCACGAATGGTAGTATGCAATCTACTAATTCCCAACGGAACAACAGAACACACTCAATTATAGTTGGTAGATTCGAACATATGGTAATTCCAGAGGTTCTATGAAAGAAACAACTCCAAAATAGTTTTAACGTGGTCTAACCTAAACTAGAGGGCGTTCCTAGGCTTATATCGCCACCGGAACGTCCGAAAAACAGGAAACGAAAACGTGTCGGATACAGTCAGATCCGTGCGGATCTGATGGAGACTTTTAGGGCCGGATTATCCGGTCTAGGTGGGCCGGATTATCCGGGGTCCGGATTTTCTGGGGGAAAAGGCCGGTCAAATATCCGCCCCGACACAGAATGTCGCGCCGAAGTCCTTAGCAGGATCTCCAAAGCAGGGCCGGATTATCCAGGGTGTGGGGGCTGGATTATCCGCGGTCTTTTTATACGTGGAAGTACTCATTGGAAAGATCTTGGAATTATCTATCCAACAAGTGCTTATTTGCTTGATTTGGAGTTCGTATGAGGAATCCACGTCCGTTTCAATTTCAGGACTTCTGCCTGTCCGAATTGAACGTTTCTTCTCTTTGATGATCTCCCTTGCTTGTATTGCGCCTTCCTCCCGCTCCTCCCTCGCGCATCCTTGGGCGATCATCATGTTGGGCTTCTCTTGTAGCCCTTCTCCTCCTCACGCCATGCTTGTTTCTCCAACGAACCTGATCATACATAAATGCATAGACTTAGACAGTATAAAGTTCTCATCAATCAAAGTACTAGATTCGTTTAGGAGTAAATTCACCTGTTGTTCCAGTAGCTTAGCATGAGCTCTTGTAATAGGTCCAATTCTAATCTCATTGGACTGATCCTTTCTTGCAACAGTTGTAGCATCTTCAGTACTCATTGGGGTAGGTGTAATTGTAGGGATGTCCTCATCAGTCTAGCTTGGGTGAGTTGATGAGTCCAAAATTGAAGCATATTTCTCTTCCATTTTTTTGCATAAGTAGAGTAGGGTTTTTAGTATTTTACTGCGTTTGCGTGCACCTTTTGTCCTTGTTTCAACAGGATCCCAAATTACTAAGTCTCTTATGAACATAACAATTGGGACTATCATATTATGTTGTAATATGATATTTTTAAGTGATAAAAGTCATTTAATTGATTTATCTTCACACTTGGGAGAATAACAAATGTGAAGGAAGGCTACTGTAGTGTTAATGACTAGTGGTACGGGTGGAGCCCGCCCGTACCGTCCGCACCATGCGGTAGTGCGACCGTCTCGTCAAATACTTTCTCCTAGCATAGACGGATCATAGATCCGACATTCACAACCACCTGGAGACATGAAAAACCCCACCCAAAAGGGATCTAAAGGAGGAATTTGAAGAAGGGAAAATCTCCGCTGCTTCATGGATCAATGGAGGACATCGCATCATCCCCTTCATCATCAACCGCTGCATCACCATCACCACTACTACCCCCATCGTTCATTCATTAGATCTTGTTGTAATTCCATATTCAATTGTGGTTTGCACTAGACTTATCCCCATACTTTTATCCATCCATTTGATTATGATGATGTCACTGAGTGCTTCCATGTGTGAGTAATTTCCCTCGTTCTTGGGGAGATGGAGAAATCCTAGCACTATTATGCATGCAATAAAGATGATGTATACTTGTGTTCATTGACTTATTGGTCTATGATGTTTTTATGATGTGTGTTTGATCTCTCTCTTTAGATAGTATGTGTAGTCCACCACATATCATTTGCCTACGGGGTCTAAAGAAGAGGGTAAAATCCTTTGGAAATGTTTGGAAGTGTGACCAGAGCTATTGTGACTATAAGCACCGGCTAGCAACCTACACGATCAAAGGAGGATTAAAGAGATTTCCTAAGCTAATTACGATATCCACGGGGAGAGATTGCACTGGTCTATATGGGTGATTGCTCTGAGACATCATGGTGGTTATTTAGAGATGACCTCATTCTTGGCTCAACAAAGTGACTACCTACGAGCCTTGTAGTGAACATCTTATTGTGGAGATCTCTCCACATATATCATGACACAAGAAATAGGTTATCCTAATTATGATTAATTATAACATGCTACAGGTGTATCCTACATCCCCGAGAACGCTTTAGCCTTATTGAGTTCAACCACTTTTCCAAATGCTTTTGTTACTCACTCTCTTTTACTTATTTTAGTTACTTTTCTGCATTCAACCAAAAACCTTTCAAGCACCCTTTACTTGAAATCAAAGGCAGCTTACAAGTACCCTTTGGTAGACAGTGATGAGGGATATAAAGTCCTTAACCAAATATCTCTTTGTGGGTTCGATACTCTTATTTTGAAACTAGGTACAATCGATCTATGCACTTGCAGTCATCAAGGACGTATATATATTTAATTGAATTATTGTTCCTATCGTCCATTCATTAACACATCATACAAATATGGTTTATAGGTTGTTATTATGGTCCAAGGCATGAAGATCAATTCACACCTTGTGTCATTCATGAGAGTTCATATTCACACCATAGTGGGCTTCCAAATGTTGACAAAAAGGATGCTAGAGCACCATTCGAGACAACTATTTTTTGAGGGAACATTCTAGCTAACTAGGCAACTGATAGTTATCTTCATGTGGATTTTAGTTTCATGTTGAGAGTGCATATTCCATTATTTTTAACTTCTAATGGTATCATTTGTACACAATATATGTTTTCCTCCCATGAAGCCATTAGCTATTGCTAGGTGAAGAGGACATCACATAAATAGGTTCGAGATATCATGCTTGGTTGTGATCTGCAGCTCAACCATGAAATATATCATCACACAACTTACTTACAACATGTATGTAGCAAATGTTTTAGGTCTCTAATTTCATATTCAGATTGCCATCCCTACTTGGGCAGTATGAAAATAAACTACATGTCTAGATCCTGGATTAATGCTAATTAGTTATGTTTATGTAGTATATGGACTACTTATTAAAAGTGGTTGCATCATGTTTAGTCATTTTCATCAAATATTTCTTTCCCATTTAAGCTTAAGAACATTTATTATTTATCACACAAGTGGCATGGCATCCTGATCACAATTTTATACTGACATTCGCTTCACGATTCGACTGTTTTTGCACAAATATTTTTCCACTTAAATCGATAATGAGAATCTTCTCTGTTTTAATGTTGTACCTATCAATGTTTTGAATTTGCTGTACCCAATCTTAAAAAATGTGTACATGATGGTGATGTGATGCCCAAAATCTAAAAATTCAAGTTAGGAGTGCATTAGCTAAAGCTTTAAGTGTAGTGACATCCACGTAGGCCATCTGTCGTGCGTAGTATCGCCATATTCCTCTGCTGTGTGGCCCTTTGCTGGCTGGTTGACACACACGCTGAAAGTGTAAGATGGTTTACCTAGAGGGGGGTGAATAGTTTTCTACAAATTTCTTTATAATCTTTTGCAAGTTTTAGGCTTTGCGGAATATAAGTGTGCCTAAATGTAAACTAGGTGAGGCAAGCTAGAAGATCATACAAGATACTTCAAGCACGAAGTCTATCACAAGGTAAACAACACAAGTAGGATATTCGGTTAAGAGACAACCAAAGCACACGGAGATGAAGATGTATTTCCGTATTCACTCCCTTTGAGAAGGAGGCTATGTCACGTTAGAGAGGTGTGAGGTTTCCACGAAGGATTCCCCAATGCCACGAAGGCTCACCTTCTTCTCTGAGCCTATTCCACAAAGGAATATCTCACCTACTCATGGTAGAATTTAAGGTAGTCTCCAAACACTCACAAACTTTCCACGGAGAAAATCATAAGTTGAATGCCTCCAGGCGACCCTAGCCGCCTAGGGTTTCCCATAAACCCAAGAGTAACAAACAAACTTTGGCTTGGTGGAAACATAGATCAATATCTCCTCTTGCTTTCTACCAAAGGGATTTGGAATTGGTTGGGTAGAATGGGAGATCTTCAAGAAATTGTGTTTTCTCCAAGTGGGGAGAGAGAGAGAGAGCGCTTCAAGTATGACTGATTCAATGAATGGCTAACCAGCTCAAGGTGGAAGAAGGGGTATTAAAAACCGGAACTCTTGGTCCACGGTTGGTTTTCCGACACTGCCACCTGATGCGTCCGAAATTGAAGCATATTTACCTCTTGTTTTTTATGCAGCCCGTCCTACGGACGCCTCTACATCTACACCATGTCCCCCAACTGGACCCACGACTCGTGCCCGAGCCAAACTCCTACAAGCTAAGGTGAACTTGCTCCTTTCCTCGTGCCAATTTGATACCTCCTTGGATGGTGTGCTACTTCATGCATCTACACTATGCATCATCAGGTACGAAGCTTCGACACATCACCAAGCACCCAAGGATGGAGAACAAGGAGCAGAACGTGAAGCAAATGCCGTTGGAGCTGCTCAGACCGGAGTCTCCGGCCTGCCAAAGTCTCCATCCTGAAGACACCGGAGTCTCCGGCCCTCTCTCCAGTCTGACCCCCTGCACCAGGCCTTGGGACAGTTTGAAGGCCCCCCTGGAGGCTGGTCCGGAGGCTACACCGGAATCTCCGGCCTAGACCGGAGTCTCCGCTCCACCACACCGGAGTCTCCGGTCCGACCGTCGCCAGGCATGAAAAGGCCTTTGGGCCTTCGGCCCATGTACCCCTTAGTCCGGCCAGAACTTGTCTTTTATTCCTAAAGTACCCCTGTTTAAGTGGCTGGCCTATATATAGACCCCCACCTCCATTGATATGGGCATGAAGGAGGAGGTGAAGCCTAATTTTAGGACTCCACCAAGCTAGGTGATGCGGGCGCATCCCATTGAGGATTGGCACGCCAGGACGACCTACGATTTGTAATGATAAGTCTAAGGTTGTGTCAAATTTTTTGCTATGTTATTGAGTCCGAGTCCATGTTAGGTTCGAGTCCGTTTGTGTGTTCGGTTTGGGTCTATCCAACCGACTAGTTGCAGGCCTCCTATATAAAGGAGCCAGCCACCTAGGATTTAGGGGAGTTCAGTTGTTTAGTCTAAAAACTATATTGTGCTCCACCGTGTATCATCCCTCTGGGGACGGCGATACCGTTATCAGATTATTATTGCTACGGAGGTTCTTGTGTTCATCAAGGATTGTTGTGCTCAGGTTTGAGGCGTGGTGATCTTCATCACGTTACTTGCTAGATTCGTTCCTCTTCTTCAGGCGACGTTCATCGCGTTATTGGAAGATTACCATCCGGGTTGATTCGCTGTGAAAGATCGGGACAAATCTATAGGATCATTGGCTTGATCCGTATCAGGTGGTATTAGAGCTTTCGTTGATCACATCGTGTTTTTGGATCATCTGTAGACTATTTTTCTACAAATAGTTTATAGATCAGTTTGTTTGGAGGAGATTGAGATTTGTAGACAGATCAGATCAGATCTTGGAGGCGTTCTTGTACGTGATTGGAAGAATCATCCACCCGATCGTGGACAAGAAGAAATCGTGGAAATCAATCGTTGTTTTTCTGATCTGTTTCCATCGTGTGCTGCTTATTTTTAATCAGATCCGATCGATCCAAGATCCGATCGGGGGCAGTGAAAAAAAAGGAAGGAGAGAGAGACCTGCCGCCGTACGGCACGGTCCAGGGAATCCCGCACGCCATTCGTGCATTGATCGCGTTTCCAGATCGCTCGGGATCGATCGCGTTGGAAAAAAAGGGCAGGAGGCCCGCCGCCGTACGTCACGAGACCGGGTCTCCTCAAATCGTGCGCGCCTCTGTTCTTTGGCCGATCAGATCGCTTCGCCTCTGGGATCTGTCGTGCGTGGGAGTCAAGGTCCGATCAGGGCATTGAAAAAAAAACGCCATCGCCCCGTGTGCACGCGCGCCTGAGGACAGACGGGGCTGCTCTCGAGCGAGACCGCGCGCGCTCGCGCCCCTGGACTAGTTTGTTCGCGCCTGGAGTTCTTTTTCTGCTGCACCTTTCTGTCCAAATTTTTTTGGTACGTATCTCTGTGCAGATTTTCTGTGGAAAAATACAGAGCAATATTTAGTATTCAGATATGGGTTCATCAAGGTCTACTCGTTTAACTGACAAGTCCAATGATGTATATCATGACTATATCAGTATCGTGGTCGGCTGTCAATTTGATGCAAATACAATTAAATGGAGATTGGACAGTACTGCAACGTTCGCAGAATATGAGACTTGGGAATCTCACATGGTCGATGGTTTTGCACTATGTCGTGCACGGGATAGCAAGTTTGGTGGTCACACTGAATTTGTTCTTGCACACCGGCGTGTGGATGAGACTGTGGTTAGTTGGTGGAAGGAAGAGAGGACCGCAAAGGGCATAACAACACCTAGTTGGGCAGATTTGAAGCAATTTCTGCGCACTAGATTTTGGGAGAAGTCCAAGGAGCTGGACAAGGTGGCTAGTTCCGAGGATGTTGTACCATTGAGTGGGCTGAATTTGCAACTCAAGAGAGTACAAGACGATGCTTGCATGACAGTTGACAAGGGCCAGCGCTGGAATTTGTTTCAGGCGCAATGTATGATCAAAGGCAAAGCATGCAAGTTGATTGTTGATGGAGGAAGCTGTACAAATGGCATTAGCAAGGCAATGGTGGCAGTGTTGGGGTTGTCCACATGGCATATTCCTGAACCTAAGCATCTACAGTGGTTCAATAGCTGCGGTATGGTGAAGGTAACTCATAAGGTGCGTGTGCCATTTACAGTTGGTGAGTATGTTGATGAGATTGAGTGCGATGTGTTGCCATTGGAGGTATGTGGGCTGTTACTTGGTCGTCCATGGCAGTATGATCGCAACGTTACACATGCTGGAAGAGCAAATACATATTCTTTTGTGCATGGTGGCAAACAACAGACTTTGAAGCCTATGCAGGATGATCACATAAAGTCTGATGTAGAGCTAGTGGTACATAAGGAGAAGGTGCGCAAGGCTAAGCCAAAATCTGGGCTAGCTAAGGTGCAGGATGGAGAGCATGATGCACAGTGCGACAATGTTGATATTGCTTCAGCTATGCCTGTAGATGACAAGCTAGTGGAACTTGTTAGTGACAAGCTAGTTGAAGTGCATCCTCTTATTGCTGAGAGGAAGGATGTTGCAGCATGTGTTCAGAAGGTTGTTTGTGTTGACACATGTGTTCAGACGGATGATAGTTCTACTCCTGATGTTCCAGTGCATTTGGTGCAGCGGGGTAACAAGAGCAGTTTTGTTAGCACACCTGTGAGGCGTTTTGTTGGGACAGTTGTGCGGATGCATAGAGGCAAGGATGGACATGTTCGACAATTGTGTGGTCCAGGCATTACTCATCTTATGCTAGGTCATGCAAAGATGGTCCACGTTCAGCAACCACGGGTTCCAACAAGAGTTGAGAAGAAGAAGAAGACGATGGCGCCTAGGTCCAAGCTCGTATGGAGACGCAAGGAGGTGCAGGCGCCGAGGGCTGTATCAAGTCGAGTAGGCCAAGAGGGAGGATGTGGTGAGGAAGGCAAGCAAGACTTGAAGATGGCGAAGACGCGTGAAGCGATTATTCATATCACGCCACCTTTTCGACCCGACCTGCAAGCGTTGGGGACAACGCTTCTTGAAGGGGGGGATGATGATATGGGCATGAAGGAGGAGGTGAAGCCTAATTTTAGGACTCCACCAAGCTAGGTGATGCGGGCGCATCCCATTGATGATTGGCACGCCAGGACGACCTACGATATGTAATGATAAGTCTAAGGTTGTGTCAAATTTTTTGCTATGTTATTGAGTCCGAGTCCATGTTAGGTTCGAGTCCGTTTGTGTGTTCAGTTTGGGTCTATCCAACCGACTAGTTGCAGGCCTCCTATATAAAGGAGCCAGCCACCTAGGGTTTAGGGGAGTTCAGTTGTTTAGTCTAAAAACTATATTATGCTCCACCGTGTATCATCCCTCCGGGGACGGCGATACCGTTATCAGATTATTACTGATGCGGAGGTTCTTGTGTTCATCAAGGATTGTCATGCTCAGGTTTGAGGCGTGGTGATCCTCATCATGTTACTTGTTGGATTCGTTCCTCTTCTTTAGGTGACGTTCATCGCGTTATTGGAAGATTACCATCCGGGTTGATTCGCATTATCCGTATCGGGACAAATCTATAGGATCATTGGCTTGATCCGTATCATCCATTGTAAACCCTAGGCATGATATTGGAATTAGTAGAAACCCCTTTGTGGATCTATCTAATTCTTGCCTCATGCTCCTTGACCAAGGAGCACTAATATCCCCAAACCTCGTTGGAGTTTGCATCGTGCCTCCGCATTGTACAAGGCCTAGGCATCGGTGTCCCTTTGCCTAGACGTCAAGATCTCACCGAGTCTCCCATCTCGCTGTGCCGGTTCGAGAGAGAGTCCTCTGCCGACACTGATCCTAGGGATTGCGCCAGACCGGTCACCGCCGGCGTGAGCTATTGGTGTGTATCGTGGTTTTGTGTGTGTGTTCTTCGCGTTCTGCGTGCGTGCGTTTGTCGTGTTCATCCTCCCCTCCTCTTCCCGCACTCCATCCTCGATTTGGAAGGGAATCGTGAAAGATCGGGCCACTCTAGAGGTTTGCCCTCAACATATTGGTATCAAGAGCTTCGTTGCTCACGATTTCCCCCACAAATTTTTCTTCTATCCAGCAAAAATTCAAAAATCCCCAAAAACAGCCCATGTTTTCCTTTGGATCGATCTCTTGATTTGGAGTGTTATTTGTGGTTTTGATCCGACCAAACCTTGTCTTAGGTGTTGGTCCAGCTTTATCCTGCGTTTTCCCAACCCAATTTGGGCAATTTTTCGTGGATTTGAGGACCCAAGGCGTGGATTTCCGCTCAAGAACACGAGCAGTTCACGATCTGACTCCAGACCGGAGTCTCAGGCCTGCACACCGCAGTCTCCGACCTACCCACACCGGAGTCTCTGGCCTACACCGGAGTTTCCGGCCTGAAACCCCGGAGTCTCCGGCCTGACGCCTGATTTTGATAGTTTTGCCTCTAATCTTGCATTGGCTGATTTCTTCTTGTTTGTTTGTGCCCGTGTGCGTGTCGTCAACTAACAACAAGCTTCCGCATCAATAACCCCCGCGCTCATCGACACCACGGCCCACGAACAGCATCCCGCACCACCGACGCCAAGTTCATCATCACCAAAGAAGGTATAAGTTGCGTCACCTTGTTAACCCCTATCTTCCTTTGTGTGTCCCTATCCTATGAGAGTGGCTCATCTTGTGTTTGCTTGAGCATTGTGCATTTGTCATTGGATAGTGAGTGTGCAAGAGCAATATCAAGTGTGACTAGGTAGCATCAAGGGAGAGCAAAAAAAAAGATACAAATGAAAAGCAAAAGAAAAATAGTCTCCCATTGCCAAAGAGAGTCTCAAAGCTTGTAAGCAAGAGATAAAGAAGAGCGCCCAAGGCAAGTGCACAAATCCGTTGCTCACTTTTCTTCTTTGCAAACGAGCCACGGTCTCTCCTTGCATTGGCACGACAACGAGCTTAGTCTTCGTTAGGACATTTTGTTTGCTCATTTTCATAGTCGTGTCAATCCCAACTTTCTCCACGTGTGTGTACATAGTCGTAGGTTTCCGTCACCCTTTTGAGTTGTTG
This sequence comes from Avena eriantha, assembly GCA_910589775.1. Classification (NCBI taxonomy): domain Eukaryota; kingdom Viridiplantae; phylum Streptophyta; class Magnoliopsida; order Poales; family Poaceae; genus Avena; species Avena eriantha. The sequence goes on from OU342741.1 coordinate 275,111,944, forward strand.
ACCTTCGCCTTGGACTTGAGTTTTGTTGGATTTTACCCACATTTGACTATCCCTTTTCTTTTGGTTGGTTCTTTGGTTTTCCACAATCCTAACCTACCACCAACAAGCTTTTGAGAGTTAGTTCTTTCAATAGTGTGAGTTTTCTTTGCAATTCCACTTTGCACGCTTATAGCTCTCACTTGTGGTTTCTAGTTTGGTGCAATCCCCAAGGTGAGGTACAAGGCTAACACCACCATATTCCACTTCCATATACAATACTTGTGTGTCTTGCATGATGGATAGGCATGGTGAGTCGAGCCAACCACCTCCCAAGAAGAAGATCAAGGACTGTACATGACGCGCGCAAGTCACTTCATCGTTCTACAAGAGTTCTGTGAACGTTGAGAAGCCCTTGAGATGCGACAAGATGAACAATTTGGCGAGACGCAAGCCGAGTTCAAGAACATCGACAACCGCTTCGATGGCCTCGAAAGGCACACACAAGCAATGCATCACAACTTCGACCACCAAAATGAAGCGCTTCAACGCTTCGTCGCCGAAACAAATGACAATCTTCGACGCCTCATCGACGGAATGGCAAGACCGGGTTCACGTGCTTCAAGCTCTTCAAGTTCTTCTCATCGTCATGCACCCCTTCAACAAGATCTACATCCAAGTGCTCCAAGACGCAATGATGCCCCCATGGTTGAAGATGGAACCTCTTCGAACTATGTACCTTCCCCACGCCACGCCGCAACGTCAAGCTATGATGGTGACCTCTCCTCAAGGCCACGAGCAAGGAAAGAAGCACACCGTCATCACGCAAGGGCACTAGTGATCCAACAAGAGAAACCACAAGAGGAACCGCAAGCGCAACCGCAAGCGCAACCGCAAGTGCAACCGCAAGTCTACCACCATCGACCGCGACACATACTTGACACAACAAGTGATGACTCCAATTTGGAGAATCAAGGTCGTCATCGACGTGAAGCTCTCCAAGATCCTCCACCTCATCATCAACGTCATGAACGTCAACAACGACACCATGGTCATCACGAGGCGCCTCCTCCACATCAACAAAACTTGGAGCGTCAAGTGATACAAGTTGAGCGACGCCCACCACGTCAAGAGGCTCATGACCATGTTCTTCGCCGTGAGGCCCATGTGCCTAACCAACATCACCAACCGAGGAACGAGCCTCCTCTTCGGCATCATCCGCGTCAAGAGGCTCCACACCCTCGCCACCATGAGGCCCAAGTGCCTCAACCACGTCAACAACTGCACCAAGAGCAAGAGCACACTCCTCAACAACAATACCAAGAGCAAGCTCCGCAACAAGGACGCGAGAACCAAGTTCCACCTCCCCAACTACCAGATCATCAACAAGCTCACCAAGCTCGTCGCAATGACCGCAACGATGAAGAAACTTTTGGCAAGATCAAGTTCACCATGCCCAAGTTCACCGGATCTAATGACCCCGAAGAATACCTGATATGGGGTGGCCCGATCTTCTTAGCAAGATCTTGTCGATGGTGATGGTGGATGATAGATAACTAGTGCGTAGCTATGATCTCTCCCGCTCGATCCCTGATGCCAGCGCAACAGATCTCGAACCTTGTAGGATATTCACAACACCACACTCTTGTGCACGCAGCCGTGACCACAAATGGTAGTATGCAATCTACTAATTCCCAATGGAACAACAGATCACACTCAATTATAGTTGGCAGATTCGAACACAGGGTAATTCCAGAGGTTCTATGAAAGAAACAACTCCAAAATATTTTAACGTGGTCTAAACCCTAACTTGTGACGGCTACGGAGGTTTATATGAGGGCTGGGGCGTCCTCCCCTCTAAACGGGCCTAAAAACAGCCATAACTTGGCCCAAACTGACTCGGTTCGACACAAACTGATACATACCGACCCATATATGGGTTCGGCCTTATTGGCACGCAGTCCAAATGTCGTGGAACACCTCAAACATGTAATTCTTGGTGCGTCATCTCTCTCTCTTGCTCATACGTGATTTCCTCATTGCCTCCTAGTGCGCATGCCTCCCGCTCCTCCCTCGTGCACTTGTTGATATTGGAAATCAGCGCTTGTCCTTCTTGTTGCAACTCTCCTCCTCCTCGCGCAACGCTTGTGTTATCAATAAACCTGATCATACAAAGATGCATAGACTTAGGTAGTATAAAGTTCTCATTAAGTAAAACATCAGGTTCAATTAAGAGTGAATTCACCTGTTGCTCAATCAGCTTTGCACGAGCTCTTGTAATGGGTCCAATCCTGATTTCATTGGACTTGTTCTTTGCAGCAACATCTTCATTGTGAATAGGAGTAGGAGATAGTGGAATAGTATGGATGTCCTCATCATCTCCCCCCCCTTCAAAAGGCGTCGACCTCGACGCTCCAAGGTCTTCTCCAGCATATGGTGATAAATCAGCAACGTTGAAGCTGTTGTTAGCACCACCAAACTCCTCAATAGGTATATCAACTGAATAGGCATTATCATTAATTTTGGCTAGCACTTTGTAAGGACCAGCACCACGTGGCTTCAACTTGGACTTGCGAAGTAGTGGAAATCTGTCCTTGCGTAGATGAACCCAAACCATATCTCCAGGCTCGAACAACACTTCTTTTCTTGCTTGATTCCTTGTAGCAGCAATGTTCTTGCCTTTCTTCTCAATAGCCTCTCGAGTCTTCTCATGTATTTTCTTCACATAATCAGCACGTTTTGATGCCTCCATATCAACTCTCTCATGTAATGGCAGAGGCAACATATCGAGTGGCGTTAATGGCTTAAAGCCATACACCACCTCAAAAGGACAAAGCTGAGTAGTTCAATGCACAGCCCTGTTGTAAGCGAACTCAACATGTGACAAACACTCTTCCCACTCCCGCATATTCTTTTTAATCATGGTCCTTAGTAGCTGTGACAATGTTCTATTCACCACCTCCGTTTGACCATCTGTTTGGGGGTGACATGTAGTACTGAACAGCAACTTCGTTCCTAGCTTCCCCCATAAGGTCTTCCAAAAGTAGCTCATGAACTTCACATCACGGTCAGAAACAATCGTCTTTGGTACGCCATGTAATCTCACGATGTCCCTGAAAAACAGGTTAGCAACATGCGACGCATCGTCACTTTTGTGGCAGGCAATAAAATGAGCCATCTTGGAGAACCTATCCACTACCACAAATATAGAATCATGACCTCTCTGAGTTTTAGGTAGACCTAGCACAAAATCCATACTAATGTCTTCCCATGGAGTAGTAGGTGCAGAGAGAGGTGTATACAAACCGTGAGGCTTCAGCTTGGATTTCGACTTGTGGCAAGTAATGCATCTGCTCACAAATCTGTACACATCACACCTCATCTTGGGCCAATAAAAATGATCAGCAAGCATGAGCAATGTCTTCTCACGCCCAAAGTGACCCATCAAACCACCAGCATGTGATTCCTGCACTAAGAACAAACGCAACGACGATTCTGGAATACATAGTTTGTTAGCTCGAAACAAATATCCATCATGTATATGATACTTATCCCATGCATTTCTAAGAGCACATAAACGATATGGTTCAGCAAAATCATGGTCAGTTGCATAAAGTGAACAAATAGCTTCTAATCCGGGAATTTTAACATCAAGATTGGTTAATAGCATGTTCTTCCTAGATAGAGCATCAGCAACAACATTCTCTTTTCCCTTCTTATAATTAATGATGTAAGGAAAAGACTCAATGAACTCAACCCATTTAGCTAATCTTCGATGCAAGTTTGATTGAGCTTTCAAGTATTTCAATGCTTCATGATCAGAATGTATGATGAATTCCTTTGGCCACAAATAATGTTGCCAAACTTCAAGTACTCTCACAAGTGCATACAATTCTTTATCATAGATTGAATAATTCAAACGAGCACCAGTCAATTTCTCAGAAAAATAAGCTATAGGTCGACCCTCTTGCATCAAAACGCCACCTATGCCTATACCACTAGCATCACATTCAACTTCAAATTGCTTCAAAAAATCAGGTAATGCAAGCAATGGTGCAGAAGTAAGCAAACGTTTCAATGTATCAAAAGCAATGTCTTGGGCTGCGTCCCATAAAAAGGAACACCTTTCTTTGTCAAATCATTTAATGGTGCAGCAATGGTGCTAAAATCTTTCACAAAGCGCCTATAGAAACCAGCGAGACCGTGGAAACTACACACTTGACTTACATTCATTGGAGTAGGCCAATTCTGAATTGATTCAATTTTAGATTGATCTACCTCTACTCCATGCTTAGAAACAACAAATCCTAGGAATATGACCTTATCTTTTGCAAATGTACACTTCTCAAGATTAGCATACAGTTTATTATCACGTAACACTTGCAAAACTTGTCTAATATGAGTGCAATGTTCAGATTCGGTGTGGCTGTAGATGAGTATATCATCAAAGTAAACAACCACAAAACGACCAATAAACTCTCTCAAAACATGATTCATCAAACGCATGAAAGTACTAGGTGCATTAGTAAGACCAAACGGCATGACTAACCACTCATACAAACCGAATTTAGTTTTGAAAGCAGTTTTCCATTCATCCCCTGCTTTCATCCTAATTTGATGATAACCACTACGCAAGTCAATTTTAGAGAAAACAGCAGCACCACTCAATTCATCTAGCATATCCTCTAAGCGTGGAATAGGATGACGATATCGAATAGTGATGTTATTAATCGCTCTACAGTCAACACACATGCGCCATGTACCATCTTTCTTAGGAACTAAAATAACAGGAATAGCACAAGGGCTAAGAGAAACATGAATGTACCCTTTATCCAGCAACGCTTGTACTTGCTTCTGAATTTCCTTAGTTTCTTCGGGATTAGTCCTGTAGGGTGCACGGTTGGGAAGTGTGGCACCAGGAATCAAGTCCACTTGATGCTCTATACCACGCAATGGGGGTAAGCCTGTGGGTATATCTTCTGGAAACACATCCCAAAGTCCTGCAAAACAAACGAGACACCAAGAGAAATAGGGGTCATGTCGTTGGAAACCAATACCTCGCCCTTATACATGAGCACAAGTGGCATGGCTGTAGGATCCTCACGAAATTCTCTCATATATTCCTTAGTGGCTAATATCAATAAACCAGGCACTCTCTCACTTTTCGTTATATCACTCAATTTAGGCTCAATTACATCAGGAACAGCTGTCACGCAATCTCGCCGAGTGGTAGTATCTTCCTTCAAGTTCACCTCTATCTTCTGGCGAGAATCATTCACAATTTCTTGTGGTGTCATTGGCTGCATAGTAATCTTCTTTCCTTTGAATTCCAAGTGATATGTATTGGCTCAGCCATTGTGTTGCACATGGCGATCATAGAGCCAAGGCCGACCCAATAGTAGGTGACAAACAGTCATAGGAACCACATCAAAATCAATAGAATCTTTGTATGGCCCTGTTTGAAAGTTCACTCGTACCATATGATTTACCTTCATCTCACCATTGTTGCTCAACCATTGTATGTAGTATGGCTTGGGATGAGGTAAGTATGTCAAATTCAGTTTGGCACATAGTTCCTTACTTGCAAGATTTCTGCAGCTACCTCCATCAATGATGACCTTGCAAGCTTTGTTTGGTCCAACTAGAGCTTTTGTTTGGAACAGGTTGCAACGCTGGGATTCCTCAACCGGTTGCACATTAAGTACACGTGAAGATACGACTATAGTGGGCGCACGCTCAGCATATGCATCAGCACCAACCTCGCCGTCATCAATATCATCATCAGAAGCTTCATCTCCACTTTCTACTTCACCTTGTTCATTAACAAACATAACCTTGCTGTTTGGACAATCCTTCTTGTAGTGACCTCTGCCTCCACAAGTATGGCACACCACATCACGAGTACGTGCAGTAGACATGTTGGAACCCGAGCTAGCAGCAGGAGCAGCGGGTTTCCGAGTATTAGAACCAAACGAAGGTGTACTTGCTGGTTTGGCCGATGGTGTAAACGGAATAGCAGCTGGTGGCATTACAGTGGGAGGTGTAGATCTGGCCAAAAATCTGCTAGAAGATGGAAATCGAGCACGTGACTTTGCCTCTTCAGCCAGCTGGGACTCGGCCTCTCTAGCATGGTGCAGCAGCTCGTTCATTGTCTCATACTTATGATAACGCACAATACTCTTGATTTGAAGCTTCAAATTGTTGAGGAAACGTTGCATCGTCATTTCTCGTGATTCACGAACATTAGCACGCTGCATAAGCATCTCCATCTCCATGTAGTACTCATCAACTGTCATTGTGCCTTGCCTCAACTGTGTGAGCTTGTCAAACACAGAACGCAAATAATTGGAGGGAACAAAACGATCCGCCATGATGGCCTTCACCTCACGCCAATCCCTCACAGGAAGTTCATTGTCGTTTCGTCTATTCTGCACAATAGCTTCCCACCAACGCAAAGCATAACCATCAAATTCTGATGCAGCAAGTTTGACCTTCTTGTCTTCTGGGTAATCAAATAAACGCCAGAGCTTTTCAATCTTCAACTCCCAAGTAATATAATCCTCAAGATCAAGCGAGCCATTGAACGAAGGAATTGAGAACTTGGGCTTGCCCAAACTATCATCAGTTGGATTGTAAGCACGCTGGGCACGTCCAAGAGGAGCATACCCACGACCATACAGAGGAGCAGCCGCAGGTGCAGGGGGATTTGCACGTCCCCTGCCACGATGTGGAGCAGCATCAGCCGCACTCCCCTCATCAAAGTCCTCAAACCCATCATCATGTTGTGCCAGTCCGGGCTGGAGTGTTGCCTGAATTGCCTCAATGGAACGCTGCAAGGTGGCAAAGTTGACATTCATAGCAGTCAGCTGTGTCTGAATATTATTGATGGCTCCAGTATTATTCTCCACAACATCTTGTATGTCGGTGATATTTCTATCAACAAACTCTCTCCAAGTAAGAAGCTCCTCCACCTGCTTTTTCTGTGACACAATTGCATCATCACTCAAAGACATGATTAGTAAGTTAGTGCAAAAATCAAAATCAGTATGGTGGAAACTCTCACAACTCACTCACAACTGATAAGAAAGAAGATCTTACCGTTCCAAAGTGAATAGAAATGCTCTACCAAACGTAATCAAAGACTGATGCACTGAAGTGATGAAGTGAATATCAAAGGTATAGAGAATGATCACAGGGCACACAGGTTATTTATGGTGGAGCTATAGGTATGGTATCCTATCTACACCGCAAACAAGTCCTAGTGCTGATCGTATGACATAGACCCACGGAAACACACACGGTGGAGATAAATGGGGCAATTGCAACTACGAAAATGAGCACAAAAAAGTAAGGTATGTCGGAGGAATGCTCGTGTTGCAATGGACAAGGAGAGACGCTAGCAATGTCTCAACGAAACGGGCACAAGATTGCTAACTGAGCAGCCCGCAGAGCACTAAGCACGCTAGTCTCGTAGGATAGTTTTAGACACAAAGAAAGGCTTACTAAGGCTCACAAGGATAGGTACGCTATGTGGACTCAGTAAAAAAAATAAACAAAAAAGAAAAAAAATTGACCTGAGAATTGTTCTCTGCCACGGCAGAAAAACGGCCTAAAATCCTGCCGCGGCAGGAGGTCGGCAGACACAAAAAATTCTCGTATGAGGGCAGACCTGTCTGTGGTAAGGCGACCGTCCAATTTTTTTTTGTCACGTCGGAGCACAGACCTGTCTGCGGTCAGGCGTGAGGCAGCGAGCCGAGTTTATTTTGTTATTCCGACTCGCCAAGTAGTACACAACTAGGACTCTTTACTTGGATCGGATCTGACTTGATGGTAGCAGAAAAAGATGGTGGAAAACAACTAGAACAACTAGAACAACTAGAAAACAAATCTACGAAGAACAAATCTAGATCTAATCTAATAGAGGAACGCGACCAGCAACTATTACTCGAATATGATGTAATCTAGGCTATGGCAACTCTTTTTGTGTGGCTTTTTCTGTATAGGATGAAAAACACTCTCTAATCTATGGATGGATTGTGGATTGCTTACCGTGGCAACGAGGAAATCTGATACCAAGATGATATGGGGTGGCCCGATCTTCTCAGCAAGCTCTTGTCGATGGTGATGGTGGATGATAGATAACTAGTGCGTAGCTATGATCTCTCCCGCTCGATCCCTGATGCCAGCGCAACAGATCTCGAACCTTGTAGGATATTCACAACACCACACTCGCGCACGTAGCCGTGACCACGAACGGTAGTATGCAATCTACTAAATCCCAATGGAACAACAGATCACACTCAATTATAGTTGGCAGATTCGAACACAAGGTAAGTCCAGAGGTTCTATGAAAAGAAACAACTCCAAAATATTTTAACGTGATCTAAACCCTAACTTGTGACGGCTATGGAGGTTTATATGAGGGCTGGGGCGTCCTCCCCTCTAAACGGGCCTAAAAACAGCCATAACTTGGCCCAAACTGACTCGGTTCGACTCAAACTGATACATACCGACCCATATATGGGTTCGGCCTTATTGGCACGCAGTCCAAACGTCGTGGAACACCTCAAACATGTAATTCTTGGTGCGCCATCTCTCTCTCTCTCTCTCTCTTGCTCATATGTGATTTCCTCATTGCCTCCTAGTGCGCATGCCTCCCGCTCCTCCCTCGCGCACTTGTTGATATTGGAAATCAGCGCTTGTCCTTCTTGCTGCAACTCTCCTCCTCCTCGCGCAACGCTTGTGTTATCAATAAACCTGATCATACAAAGATGCATAGACTTAGGTAGTATAAATATCTCATTAAGTAAAACATCAGGTTCAATTAAGAGTGAATTCACATGTTTCTCAATCAGCTTTGCACGAGCTCTTGTAATGGGTCCAATCCTGATTTCATTGGACTTGTTCTTTGCAGCAACATCTTCATTGTGAATAGGAGAAGGAGATAGTGGAATAGTATGGATGTCCTCATCAATACCTCTCGTGGGCACTCAAATTCGACAAGTTCTTCCGCATGCACAACTATAGCAACGAGAAGATAGTCGCCATGGCTTCGCTAGAGTTTGATGATTACGCCAACCTTTTGTGGGAACAAGTTCAAGTTGCTCGTGATGCAAGACAAGAGCCGCCAATCACAACTTGGCATGACATGAAGGCTCACATGAGATCCCGGTTCGTCCCCGCGCACTACACACGTGACCTCTTCAACAACCTTCAAGCGCTACGTCAAGGGACAAAGACCGTGGAAGAATACTTCAAGGAAATGGAACTCAACTTGATTCGCACCAACATTGATGAGCGCATGGAGCAAACAATGGCACATTTCCTTATTGGCTTGAATCACCCAATCAAGCGCATTATCGAGTTCCAAACATACAACACCATGGTTGAGCTTGTGCACATAGCAACAAAGGTTGAACGTCAAGTGCAAGAGGACATCAAGTACAACAAGCCCAAGACGTACTTCACCTACAAGCAAGCTTCAACCGCTACACCAACAACTTTCAATGGAAGCTCATCAAGTACCTCCAAGCCCTCCTTCAAGCCCACACTTCCTCAAGGAAAACTGCCCCCAAGTGGCAAGCAAACAAAGAGTGATACACCTTTCAACGGTGAATGCTACAAGTGTGGAGGTAAAGTACACAAGTCGGCTGAATGTGGAAACAGGAAAGTCTTGTTCATCCATGACAATGGTGATGAAGAGTACTTGAGTGAAGATGAGTTTGATGCCCGTGTCAAGGAAGCAATGGCAAGGTAACGAGTGGAAGATGATCAAGAACTCCTCATGTGTGAGCATGACGCAAGTCCATCGCTTGTCGTCACAAGGATCTTGACCACTCAAGCACAAGAGATTCAAGACCAACGCTCCAATATCTTCCAAACACGAGCCGGCATCAACGGCAAATCTATCAAAGTGATCATTGATGGAGGGAGTTGTCACAACCTTGCTAGCACCGAGTTGTGTGAGAAGCTCAACCTCACCCTCCATCCAAACAAGCACCCCTACAACGTGCAATGGCTAAGTGACCAAGGGTCCGTGAAGATCGAGCATACCGTATCGGTCTCCTTCGCCATTGGTCCTTACAAAGATTTGGTGGAGTGTGATGTGGTTCCTATGACAGTTTGCCACATGCTTCTTGGTCAACCATGGCAATTTGACAAGGGTGCTCAACATGATGGTCGCACCAATGTATACACCTTCAAATGGCTCAACAAAACATGTGTTTTGCAACCGATGACTCCTAGCAAAATAATTGCGGACAATGCAAAGGCCTTAGCGAGGGTGCAAAGCACAACACCTACTTGTGAGAAGAGCGATGAGAGAGAGAACCACCTCATAGTGAGTGAGAGCCACAAGCTAAACTCGAGTGGAAAAACTAAGAATGTTCTCCTTGCCACCAAAAGTGAGATGAGAGATGTTCGGAACAACCCATCCATCTTGCACTATCTCCTCCTTTGCAAGGGACTAGCGCAAGGAACTAATGAATTAACCAATGTTCCTCCATCTTTGATGAGTGTTTTGCAGGAATTCAAGGATGTGTTCCCCAAAGAGCTCCCACATGGACTACCTCCTCTTCGTGGCATCGAACATTGCATTGACCTCATCCCCGGTGCACCACTGCCCAACCGCGCCGCATACCGCACGAACCCGGAGGAGACGAAGGAGATCGAACGTCAAATCAACCAACTCGTCTCCAAGGAATCTCATGGTGGAGGCCTTATGGGTCACTTTGGTCGCGACAAGACATTGGACATGCTACGTGGAGCGCTACGTTCAACGATGCACGACATGTGTTCAAGCTAAGTCGCAAGATAATCCCTATGGTCTTTATATGACATTGCCTATTCCTCATACACCTTGGTCCGACATTAGCATGGATTTCATGTTAGGATTGCCTAGATCTAAGCATGGTCATGATTCTATATTTGTTGTTGTGGATCGCTTTTCCAAAATGGCACACTTCATACCGTGCCACTAGACTGACGATGCTTCACATGTTGCAAATCTGTTTTTCAGGGAAATCGTCCGTCTACATGGTGTGCCACGAACTATCGCCTCCGACCGCGACGTCAAATCATGAGCTACTTATGGAAGATCCTCATGGCCAAGCTCGGCATCAAGCTCCTCTTTTCATCCGCGTCGCATCCTCAAACCGATGGAAAAACCGAGGTTGTCAACCGAAGCCTCGGAACTCTTCTACGTGTGTTGATCAAGAAAAACTTGAAGGATTGGGAGGAATGCATTCCCCACGCCGAGTTCGCCTACAACCGAGCAAAGCACTCAACAACCAAGATGAGTCCATTCATAACCGTCTATGGTTTCGAGCCCCTCACCGCGCTCGACATCCTACCACTACCTCTCCATGAGCACACGAACATGGACGTCGAGAAGCGTGCACAAGCTATGAAGACGCTTCATGAAGAAACAAGAGCTACTATCGAGCAACAAGTCCTTCGCTAAGCTTCATGGTTAAACAAGGACAAGAAGGAGATGATCTTTGAAGAAGGTGACCTTGTGTGGATACACCTAAGCAAAGACCTCTTCCCCAAGGAACGTGACTCCAAGCTCAAGCCAAGAGGAGATGGTCCCTTCAAGGTCCTCAAACGAATCAACAACAATGCCTACATCATCGACATACCACCCATCCTACGGACGCCTCTACATCTACACCAACAAGTCCCCCAAGTGGAACCACGACTCGTGCCCGAGCCAAACTCCTACAAGCTAAGGTGAACTCGCTCCTTTCCTCGTGCCAATTTGATACCTCCTTGGATGGTGTGCTACTTCATGCATCTACCTTATGCATCATCAGGTATGAAGCTTCGACACATCACCAAGCACCCAAGGATGGAGAACAAGGAGCATAACGTGAAGAAAACACCGCTGGAGCTTCTTAGACCGGAGTCTCCGGTCTGCGCACACCGGAGTCTCCGGCCTGCCAAAGTCTCCAGCCTGAAGACACCGAAGTCTCCGGCCCTCTCTCCGGTCTAACCCCCTGCACTAGGCCTTGGGCCAGTGATGTAGCCCGACCTTCGGTCGTTACCACATCATGGTCTCCAACTTATGCCAAGTCGCCATGGACTCCAAAGGTGAATCCGTTCCTCTATGCGAACCCACTTCCTACCCTCTTGAATGGTATACTACTTCATACTCCGTCCCATATCAATGATAGGTTCACACCAACAAGTACGGAGGCATGGGAGGAAGCCTGGAGCACCAAGCACGACAAGACGAAGGCTTGGAAGAGAAGATGGACAAGGAGCAGCAAGCTGCAGAACTGGAGTCTCCGCCGTCATCGTCCCGGAGAGTCCGCCCGGAACCAGCCGGACTGTCCGGCACGACTCAGCCGGAGTGTCCGGCCTGCCCGAGCCCGAACCTGGCGCGGACATTCTGTGTGCTACATCGGACTCTACCCGGACACTACCCGGAGTGTCTGGCCACCCTGGACTGTCCGGCCCACTCGACCCGGAGTGTCCGGCCTACGCGATGGGCCTGCATGCCAACATCTGGGCCCTTGGCCCATGTACCCCTCTATTCCGCACCAAACCCTAGTTTTATGCCCAAACTACCCCCGAACTTGTGGCTAGCCTATAAATAGAGCCCCCACCCCTCATTGTATCCCTTAGGCATAGATGATAGACTAAAGAAAAACCCCTTTGTGGAATCTCTAGTTTTGCCTCATCCCCTTCTACCAAAGGGGATCGACTATCGTCACCACCTCGTTGGAGTTTGCATCGCGCCTCCCTCGTTGTACAAGGCCTTGGCATCGGTGTCCCTTTGCCAAGACGTCAAGACTCTCTCCAAGGTGTTCTTCCCTCTCCGCTTGGGATTGACGGGAGCACGTTGCCCGAGCTTTCCTTGCGAGGATTCTATCGGACCGGTGGCCACCGGTGAGAGCAATCGGCCTTGTATCGTGTGTGTTTTGCGTGTGTTCATCGTGTTCTTCGCGAGGTGTGCGTCCGCTTCCGCTACTTTCTCCGTTTCCCCTCGCTTTCCCATCGATTTGACCACGAGATTCGTGAAGATCGGGCCACCCTAGAGGTTTGCCCTCATCATCTGGTATTAGAGCCCAAGTTGCCACGGATTTCACCCTCGTTCTTCCCCACTAAATTTTTTCTTGAAAAACCACAAAAATAGCCACAAATTCGAGTGGATCTTGTGTCAACCCACATCATCTGGTATCAGCAGCTTTTGGTTGCCACGGATTTCTCCTTGATTTGGTCTTTTTCCCTATAAATTCGAAATTTCCACCAAACATAGGCCCGATTCGTGTTTTGGACCGATCTGTGATTTGAGTGCGTTTTGGTAGGTTTTGATCCGTGGATTACTTGCTAAACTTGTTGATCTACCTTCCCCTGCGTTTCCATTGCCTAATTCCTTGATTTCCCCCATCAATTTGAGGTTTTGGTTCGATTTTTTCGGCCAAAACTCGTCCTGTTCGTGTTTTGGAACTTCTGGATTGACCGGACCAGACTGTCCGGCCAAAACGGACCGGAATATCCGCCCCACCGGAGTTTCGGGCCTAAACTAACCGGAATATCCGGCCTGGCCGGACTGTCCGGCCTACGTGCACCGGACTGTCCGCCCCCTGCTGACAGAAAAATCTGCTTCACGGTTTTGAGCATAACTTTTGCATACAAAGTCGGTTTTTGGTGTTCTTTAGCTCGTTTTGAAGAGGAGAAAGAGCTCTACATCATCATCTCCGTGGTTCATGCTATCTACACCATCCAAATTCCGTGAGCAAGGTGGAATCCACCAATAAAGGGTGAAGATCGGCGACGAAAGGTATAAAAATTCCGCGACTTCTCCCCACTTGCATCCCTTTGTAAGCCACACTATCTTTGCGTTCAACAAACACCTATTGAGACTAGTTCCTCCTATGATTGCTTGGGATATACACATTTGATACTTGTAGAATACCGAGCAAAAGTTGTGAGAGCGCTATCTCATATAGTTATCTTGTATAGTTGTTAGCACAAAGAAGAGGCAAGTGAAAAAGAAAAGAAAAAGAGAAAAAATAGTGAAAAAAAATAGAAAAAGAAAAAGAAAGAAACAAGTGCCTCATAGAATAGGAAGCGCAAGCTCGATAAACATCAAATAGGTGGTACTTATTGTGCATATCTTGTAGCCCACCAATTTAGTGCAATCGAACTAGCGTCTCTCCTTGCACTTGTGCGACACGAGCTTATAGTCTTCGCTAGGTAATCATTTGGTTCTTAGCTCATTTTCTCCGTCGCGCAAGTCCCATTTATCCCACCGTGTGTGTTTCCTTGTACATATTTCCTCTTGTGGATTGACTTGTTTTGCTTTTTGATCATCGTGGTTCTTTACTTGCCATTACAACATCTTGAGTTCGGATTGGTTCTTGACATGCCACCTTCCATACCCATCCACCATAAGCTTTGTGTGTGTGTGTTTTTTAGTGGTTAGTTGGTTTTGGTGTTCTGCATGAACTTCACTTTGCTTGGTTTTCATTTCTCTCAGGTGTTGCCACTTGCACGATACTATCTTCCAAGGTAAAGTAAGGTTTGATGTTGCATCCCTAACCCCTACCACTTCCATATACACCACTTGGTCTTGTGAATCATGTCTAGGAACTCCGGACCCAAGGATGATATCTATGAAGAATCCACGATGAGCCACCATGCCTACGCCTCCACAAGCATGGATGACATGATGGAGCACTACACCGACAATGGCTCCACATGCTTGGGTGATATGGAGTTCTACAACAACAATAACTCCCCAAGCATGGACGACTTCAAGAACGACAACGACAATCTCCTCAAGTCGCATCGACCAAGAGGGAGCCTCTACCTCGAGAGCGCCAAGGTCCACCATCACATGGACAAGTTCAAAAGCTCCCTCAACAACTTCAAGAGCGACATGGACAACAACTTCACCAAAACCATGAGCATGATGGCCAAGACTAATGATGCTTTGCGCTCATTACAAAGCCTCACCAAGAAGAGTGCCAAGGACAAGGAGCATCGTCGCGAGCGTCATGTGGATGACCAAGTGTGCCATCTACATCAACCTTTGGCAAGGCACACCAATGATCTCCGTCGACACCATCATAAGGCGCCTTCAACTACTCGTGCCACCACCAAAAGGGCACAAAGAGCAAGCTCTCCTCCACGCCATCAAGCGTCACGCCAAGAGTCTACACTTCAATATGGAGGAAGCCAAGGCCACATATGTGATGAAGTCGATCCGAGCACCTCTCTCAACAACAACATGAGCCTACTTCCACCACTACCACAAGACGGTGATGACAAGATCAAGATTGGTGAGCATGGGAGTTTCCCTTCACCAAAGGAGGCGCATGGAGTTGAGAGAACCGAGCCTACCACTACATGCTTGAGTGATGATGTGGTACGAATCCCATGTGAGTATGAGAGCCACTTAGCCCACTTGAGTGAGAACAAGAGTGAGATGAGTGAGTCCACCATACGTGAGATTGAGTGCTTCCACTTGGAGGGCATGAGTGATACACCTAGTGAGTTGAGAGTGGTAGTTGATAGGTCATGTGAGACCACTTTGATTTCTAACGACTTACCCTCTACCTCTAGTGTGTTTTCTCATGATTTGCTAGGTTCCATGGATCAAGAAGCGCTAAGCTTGGAGATGATGATGCCTCCAACCAAGAAGATGTACATGGTGGATGAAGATGATGCCATCCCCATATTGGATGAAGAAGTCGCCCACATGGAGGCCAATGCTACCACAACACCCACTTCATATGAGAGGTATGAACAAGGTAAAAATAAGGGTGTTGATGATGCCATGATCCCACTAGTGGACATGATGACTTGTGATGATTGGCATGCTATGAATGATGTTTGTGATATCACATATGCTTCATTGATATTTCCATGTGATACTTTGCCTTTGCATACTGTTGAGCATGTGAAATTATTTGATTGTGATGATGTTGCCATAGACATGCCATGCTCTAAACGTTACATTGATGATATCATTGCTTGCACTTTGTTGAACAATTGCCCTTTCCAATGTTTTGCTTGCAATGATGTTACCAATGGTACCCCTCGGATAATGCTTTGTCATGAATGTTTTACAATCTCTCCTGTTGCTTGCAATAAGTTGAATAATTGCTCTTTCACTTGTTTTGCTTGCAACAATATTTCTCATATGGTTTATATTGAGATGGCCCCCATAGCTTTCTCAAATTTTGGAGATTTTGATGATTGCCATGATAAGCATGTTCCCCATTTCCATACTCATCATGCATATTTTTCATCCTTGATTGACACTAATGGTGATGTGCACAAGAAGAGATATGTCATGATGGATGATGTATTTCTCTACCATGCACACACGTTCTTCCTTTTGTGTTTGATGTGTGTAGGTACCCACACAAGAATGTCAACCTCGGTTGAGCACGAGTTGACAAAAAGAGCTCTAGAGAGCATCCCCCACGTGAGTTCAAGATCGAACCCAGCTCTGATACCTTTTGCATGCTTTGCATCTTTCATGTTAAAAAATTGCTCTTTCCTATGGTTTGCTTGCAAGCATGTTAATGGTATTCTTTCACCTTGTGACAATCATGTTTCGTTGCTATTGGATATTGATGCTTTGTGTGTTGCCACAAAAATGTTGAACAATTTCTCTTTCCGATGGTTTGTGTGCAACCATAATGCCATTTTGAGCATGTATTGTCATGAGAGCTTCCAAGTCTCTTGTAGTGTTGTTGCAACAAACATAAGGACCACTTGCTCTTTAATATGGATTGTTTGCAAACATGTTGTTTTTGCTTCCACTTGCGATACTCATACCTCCATGATTTTGGCCTTTGATGATATGTCTATGGCATCCAACATATTGAACAATTGTTCTTTCCAATGGTTGGTTTGCACACATAATGTTGTTGTTTTGGATATCTTTCCTCATGTGTTTTGGCCGAATTCTCCTATCCTTGCATCAAAGATGTTGACCAATATTGTCCATTGCTTTGAGTGCCACACTAAGATGTTTCATGGAGTTTTTGAGTTCCCACATTTGGATGATGTTCAAACAATTTCCATGCACTTTGACCTTGCATATGCATCCGGTTTGCTATACTTGAGTTGTGCTAATAGTGTTGTGAACAAGAATGGACATGCCACAAATGACATGCTCCTCTATCACACACAAACATATGTTGCTTGGTCTTTGTTGTGTGAAGGTACAATTGCTTACGCGTCAACCTCTATGGACCAAGAGTTGACAAGACGAACCGTAGAGAGTCACCTATGGCCGCCCTTCAACGAGCCATCTCAACATCCTAAGGTGACTTCACTCTACTTGAGGACTCATAATATAATCTTCATGAATTGGCTATGATTTGAGTGTTGCTTCGCTTTTGTGGTGAGCTTTGTAGGCTTCATTGAAGGTGAAGGAACATTGAGGTGTTGTCAATTCAATCTTCCCGAGGACAACTATATGGTGAACCCCAGGATCAAGAAGGTCTCTCGACATCTTCTACTTTGTATGAGCATGTAGAGTCGAGGACGACTCTTTTTGAAGGGAGGGGAGATGATGTAGCCCGACCTTCGGTCGTTACCACATCATGGTCTCCAACTTATGCCAAGTCGCCATGGACTCCAAAGGTGAATCCGTTCCTCTATGCGAACCCACTTCCTACCCTCTTGAATGTTATACTACTTCATACTCCGTACCATATCAATGATAGGTTCACACCAACAAGTACGGAGGCATGGGAGGAAGCCTGGAGCACCAAGCACGACAAGACAAAGGCTTGGAAGAGAAGATGGACAAGGAGCAGCAAGCTGCAGAACTGGAGTCTCCGCCGTCATCGTCCCGGAGAGTCCGCCCGGAACCAGCCGGACTGTCCGGCACGACTCAGCCGGAGTGTCCGGCCTGCCCGAGCCCGAACCTGGCGCGGACATTCTGTGTGCTACATCGGACTCTACCCGGACACTACCCGGAGTGTCTGGCCACCCTGGACTGTCCGGCCCACTCGACCCGGAGTGTCCGGCCTACGCGATGGGCCTGCATGCCAACATCTGGGCCCTTGGCCCATGTACCCCTCTATTCCGCACCAAACCCTAGTTTTATGCCCAAACTACCCCTGAACTTGTGGCTAGCCTATAAATAGAGCCCCCACCCCTCATTGTATCCCTTAGGCATAGATGATAGACTAAAGAAAAACCCCTTTGTGGAATCTCTAGTTTTGCCTCATCCCCTTCTACCAAAGGGGATCGACTATCGTCACCACCTCGTTGGAGTTTGCATCGCGCCTCCCTCGTTGTACAAGGCCTTGGCATCGGTGTCCCTTTGCCAAGACGTCAAGACCCTCTCCAAGGTGTTCTTCCCTCTCCGCTTGGGATTGACGGGAGCACGTTGCCTGATCTTTCCTTGCGAGGATTCTATCAGACCAGTGGCCACCGGAGAGCAATCGGCCTTGTATCGTGTGTGTTCTGCGTGTGTTCATCGTGTTCTTCGCGAGGTGTGCATCCGCTTCCGCTACTTTCTCCGTTTCCCCTCGCTTTCCCATCGATTTGACCACGAGATCCGTGAAGATCGGGCCACCCTAGAGGTTTGCCCTCATCAGACAATCTGAAGGCCCCTCCGGAGGCTGGTCCGGAGGCTACACCGGAATTTCTGACCTAGACCGGAGTCTCTGGTCCACCACACCGGAGTCTCCGGTCCGACGTCGCTAGGCATGAAAAGGCCTTTGGGCCTTCGGCCCATGTACCCCTTAGTCCGTCCAGAACTTGTCTTTTATTCCTAAAGTACCGCTGTTTAAGTGGCTGGCCTATATATAGACCCCCACCTCCTTTGTAAACCCTAGGCATGACATTGGAATTAGTGGGAACCCCTTTGTGGATCTATATAATTCTTGCCTCATGCTCCTTGACCAAGGAGCACCAATATCCCCAAACCTCGTTAGAGTTTGCATCGTGCCTCCGCGTTGTACAAGGCCTAGGCATCGGTGTCCCTTTGCCTAGACGTCAAGATCTCACCGAGTCTCCCATCTCGTCATGCCAGTTCGAGAGAGAGTCCTCCGCCGACGCCGATCCTAGGGATTGTGCCGGACCGGTCACCGCCGGCGTGAGCTATTGGTGCGTATCGTGGGTTTGTGTGTGTGTGTTCTTCGTGTTCTTCGTGCGTGTGTTCGTTGTGTTCATCCTCCCCTCCTCTTCCCGCACTCCATCCTTGATTTGAAAGGGAATCGTGAAAGATCGGGCCACCCTAGAGGTTTGCCCTCAACAGTTTTTGCATAAATAGAGTAGAGATTTCTATGCGTGCTATTTCTCTCTTGTTTCAACAGGATCCCAAATCATGGAGTTATAAATGAACATATCAATTAGAGCTGTCATATTGTGTAATTACATGATATTTCTATGTGATAAAAGTCATTTTATGAATTTACCTTCACACCTGGAAGAATAACAAACAAGGAGGCATCAGCACCGATAACAACCACCGGTACGGGCGGAGCCTGCCCGTACCGGCTGCCCGTACCAGGCGCCATCGGGATTGCCTCGTCAAATAGTTCCTCCTGGCAAAAACGGGACAGAGATCCGACATCATAGCAACCAGAAACCACGAAACACCACATCCGAAAGGGATCTGAAGGAGGAACTTGGCTGGGGCAAAATCCCAGCTGCTTCGTGGATCATTGGAGGAGAATGCATCATCCCCTTCACCATCAACCGCTGCATCTTCATCACCACCATTACTCCATCTTTCATCTATTAGATCTCTTTGTAATTCTTGATCCAATTATGGTTTGAATTAGATCTACACCCATACTTTAATCTATCCATTTGATTATGATGATGTTGTTGATTGCTTCCATGAGTGAGTAGTTCCTTTGTTTTTGGGGAGATGGAGAAACCCTAGCACCACTATGAACTTGTAATAAATATGATCTATTCTTGTGTCCATATGACTTGCTTGTCTATGATATATTTATGACTTGTATTTGATTTCTCTCTTTAGATGATATGTGAAGTTGACCACATATCATTTGCCTTCAGGACTAAAGTGAGGCAGAAACCCTTTGGACGTGTTGTGGAAGCATACCCGGAGTGCCCAGTGACAGATTGGCGCCGACTCGTAACCCACACAGTCAAAGGGGGATCAAGAGGGACTCCCTAAGCTAATTACGATATCCATGGGGAAACCCTTAATTGTGGTGGCCTATATGGATGATTTCACTCAGGCATTGTAGTGGTTATTTAGAGGTGACCTCACACTTGGCTCAACAAAGTGGCTTCCTACGAGCCTTGTTGTGAACATCTTATTATGGGGCTCTCTCCACACATATCATGACACAAGAAGTATGTTATCTTGATTACATATAATAATAGTACTATGCTAGCAGTGTATCCTACATCCCCGAGAATGTTTTAGCCCTATTGAGTTCAACCACGCTTTCATACAATTTTGTTACTTGTTTTAATTATTTTTCTACAAAAAACCATAAACAATTCAAACACCCTTTACTTGGAATCATAGACAACTTACAAGTATTCTTTGGTAAATAGTAATGAGGGTCATAAAGACCTTTACCAGTAGCTCTCTGTAGGTTCGATATCTTTACTTCGAAACTAGCTACAATTGATTTGTGCACTTGCAGTCATCACCACCGGACCACCCGGTCTGGGGGCCGGTCCAACTAGTCTACACACCGGATCTTGCAGAAACACCTCAAAAGGTAGTTCTCACTCTCCTCTCTCTTTGGTGATGGGATAAGTGGGTGTATAGATGTGTGTATGGCTTAGGAATTCATACCCAACAAGGTCATCGAGAAAACACCCCTTAATAGCACTAAATTCCCAAAAGACTCAAGTTACATAATGAAGCAAAACTCCGGCACAAAGCTTCGTTATGGAAATGGGGGGGTCTCCGATGTCTTCCAACACACCATCGGACTAAAGCCTATGTAAGACACTAGTAGGCAACATTAGCCCGCTCTAACTATGGTGTCATTGTCAACCAAAAATAGTAGAGGGTAAAATACCCTTACAATCTCCCCCTTTTTGGTTGGCGACGAGAAACCGATCTAGAGTTTCACAAAGATATCATAATATTTTTATTAATGGGAATTCCACGAAGACATACGAAAAGCTCCCCCCATAAAGTTTGCAGTTGGTTGAATTTGCGTTTGAAGGCAAAGTGCACCTAAATAGTATATGGAAAGCTTCGCATATATCTTCATGAAGGAAAGCATGACAAGACAAGATATATGTGAGACCAAGCACATGGCTTAATAGGTTTGATAGAATACTCATACCAACAAGTTGCAACTTCTTTTCTGGAAGCTCATTCGAAAAGAACTCTAAGGTTAAGCGTGCTTAGCCTAGAGCTATTCTAGGATGGGTGACCGATCGAGAAGTGGGTACCGGGTGCGCATGAGTGAGGACAAAGTGCGCAGAAAAGACTAGTGTTGGTCTGTGGGGCCAGTCTAGATATCCTATTAAGCTTCTAGGAGTGACACCCCCCGGGCCCAGGAGTGGACGGGGTGTTACAAGTGGTATCAGAGCCGACCTCGCGGTAAAACGGGTGTGTGCGGGTTAGTGGTGGGACATGTGGAGCATGGCGTGTGTGCCCCGGAGTGGACACGGCATGGCACATGTGCCGGCACTGGACGCACAGACACGTGCCAAGAGGGAACGTTCCTGGGGTGTGCTTGATCGATGAGGGCATCAATCTTCTAAAGGGTGGGTGTATGTGAGACCAAGCACATGGCTTAATAGGTTTGATAGAATGCTCATACCAACAAGTTGCAACTTCTTTTTCGGAAGCTCATTCGAAAAGAACTCTAAGGTTAAGCGTGCTTGGCCTAGAGCAATTCTAGGATGGGTGACCGACCGGGAAGTGGGTACCGAGTGCGCATGAGTGAGGACAAAGTGCGCAGAAAAGACTAGTGTTGGTCTGTGGGGCCAGTCTAGATATCCTATTAAGCTGCCAGGAGTGACACCCCCCGGGCCTAGGAGTGGACGGGGTGTTACAATATAAAGCATGGATATCTAAATAGATTTAGACAGCTAATAGCAATACACATAGTCATAACACAGTAGGAATATCCAAGGTTCACATACATACCACGAACTTGTCCATCAGGCGGAAATAGAGCAAATAGTTCAAGCGAAGAAACAAAGGTAAAGCATAATGCCATAAGAAACAATGAGAAAGCAAGGGGCATTGTGCTAACAACGAACCCCAAAAAACCCTGGGAAGGAACCCATAGATATCTAATAGAACTATACTCTTCTCCCCCATTGACATTGAAACACCAAAAAGGAATAGAAGTAGAGTGATGCTAATGTATCCCAACTAGAAGAACGTACGTGGTAGAGGATGGTTGACATTGGCGACTTCATCTTTCTTGATCCCCTCCTCATCATCAACATCATCACCGAAACCGTGAGGAGCATCAGAGGAACCACTTGTACCAACGAGAGGGAACTACCCATGGAAATATCCATAGAAAATAGCATCATCAATCATCGACATCTCATAGTTAACATAGGGAACGGGAGTCATCTCGGGACGATCAGGAGGAAGAGTGACATTTTGGGTCACGAGATACTCATTGTGCCAGCGCCGAGTCTCTTGGATCATCTCAAGAGCCTTGTGGCTCATATCATAAGTGCTACGACACATCTAAAATAACCTCTTGAAGAATGTGGCAACACCACCCTTGTGCCTTGGGCGAGAAGAAGACTCACCAATGGGACGACGAGAACCAGCCCTAGTAGCAAAGTGAGGTTGAGGGTTGTGAAGAGTCTTGGTGCGCTGCTCAGGGGGCCTATCTCAGGAACATCAATTGATAGACCATAGAGAAAAAGAGTAAGCAAATCATGTTCCATGCGTGATGAGGATACAATCATGGATCATGCTGATTTCGAGTGATTGAACTGGAAAGAAATATTGAGCCTCATTGAAAAATATCACAAGGTGAATTGTTCCTAGTTGGACATGATACTTTGATTTATAAGAGCTTTATACTACCTAAATCATGGTGTTATTGTTTGACTAGATTTGGCATCTATCGGACTAGCGCCAGCGGGAGGAGAGGGAGGAAGGCGACCAAGAGATGGAAGATGCATTAGGAGGCAATAAGGCAAACAAGCATGATCAAGAGAGATATGTGGCGCGCCAGGACACTTTTGAGGTGCACCACGACATATGGCCTGCGCGCCAAGTAAGCCGAACTCATCTATGGGTCGGTATGTATCAGTTTGAGTCGAACCGAGTCCGTTTGGGCCAAGTTATGGCTGTTTTTAGGCCTGTTTAGAGGGGAGGACGCCCCAGCCCTCATATAAACCTCCGTAGCCGTCACAAGTTAGGGTGAAGACCACGTTAAAATATTTTGGAGTTGTTTCTTTCATAGAACCTCTGGAATTACCCTGTGTTCGAATCTGCCAACTATAATTGAGTGTGATTTGTTATTCCATTGGGAATTAGTAGATTGCATACTACCGTCTGTGGTCACGACTGCGTGCACAAGAGTGTGGTGTTGTGAATATCCTACAAGGTTCGAGAGCTGTTGCATTGGCATCAGGGATCGAGCGGGAGAGATCATAGCTACGCACTAGTTATCTATCATCCACCATCACCATCGACAAGAGCTTGCTGAGAAGATCGGGCCACCCCATATCATCTTGGTATCAGAGCACTGGGTTTACTCGGTGAGCAATATCATCTTGGTATCAGATTTCCTCGTTGCATCGGTAAGCAATCCACAATCCATCCATAGATTAGAGAGTGTTTTTCATCCTATACAGAAAAGCCTCACAAAAAGAGTTGCCATAGCCTAGATTACATCATATTCGAGTAATAGTTGCTGGTCGCGTTCCTCTATTAGATTAGATCTAGATCTGTTCTTCGTAGATTTGTTTTCTAGTTGTTCTAGTTGTTTTCCACCATCTTTTTCCGCTACCATCAAGTCAGATCCGATCCAAGTAAAAAGTCCTAGTTGTGTACTACTTGGTGAGTCGGAAAAAAAAATCGGCTCGCTGCCTCACGCCTGACCAAAGACAAGTCTGTGCTCCAGCGTGACCAAAAAAAATCCAAAAAAAAGAATTCCGAAAAAAAAATCGAGCCATCGCCTTACCACAGACCAGTTTGTGCTAGTACGAGAAAAAAAAAATTCTACCGCGGCAGGATTTTAGGCCGTTTTTCTGCCGTGGCAGAGACCAATTCTCAGGTCAATTTTTTTTTCTTTTTTTTGTTTATTTTTTTACTGAGTCCACATAGCGTACCTATCCTTGTGAGCCTTAGTAAGCCTTTCTTTGTGTCTATAACTATCCTACGAGACTAGCGTGCTTAGTGCTCTACGGGCTGCTCAGTTAGCAATCTTGTGCCCATTTCGTTGAGACATTGCTAGCGTCTCTCCTTGTGCATTGCAACACGAGCGTTCCTCCGACATACCTCACTTTTTTGAGCTCATTTTCATAGTTGCAATTGCCCCATTTATCTCCACCGTGTGTGTTTCCGTGGGTCTTTGTCATACGATCAGCACTAGGACTTGTTTGCGGTGTAGTTAGGATACCATACCTACAGCTCCACCATAAATACCCTGTGTTCCCTATGATCGTTCTCTATACCTTTGATATTCACATCATCACATCAGTGCATCAGTTTTTGATTTCGTTTGGTAGATCATCTCTATTCACTTTGGAACGGTAAGATCTCGTTTCTTTTTAGTTGTGAGTGAGTTGTGAGAGTTTCCACCATACTGATTTTGATTTGTGCATTAATGTACTAATCATGTCTTCTAGTAGTGTTGATGTGATGTAGAAAATGGAGGCAGGTAATGTTACAAATAATGTGGAGACGTATAGTTACAAATTCATTGACAAGTAGCGTTGTAGTGGAACTTTTTGGAAGGAAGAACGCGGTATTTTTGATGGTGATGGTCTTTTCCACCATAGTGTGATGATTGGTGAGCGATGTGCTTCCATTACCATTGATAGTAACTCTACTATTAATTTGATCAGTGTTGAAGTTGTACAAAAGTTGCAGCTACCCACATGTGCCCGTGCGGTGCCATATCTCTTGCATTCATCATATGGCACATTGCTGATTTCACACACCGCTGATGTTCCGATGACTTTTAAAGAGCATACTGAGATTGTGCGCTGTGATGTATCTCCTATACCACTTGATTCTTGTCACATACTATTGGGAGAACCTTGGAGCAGAAGGTTTGATGCTCAAATATGTCCTGTTGTTGGAAGGATTTCTTTCAAATGGAACATGAAGAGGCGTGTTATGCTCAGGTTTTCAGCCGACAAATTTCATGAGTATCATCTTCTTCGCAAGGAGAGGACAAAAGAGTTCAGTTTGTCTGCTAAGTACAAGGTCGTGATGAATGGTGACAATTCTATTATTTTTCATCTTGAACACGGTGTGCATTACAACCCATGTGAGAATGAGAGCCACATAGCCAAGCTGAGTGAGAGTGTTATCAAAAGTGAGCTGTGTGATTCCACTAAACGTGAGGTTGAGAGCATCCATTCTAAGAGTATGAGAGAAAAAGAAAACATCAGTGCAGTAGATGCTAATACATGTGAGGATATTTCTACTAATGTAATCATCTCTACTCCTGGTATTGTTTCTTGTGCTATGCAGGTTGCTTTTGAAGAAAGGGAGCCGCCTATTTTACAACCTGCATCACATGATCTGGTATTGTTACTTGAGGAGGATGTCGTAGTACCTACTACAGCTGAGAAGTTTGTTAATGACATTGGTACTGATTTGGAGCTTCAGCCAACATGTGCGACATATTGTGAGTCTATTCCTTTATTGAAGCCTCCTTGTGATTTGCCTTGCAGTATTGTTTCAGCACCATGTGATAGTTTACCAAATTCAAATTTTGATCATGTGGTACGGATAACACATAAGGAAATACTTGCTCGAATACCACCTGCTGATATTGTGTATTCCATCATGCTAAATGAACCTATGAGTATGAGTTGTGCTATGGATAAGATTTCTGAAATTTCATTTCTGAATTCTAGCACATATTCTCCTTGTTTCACTTTCAATCTGATTGGTGAATATAGCATGCATGAAAATTTTCTTGTGGATCACATATGCATTACTTGTGATAGAATCGCTGAACTGAAACATGCTGTTTTCAGCCATACATCACAAAATGTTTGCTATGGGACAATAGCTCATGTTCCAGATATTATGGAAATACATTCTGGTCTAGTTGATATATTGCAACCAACACAAGTAATTTTACCTATGTTGGATTGTTCTAATCTTGCTAGAATAGGACCCAAGTTTTCATATTCACTATGTTTGTCCCAAAAGTCTTTGTCTAGTTTTGTTACTACTTTAGACTTCCTTGATATTTGCAAATTGAGTTGCATTTTACATACTGGACAACATGATCATGTTCATAATAATTAGAGTAGCGCAGTTGAAACATGGCATGAATCAATTTGGTTTTCACACATACTGAATTGGTTTGATCTTGTGCACAAATTTGATCATAGATCTTCTTTGCGAAAACTCAATTTAATATTGAAGAACAAGACTATCTATTTAGTTGTTTTTCACCATGATCATGATTATTTGTACTTCACTTATACCTGCAATATAAGTTGCTTGATGTATACTAGACATACTTTTCATGTGAACAACAATAATACAACATGTTATATATATATACTTTGTGTACACGTTGTTCTTTTTGTTTCTTCCACTTTCAGCTTACCCAACGCCGAGGATGGCTTTTCTTGAAGAAAGGGAGGATGATGAGGATACAATCATGGATCATGCTGATTTCGAGTGTTTGAACTGGAAAGAAATATTGAGCCTCATTGAAAAATATCACAAGGTGAATTCGTTCCTAGTTGGACATGATACTTTGATTTATAAGAGCTTTATACTACCTAAATCATGGTGTTATTGTTTGACTAGATTTGGCATCTATCGGACTAGCGCCAGCGGGAGGAGAGGGAGGAAGGTGACCAAGAGATGGAAGATGCATTAGGAGGCAATAAGGCAAACAAGCATGATCAAGAGAGATATGTGGCGCGCCAGGACACTTTTGAGGTGCACCACGACATATGGCCTGCGCGCCAAGTAAGCCGAACTCATCTATGGGTCGGTATGTATCAGTTTGAGTCGAACCGAGTCAGTTTGGGCCAAGTTATGGCTGTTTTTAGGCCCGTTTAGAGGGGAGGACGCCCCAGCCCTCATATAAACCTCCGTAGCCGTCACAAGTTAGGGTGAAGACCACGTTAAAATATTTTGGAGTTGTTTCTTTCATAGAACCTCTGGAATTACCCTGTGTTCGAATCTGCCAACTATAATTGAGTGTGATCTGTTGTTCCATTGAGAATTAGTAGATTGCATACTACCGTTCGTGGTCACGTCTGCGTGCGCAAGAGTGTGGTGTTGTGAATATCCTACAAGGTTCGAGAGCTGTTGCATTGGCATCAGGGATCGAGCGGGAGAGATCATAGCTACACACTAGTTATCTATCATCCACCATCACCATCGACAAGAGCTTGCTGAGAAGATCGGGCCACCCCATATCAATGCGCTCGCCCACCGTCACACCCGGGGGCACAATCTTATTGAGCACCTTTTGCACATACACACATGAGGTGGGGGTCATCATGTCCAAGGCAGCCCACCGTAGCTCACAGGACACGAAGTCACAACCATCAATCTTCCTCAGCCGGTCAGGATGACAATAGTACAAAATATTGGCAAAGTGCCCATGCCAGTTTGTAGTATCTCTATCTCGAAGAACAAGGGACTGACGAAAGATGTTGGCCAAGGTGTGATAATAGAAATACATGCTAGACATGCACGGAGGAGGAAACTCAACATCCTTGGGGTGGCAAAAAGCAAGAGTCTCAACATGCTTGACATTCTCACTATGAATGTGAAAGCCATCTCCCTTTCTAGCATAACCCATAACCTCAATCAAATCAGCATAGGTGGCATGGTACCTCCGCCTGCCAGTCGTCCAAGTCATAGTGCACTCAGCATCATCATGAAAATAGACTATGCAAAAGAACTGTCGAATATACTCAGGGTAGTAGTGTTGGGCTATGCGCGGAGCCATGCTGAAAACAAAAACATTTATGCTCCGGCGAGGCCTCTAGCAAGCCACCCCAAGATTCGGCTAAGGTCAAAGGCAATAGTCTATAACTCTCAAAGCGCAGATGCGGAAGCTGAGGAAGCGTGTCACGGTGGTGCTCTATGTTCCCCTCGTCTCGTCTGGCTCTAGCAAACTTCTTGATCCTGGGTCCACCTCATAGTTAGCTCCGTGCTCCTCCTTGCCTCTGACTTCGCCACCGCCAATGTCGCTGGCAAGCACCGCATGTGTGGTGCCTCTACTATCACACACACACGTACAAGGTGGAACAGCAACAAGTGAGATGCTAGTCTTGTTCTTGCTGCCGCGGGATAGGAAGGTGGAATTGCCAAGTCTAGCGAAATCGTAGGAAGCAACACTAAATTGTTATATGTTTCCCACCACCTAGCTTCCCTTATATAGGTGAGTAGGTGAGGGCACACAACACTTGTGACCCTTAGTACTAAACCCTAACCCTAGTCAAAGTGGGTCCAACCCATTGACACATGTCCCTGTCCGAACAAGTCCAACTTGCCGGCTTTTGATAGTCGGATCAACATCTGCCTATTTCCACTCTCTTAAGTGTGCGATCCCGCAGGCTTACAGTAAGATAGACACAACTCATTAATCATTTAGTTAAAAGCCGTAGCTTAGTGACTTTCCGACTAGAGCTGATAGTCAGCAGAAGCCTCTAGCAAGACTTGCCGACTCCCAGTTTCCGCAAGTGCCCTCAATGTGATGATCTGTCCGAGTCCCTTTGCCTCACGATATTGGTGATAAACTGCAGGGGAGATTCCGTCATCCTAGTGCTGGTTTACTCTCTTCTCGTTGTAGTGATAACTGATTCCCTCTGGCTTCACTAAGTCGGACTACCTCTATCAACATTTGACTGAGTAGCGCATGGCCATGCTTATGAATTATATCACACGATAGGGCCCAGATAATATCTCTTCGAGATGGAGGGGCAAATTCTGTCTTGGCTGATCCACATCACACATCTTGCTTCGAAGTCGGCCCAATACCACCCTTATTGTCCCAGTTACAATGAGTGTTAGATGGAGTCAAAGGCGGTTTTTCCACAACTCGGATCGTGTGATCCCCTCAGGTCTAAGGATCCATTGTGTTAGTCGGAACGTATGATGTCCTACTAACCTTTGGATCGGTCCGACTATCATACCTCTTCTGACTAGCTAATGCAAGGAAGATAGCATCTCCATTCTCGTGACACGTGAAACATTGTCATATTTTGACTTACAAATTAGTCTCGACAGTGGGTTTCCCTCCCAACCTCAAACGACTAAGGACAAACTGGCTAGAGTTAGATATGAGTATGTGGTTCCACACCTGCAACAATTGTAGTGACACATACAACTAGCTCCAAGCCTGAATGTGAGCCTCTAGGGCATCATTCCTAACAAGTGTCCTCCGTAACAAATTCGTCTTCTTCAGAGCATCATCAACAAAGCGGTAATCTGAGGTTGCATACAAGTTGAACCACTCCACATTTAAAGCATCAACTTTACCATAGAGAGTGACCCTGAACTGAGTGTAAATTTGATCCCACATCAAAGCTTGAGTCTAAGTTCAGAACCTCTTGTCAGTACCCTTATAGGTACGAGCCTTGAAGTGATAGGGGTTCTCCTTGTGAAGAGTCTGGTACAGTGCAATCTCCATACCCTTCAGATTCTTATTAGGCACATCATCATCAACATCTGTTGCTACTCGTTTACCCCAGTTGGCCTTGAGCTTGTAGCGAGAAGCACGACCACTTCCCTCACCACCATGCTACACAGACTGACCGACCCTACGAGCCCTCTTGCTCTTGGCAGGTTCCTCAGACAAATACTCCTCATTGTCATGGTCTTCATATTCACCTGTGAAAAAGAGAGAAGGGTTGGGGAGCACAAAGATAAGTACACATGCCATAGAGAAAGCAGGAGGAAAAACTTTGATTTGAGCAAGTGCATGGTGACAAATGATCATTGTAGAGAGGTCCAGTGCTAGGGCCGGTTGGACTGGCTTCAGGACTGGATGGTCCAATGACCGAGCCAGATGCAGCCCGTCCTACGGACGCTACTACATCTACAACGCCAAGTCCAAGCTCGTCCCCAAGTCACCCAAGAAGACAGACGTGGGCGGTACTACCCTTCCCCACTGCGGTAGTACCGCTCAGCCTCAGGGGTACTACCGGCCCTTACAGAAGCCCGCACCATCACCCCAAGATTGATGCAGCCCGTCCTACGGACGCTCCTACATCTAGACCAACAAGTCCCCCAAGTGTACCCATGACTCGTGCCCGAGCAAAACTCCTACAAGCTAAGGTGAACTCGCTCCTTTCCTCGTGCCAATTTGATACCTCCTTGGATGGCATGCTATTTCATGCAACTACCCTATGCATCATCAGGTACGAAGCTTCGACACATCACCAAGCACCCAAGGATGGAGAACAAGGAGCAGAGCATGAAGCAGGAGCCGCTGGAGCTGCTCAGACCGGAGTCTCCGGTCTGCGCACAACGGAGTCTCCGGTCTGCGCACAACGGAGTCTCCGGTCCACCAGAGTCTCTGGCCTGAAGACACCGGCGTCTCCGGACCAACCTCCGGTCTGCCCCCAGGACCAGGCGCTGGGTCAATCTGTCTGCCCCTTCGGAGGCTTGTCCGGAGACCGACCGGAGTGTCCGATCCAGACCGGAGTTTCCGGACCACCACACCGGAGTCTCCGGACTGACCGTCGCCAGGCATGTAAAAGGCCTTTGGGCCTTCGGCCCATGTACCCCTTAGTCCGTCCAGAACTTGTCTTTTATTCCGAAAGTACCCCTAACTGTGTGGCTGGCCTATATATAGCCCCCCACCTCCATTGTAAACCCTAGGCATGATATTGGAATTAGTGGAAACCCCTTTGTGGATCTATCTAATTCTTGCCTCATGCTCCTTGACTAAGGAGCAGCAATATCCCCAAACCTCGTTGGAGTTTGCATCGTGCCTCCGCGTTGTACAAGGCCTAGGCATCGGTGCCCCTTTGCCTAGACGTCAAGATCTCACCGAGTCTCCCATCTCGCCATGCCAGTTCGAGAGAGAGTCCTCCGCCCGACGCCGATCCTAGGGATTGCGCCGGACCGGTTATCGCCGGCGTGAGCTATTGGCGTGTATCGTGGTTTTGTGTGTGTGTGTTCTTCGCGTTCTTTGTGCGTGTGTTCGTCGCGTTCATCCTCCCCTCCTCTCCCTGCACTCCATCCTTGATTTGAAAGGGAATCGTGAAAGATCAGGCCACCCTAGAGGTTTTCCCTCAACATATTGGTATCAAGAGCTTCGTTGCTCACGATTTCCCCCACAAATTTTTCTTCTATCCACCAAAAAATTCGAAAATCCCCAAAAAATAGCCCATATTTTCCTTTGGATCGATCTCTTGATTTGGAGTGTTATTTGTGGTTTTGATCCGACCAAACCTTGTCTTAGGTGTTGGTCCAGCTTTATCCTGCGTTTTCCCACCCCAATTTGGCCAATTTTTCGCGGATTTGAGGACCCAAGGCATGGATTTCCGCTCAAGAACACGAGCAGTTTGCGATCTGACTCCAGACCGGAGTCTCCGGCCTACATCGGAGTCTCCGGCCTACCCGCACCGGAGTCTCCGGTCTACCCGCACCGGAGTCTCCGGCCTGCACCGGAGTTTCCGGCCTGAAATCCCGGAGTCTCCGGCCTGACGCCTGATTTTGACAGTTTTTTCTCTAGCTTGCATTGGCTAATTTCTCCTTGTTTGTTTGTGCCCATGTGCGTGTCGTCAACTAACAACAAGCTCCCGCATCGACAACCCCCGCGCTCATCGACACCATGACCCACGAACATCATCCCGCACCACCAACGCCAAGTTCATCATCACCAACGAAGGTATAACTTGTGTCACCTTGTTAACCCCTATCTTCCTTTGTGTGTACCTATCCCATGAGAGTGGCTCATCTTGTGTTTGCTTGAGCATTCTGCATTTGTCCTTGGATAGTGAGTGTGCAAGAGCAATATCACGTGTGACTAGGTAGCATCAAGGGAGAGCAAAAAAAAGGAACAAAAGAAAGAAAAAGATACAAAGAAAAAGCAAAAGAAAAAATAGTCTCCCATTGCCAAAGAGAGTCTCAAAGCTTGTAAGCAAGAGAGAAAGAAGAGCGCTCAAGGCAAGTGCACAAATCCGTTGCTCACTTTTCTTCTTTGCAAACGAGCCACGGTCTCTCCTTGCATTGGCACGACAACGAGCTTAATCTTTGTTAGGACTTTTTGTTTGCTCATCTTCATAGTCGTGTCAATTCCAACTTTCTCCACGTGTGTGTACATAGTCGTAGGTTCCCATCACCCTTTTGAGTTGTTGACCTTCGGCTTTGACTTGAGTTTTGTTGGATTTTACCCACATTTGACTATCACTTTTCTTTTGGTTGGTTCTTTGGCTTTCCACAATCCTAACCTAGCACCAACAAACTTTTGAGAGTTAGTTATTTCTTTAGTGTGAGTTTTCTTTGCAATTCCACTTTGCACGCTTATAGCTCTCAGTTGTGGTTTCTAGTTTGGTGCAACCCCCAAGGTGAGGTACAAGGCTAACACCACCATATTCCACTTCCATATACAATACTTGTGTGTCTTGCATGACGGATAGGCACGGTGAGCCGAGCCAACCACCTCCCCAAGAAGAAGATCAAGGACCATACATTACACGCGCAAGTCACTTCATCGTCCGCCAAGAGTTCCGTGAATGTTGCCAAGCCCTTGAGACACGACAAGATGAACAATTTGGCGAGACGCAAGCCGAGTTCAAGAACATCGACAACCACTTCGATGGCCTTGAAAGGCAAATCCAAGCAATGCATCACAACTTCGGCCACCAAATTGAAGCGCTTCAACGCTCCGGCGCCAAAACAAATGACAATCTTCGATGCCTCATCGACGGAATGGCAAGGCCACGTTCACGCGCATCAAGCTCTTCAAGTTCTTCGCGTCGTCATACTACTCTTCCACAAGATCTACATCCAAGTGCTCCAAGTCGCAATGATGCCCCCATGGTTGAAGACGTAACCTCTTCGAACTATGTACCTTCCCCACGCCACCCTACAACATCAATCTATGATGGTAACCTCTCTTCAAGGCCATGAGCAAGGCAAGAAGCACACCGTCATCACGCAAGGGCACTAGTGATCCAACAAGAGCAACCATAAGAGGAACCGCAAGTGCAACCGCAAGTCTACCACCATCAACCGCGACACATACTGGACACAACATGTGATGACTCCAATTTGGAGAATCAAGCTCGTGATCGACGTGAAGCTCTCCCAGATCCTCCTCCTCGTCATCAACGTCATGAACATCAACACCGACACCATGGTCATCACGAGGCGCCTCCTCCACATCAACAAAACTTGGAGCGTCAAGTGATACAAGTTGAGCGACGCGCACCATGTCAAGAGGCTCATGACCATGTTCTTCGCCGTGAGGCCAATGTGCCTAACCAACATCACAAACCGCGGAACGAGCCTCCTCTTCGGCATCAAACGTGTCAAGAGGCTCCACACCCTCGCCACCATGAGGCCTAAGCGCCTCAACCACGTCAACAACCGTGCCAAGAGCAAGAGTAAGCTCCTCAACAACAATACCAAGAGCAAGCTCCGCAACAAGGACGCGAGAACCAAGTTCCACCTCCCCAACTACAAGATCATCAACAAGGTCACCAAGCACGTCGCAATGACCGCAATGATGAAGAAACTTTTGGCAAGCTCAAGTTCATGATGCCCAAGTTCACCAGATCCAATGACCATGAAGAATACCTCTCATGGGCACTCAAAGTCGACAAGATCTTCCGCATGCACAACTATAGCAACAAGAAGATGGTCGCCATGGGTTCGCTAGAGTTTGATGATTACGCCAACCTTTGGTGGGAACAAGTTCAAGTTGCTCGTGATGCAAGACAAGAACCGCTAATCACAACTTGGCATGACATGAAGGCTCACATGAGATCTCGGTTCGTCCCCGCGCACTACACGCTTGACCTCTTCAACAACCTTCAAGCGCTTCGTCAAGGGACAAAGACCGTGGAAGAGTACTTCAAGGAAATGGAACTCAACTTGATTCGCGCCAACATTGATGAGCGCATGGATCAAACAATGGCACGTTTCCTTATTGGCTTGAATCACCCAATCAAGCGCATCGTTGAGTTCCAAACATACAACACCATGGTTGAGCTTGTGCACATCGCAACAAAGGTTGAACGTCAAGTGCAAGAGGATATCAAGTACAACAAGCCCAAGACGTACTTCACCTACAAGCAAGCTTCAACCGCTACACCAACAAATTTGAATGGAAGCTCCTCAAGTACCTCCAAGCCTTCCTTCAAGCCCACACTTCCTCAAGGAAAACTGCCCCCAAGTGGCAAGCAAGCAAAGAGTGATACACCTTTCAACGGTGAATGCTACAAGTGTGGAGGTAAAGGACACAAGTCGGCTGAATGTGGAAACAAGAAAGTCTTGTTCATCCATGACAATGGTGATGAAGAGTAATTGAGTGAAGATGAGTTTGATGCCCGTGTCAAGGAAGCAATGGCACGGCAACGAGTGAAAGATGATCAAGAACTCCTCATGTGTGAACATGACGCAAGTCCATCGCTTGTCGTCACAAGGATCTTGACCACTCAAGCACAAGAGCATAAAGACCAATGCTCCAATATCTTCCAAACACGAGCCGACATCAATGGCAAATCTATCAAGGTGATCATTGATGGAGGGAGTTGTCACAACCTTGCTAGAAATCATCAACTCCTTTGTCATTGGAGCACTTTGCGAAAATTGGTTCAAAGAATGGGTCGGAAGCATACATAGATTTTATTTCCTCAAGACCCAAAACGTTGATTTCAAGTCTCGTAAGAAGGCTTGTATGTTTGCGATACAATGCGTCCGCAACTACATTATCTTTGCCCTTCTTATACTTTACTATGTACGGAAAAGACTCCATGAACTCAACCCACTTAGCGCGTCTCTTGCTCAAGTTGGCTTGGCCTTTGAGATATTTCAACGACTCGTGGTCGGAATGTATGATAAATTCCTTGGTCCAAAGGTAGTGTTGCCAAACTTGAAGGACACGAACTAAGGCAAAAAGCTCTTTGTCATAAATTGGATAATTAAGGCGAGCACCATCGAGTTTCTCGCTATGGTAGGCTATAGGACGTCCGTTTTGCATAAGGACTCCTCCAATGCCAATACCACTAGCATCACTCTCAAAAGTTTTTGTGAAATCCGGTAAAGCAAGGAGAGGTGCTTTGGTGAGCCTCTTTTTAAGTTCATCAAAAGCTTTTTGTTGTGCTTTGCCCCACACGAAGGTGACATTCTTTTTGGTCTATTCATTAAGGGGGCAAGAAATGGTCGAAAAGTCTTTCACAAAGCGACGATAGAAACCGGCCAACCCATGAAAACTTCGGAGTTCACTAACATTTGTTGGGATGGGCCAATCTCATATGTCCTTTACCTAGGAAACATCAACTTCAAT
Organism: Avena eriantha; assembly: GCA_910589775.1. NCBI lineage: Eukaryota > Viridiplantae > Streptophyta > Magnoliopsida > Poales > Poaceae > Avena > Avena eriantha. The sequence continues at coordinate 275,147,511 of OU342741.1, forward strand.
TCCCTTCGAAGAAACGACAAATCCAAGAAAAATCAACTTGTCTTTAGCAAAAGTGCACTTGGGAAGATTAGCATAAAGCTTTTCATGTCGAAGGATTTGCAAAACTTCCTTCACATGTGTTATATGGTCCTCAAGTGATTTGCTATAAACAAGAATATCATCGAAATAGACAACAACACTTTTTCCAATGAGAGAACGCAAGATGTGATTCATAAGGCGCATGAAGGTGGATGGGGTATTAGATAAACCAAAGGGCATAACCAACCATTCATAGAGACCAAGTTTGGTCTTGAAGGCGGTTTTCCACTCATCACCTTCAGCCATGCGTATTTGATGGTAACCACTATGAAGATCAATTTTCGAAAAAATAGTGGCTCCACACAACTCATCAAGCATGTCATCGAGACGTGGTATGGGATGTCGATAACACACAGTGATAGCATTGATTGGACGACAGTCCATGCATAACCGTAACGTATCATCCGTCTTTGGAACAAGAATCACGGGTACGGCACTTGGACTAGTGCTAACTTGGATCAAACCTTTGGAGACAAGTTGGTTGATTTGACATTCGATCTCCTTTGTCTCCTCTGGGTTCGTGCGGTAAGCGGCGCAGTTGGGAAGTGGTGCACCGGGGATGAGGTCAATGCGATGTTCGATGCCGAGGAGGTAGTCCATGTGGAAGCTCTTCGGGGAACACATCCTTGAATTCCTGCAAAAGACTCATCAAAGATGGAGGAACATTGGTTAATTCATTAGTTCCTTGCGCTAGTCCCTTGCAAAGGAGGACATAGTACAAGATGGATGGGTTGTTCCGAACATCTCTCATCTCACTTTTGGTGGCAAGGAGAACACTCTTAGTTTTTCCACTCGAATTTGGCTTGTGGCTCTCTCTCACTATGAGGTGGTTCTCTCTCTCACCTCTCTTCTCACAACTAGGTGTTGTGCTTTGCGCCCTCGCTAAAGACTTTGCATTGTCCACAATTATTTGGCTAGGAGTCATCGGTTGCAAAACACATGTTTTGTTGAGCCATTTGAAAGTGTATACATTGGTGCGACCATCATGTTGAGTAGCCTTGTCAAATTGCCACGGTCGACCAAGAAGCATGTGGCAAACTGTCATAGGAACCACATCACACGCCACCGTATCTTTGTAAGGACCAATGGCGAAGGAGACCGATACGGTATGCTTGATCTTCACGGACCCATGGTCACTTAGCCATTGCACGTGGTAGGGGTGCTTGTGTGGATGGAGGGTGAGGTTGAGCTTCTCACACAACTCGGTGCTAGGAAGGTTGTGGCAACCCCCCCGTCAATGATCACCTTGATAGATTTGCCATTGATGCCGGCTCGCGTTTGGAAGATATTGGAGCGTTGGTCTTCATGTTCTTGTGCTTTAGTGGTCAAGATCCTTCTGACGACAAGCGATGGACTTGCGTCATGTTCAGACATGAGGAGTTTTTGATCATCTTCGACTCGTTTCCTTGCCATTGCTTCCTTGACACGGGCATCAAACTTATCTTCACTCAAGTACTCTTCATCACCATTGTCATGGATGAACAAGACTTTCTTGTTTCCACATTCGGCCGACTTGTGTCCTTTACCTCCACACTTATAGCATTCACCGTTGAAAGGTGTATCACTCTTTGCTTGCTTGCCACTTGGGGGCGGTTTTCCTTGAGGAAGTGTGGGCTTGAAGGCAGGCTTGGAGGTACTTGAGGAGCTTCCATTGAAAGTTGTTGGTGTAGCGGTTGAAGCTTGCTTGTAGGTGAAGTACGTCTTGGGCTTGTTGTACTTGATATCCTCTTGCACTTGACGTTCAGCCTTTGTTGCGATGTGCTCAAGCTCAACCATGGTGTTGTATGTTTGGAACTCGACGATGCGCTTGATTGGGTGATTCAAGCCAATAAGGAAACATGCCATTGTTTGCTCCATGCGCTCATCAATGTTGGCGCGAATCAAGTTGAGTTCCATTTCCTTGAAGTACTCTTCCACGGTCTTTGTCCTTTGACGAAGCGCTTGAAGGTTGTTGAAGAGGTCACGCGTGTAGTGCACGGGGACAAACCGAGATCTCATGTGAGCCTTCATGTCATGCCAAGTTGTGATTGGCGGATCTTGTCTTGCATCACGAGCAACTTGAACTTGTTCCCACCAAAGGTTGGCGTAATCATCAAACTCTAGCGAAGCCATGGCGACCATCTTCTCGTTGCTATAGTTGTGCATGCGGAAAATCTTGTCGACTTTGAGTGCCCACGAGAGATATTCTTCTGGGTCATTGGACCCGGTGAACATGGGCATCATGAACTTGAGCTTGCCAAAAGTTTCTTCATCGTTGCGGTCATTGCGACGAGCTTGGTGACCTTGTTGATGATCTCGTAGTTGGGGAGGTGGAACTTGGTTCTCGTGTCCTTGTTGCGGAGCTTGCTCTTGGTATTGTTGTTGAGGAGCTTGCTCTTTCTCTTGGCGCGGTCGTTGACGTGGTTGAGGCGCTTGGGCCTCATGGTGGCGAGGGTGTGGAGCCTCTTGATGTGGTTGATGATGAAGAGGAGGCTCGTTCCTCGGTTGGTGATGTTGGTTAGGCACATGGGCCTCACGGCGAAGAACATGGTCATGAGCCTCTTGACGTGGTGGGCGTCGCTCAATTTGTATCACTTGACGCTCCAAGTTTTGTTGATGTGGAGGAGGCGCCTCGTGATGACCATGGTGTCGGTGTGGAAGTTCATGACGTTGATGACGAGGAGGAGGATCTTGGAGAGCTTCACGTCGATGACGAGCTTGATTCTCCCCATTGGAGTCATCACTTGTTGTGTCAAGTATGTGTCGCGGTCGATGGTGGTAGACTTGCGGTTGCACTTGCAATTGCGCTTGCGGTTCCTCTGGTGGTTGCTCTTGTTGGATCACTAGTGCCCTTGTGTGATGACGGTGTGCTTCTTGTCTTGCTTTTGGCCTTGAAGAGAGGTCACCATCATAGCTTGATGTTGCGGCGTGCCGTGGGGAAGGTACATAGTTCGAAGAGATTCCATCTTCAACCATGGGGGCATCATTGCGTCTTTGAGCACTTTGATGTAGATCTTGTGGAAGAGGTGCATGACGATGCGAAGAACTTGAAGAGCTTGATGCGCGTGAACGTGGTCTTGCCATGCCATCGATGAGGCGTCTAAGATTGTCATTTGTTTCAGCGACGGGGCATTGGAGCGCTTCATTTTGGTTGCCGAAGTTGTATTGCATTGCATGCATTTGTTGTTCAAGGTTGTCGAAGCGGTTGTCGATGTTCTTGAACTCGGCTTGCGTCTCGCCAAATTGTTCATCTTGTCGCGTCTCAAGGGCTTGGCAACATTCACGGAACTCTTGTCGAACGATGAAGTTACTTGTGCGCGTCATGTACGGTCCTTGATCTTCTTCGTGGGGAGGTGGTTGGCTCGCCTCACCGTGCCTATCCATCATGCAAAACACACAAGTATTGTATATGGAAGTGGAATATGGTGGTGTTAGCCTTGTACCTCACCTTGGGGATTGCACCAAACTAGAAACCACAAGTGAGAGCTATAAGCGTGCAAAGTGGAAATGCAAAGAAAACTCACACTAGAGAAAGAACTAACTGTCAAAAGCTTGTTTGTGGTAGGTTAGGATTGTGGAAAGCCAAAGAACCAACCAAAAGAAAAGGGATAGTCAAAAGTGGGTAAAATCCAACAAAACTCAAGTCAAAGGCGAAGGTCAACAACTCAAAAGGGTGACGAGAACCTACGACTATGTACACACACGTGGAGAAAGTTGGGATTGACACGACTATCAAAATGAGCAAACAAAATGTCCTAACGAAGACTAAGCTCGTTGTTGTGCCAATGCAAGGAGAGACAGTGGCTCGTTTGCAAAGAGGAAAAATGAGCAACGGATTTGTGCACTTGCCTTGGGCGCTCTTCTTTCTCTCTTGCTTACAAGCTTTGAGACTCTCTTTTGCAAGGGGAGACTATTTTTATTTTGCTTTTTCTTTGTATCTTTTTCTTTATTTTGTATTTTTTTGCTCTCCCTTGATGCTACCTAGTCACACTTGATATTGCTCTTGCACGCTCACTATCCAAGGACAAATGCACAATGCTCAAGCAAACACAAGATGAGCCACTCTCATGGGATAGGTACACACAAAGGAAGATAGGGGTTAACAAGGTGACGCAAGTTATACCTTCGTTGATGATGAACTTGGCGTCGGTGGTGCGGGATGATGTTCGTGGGCCGTGGTGTCGATGAGTGCGGGGGCTGTTGATGCGGAAGCTTGTTGTTAGTTGGCGACACGCACACGGCCACAAACAAACAAGAAGAAATTAGCCAATGCAAGATTAGAGGTAAAACTGTCAAAATCAAGCGTCAGGCCGGAGACTCCGGGGTTTCAGGCCGGAGACTCCGGTGTGCAGGCTGGAGACTCCGGTCAGGAGTCAGATCGTGGACTGCTCGTGTTCTTGAGCGGAATCCACGCCTTGGGTCCTCAAATCCGCGAAAAATTGGCCAAATGGGGCTGGGAAAACGCAGGATAAAGCTGGACCAACACCTAAGACAAGGATTGGTCGGATCAAAACCACCAATAACACTCCAAATCAAGAGATCGATCCAAAGGCAAATATGGGCTGTTTTTGGGGGATTTTCGAATTTTTGCTGGATAGAAGAAAATATTTTGGGGGAAATCGTGAGCAACGAAGCTCTTGATACCAATATGTTGAGGGCAAACCTCTAGGGTGGCCCAATCTTTCATGATTCCCTTTCAAAACGAGGATGGAGTGCGGGGAGAGGGGGGAGGATGAACACGACGAACACACGGACCAAGAACGCGATGAACACACACACACAAAACCACGATACACACCAATAGCTCACACCGGCGGTGACCGGTCCGGCGCAATCCCTAGGATCAGCATCGGGCGGAGGACTCTCTCTCGAACCGGCACGGCGAGATGGGAGACTCTGTGAGATCTTGATGTCTAGGCAAAGGGACACCGATGCCTAGGCCTTGTACAATGCGGAGGCACGATGCAAACTCCAACGAGGTTTGGGGATATTGGTGCTCCTTAGTCAAGGAGCATGAGGCAAGAATTAGATAGATCCACAAAGGGGTTTCCACTAATTCCAATATCATGCCTAGGGTTTACAATGGAGGTGGGGGTCTATATATAGGCCAGCCACTTATACAGGGGTACTTTAGGAATAAAAGACAAGTTCTGGAAGGACGAAGGGGTACATGGACCGAAGGCCCAAAGGCCTTTTCATGCCCGGCGACTGTCGGACCGGAGACTCCGGTCTGGTGGACCGGAGACTCTAGTCTTGGCCGGAGATTCTAGTGTAGTCTCCGGTCCAGCCTCCGGAGGGGTCGGCAGACTGTCCCAGGGCCTGGTGCAGGGGGTCAGACCGGAGAGAGGGCTGGAGTCTCTGGTGTCTTTAGGCCGGAGACTCCGGTGTGTGCAAACCGGAGACTCCGGTCTGAGTAGCTCCAGCGGCGTTTGCTTCACGTTCTGCTCCTTGCTCTCCATCCTTGGGTGCTTGGTGATGTGTTAAAGCTTCGTACCTGATGATGCATAAGGTAGATGCATGAAGTAACATTCCATCCAAGGAGGTATCAAATTGGCATGAGGAGAGGAGCGAGTTCACCTTAGCTTGTAGGAGTTTGGCTCGGGCACGAGTCATGAGTCCACTTGGGGGACTTGTTGGTGTAGATGTAGGTGCGTCCGTAGGACGGGCTGCATCATAAGGGCTTTCTATTTAAACAAAACAAGCTATGCATTCCAAAGTCGTCGCCTCAACTTTTGCTCCTCCAAGAATCTCATGGTGGAGGCCTCATGGGTCACTTTGGCCGCGACAAGACATTGGACATGCTCTCCAATCACTACTTTTGGCCCAAGATGAAGCATGACGTGGAGCGTACGTTCAACGATGCACGACATGTGTTCAAGCTAAGTCGCAAGCTAATCCCTATGGTCTTTATATGCCATTGCCTATTCCTAATACACCTTGGTCCGACATTAGCATGGATTTTGTGTTAGGATTGCCTAGATCTAAGCATGGTCATGATTCTATATTTGTTGTTGTGGATCGTTTTTCCAAAATGGCACACTTCATAGCGTGCCATAAGACCGACGATGCTTCACATGTTGCAAATCTGTTTTTCAAGGAAATCGTCCGTCTTCACGGTGTGCCAAGGACAATCGTCTCCGACCGCGACGTCAAATTCATGAGCTACTTATGGAAGACCCACATGGCCAATCTCGGCGTCAAGCTCCTCTTTTCATCCGCATCGCATCCTCAAACTGATGGCCAAACCAAAGTTGTCAACCGAAGCCTCGGAACTCTCCTTCGTGTGTTGATCAAGAAAACCGTGAAGGATTGGGAGGAATGCATCCCACACGCCGAGTTCGCCTACAATCGAGCCAAGCACTCAACAAGCAAGATGAGTCCATTCATGATCGTCTATGGTTTCGAGCCCCTCACCGCACTTGACATCCTTCCACTACCGCTCCATGAGCGAACGAACATGGACGTCGAGAAACGCGCACAAGCTATGAAGAACCTTCATGAAGAAACAAGAGCTACTATCGAACAACAAGTCCTTCGCCAAGCTTCAAGGTGAAACAAGGACAAGAAGGAGATGATCTTTGAAGAAGGTGACCTTGTGTGGATACACCTAAGCAAAGACCGCTTCCCCAGGAACGTGAGTCCAAGCTCAAGCTAAGAGGAGATGGTCCCTTCAAGGTCCCCAGAAGAATCAACAACAACGCCTACATCATCGACATACTGACCTTCAAGTACCTTGCAAGCAATACATTCAAAGTCAAGGATCTCTCACCCTGCCATAGAGATGTTCAAGATGATAACCATGAAGAGTCGAGGACGACTCTTTCCCTAGGGGGGGAGCTGATGCAGCCCGTCCTACGGACGCTCCTACATCTACACCAACAAGTCCCCCAAGTGGACCCATGACTCTTGCCCAGGCCAAACTCCTACAAGCTAAGGTGAACTCGCTCCTTTCCTCGTGCCAATTTGATACCTCCTTGGATGGCATGCTATTTCATGCAACTACCCTATGCATCATCAGGTACGAAGCTTCGACACATCACCAAGCACCCAAGGATGGCGAACAAGGAGCAGAGCATGAAGCAGGAGCCGTGGGAGCTGCTCATACCGGAGTCTCCGGACCCACCTCCGGTCTGCCCCAGGACCAGGCGCCGGGTTAATCTGTCTGCCCCTCCGGAGGCTGGTCCGGAGACCGACCAGAGTCTCCGGTCCAGACCAGAGTCTCCGGACCACCACACCGGAGTCTCTGGACCGACCGTCGCCAGGCATGTAAAAGGCCTTTGGGCCTTCGGCCATTGTACCCCTTAGTTCATCCAGAACTTGTCTTTTATTCCTAAAGTACCCCTAACTGTGTGGCTGGCCTATATATAACCCCCACCTCCATTGTAAACCCTAGGCATGATATTGGAATTAGTGGAAACCCCTTTGTGGATCTATCTAATTCTTGCCTCATGCTCCTTGACTAAGGAGCACAAATATCCCCAAACCTCGTTGGAGTTTGCATCGTGCCTCCGCGTTGTACAAGGCCTAGGCATCGGTTCCCCTTTGCCTAGACGTCAAGATCTCACCGAGTCTCCCATCTCGCCGGGCCGGTTCGAGAGAGAGTCCTCCGCCCGACGCCGAGGGATTGCGCCGGACCGGTTACCGCCGGCGTGAGCTATTGGTGTGTATCGTGGTTTTGTGTGTGTGTGTTCTTCGTGTTCTTCGTGCGTGTGTTCGTCGCGTTCATCCTCCCTTCCTCTGCCCGCACTCCATCCTCGATTTGAAAGGGAATCGTGAAAGTTCGGGCCACCCTAGAGGTTTGCCCTCAACATGGATGCCCCGGTACTGGCATGCGGTACTACCGCCCCCAAGCGGTACTACCGGTCACCTGGTCCAGTACTACCGGTCAGGTCTGGGCCTGCGCGCCTCAACAGCTAGGCCACAGCCCATGTACCCCCTTATTATGTTGCAACCCTAGAGTTATTCCCCAAACTACCCCTATGTAAGTGGCTGGCCTATAAATAGAGCCCCCACCCCTCATGTATCCCTTAGGCATAGATGATAGACTAAAGACAACCCCCTTTGTGTAATCTCTAGTTTTGCCTCATCCCCTTCTACCAAAGGGGATCGACTATCGTCACCACCTCGTTGGAGTTTGCATCGGGCCTTCCTCGTTGTACAAGGCCTTGGCATCGGTGTCCGTTTGCCAAGACGTCAAGACCCTCTCCAAGGTTTTCTTCCCTCTCCGCTTGGGATTGACGGGAGCATGTTGACCGATCTTTCCTTGCGAGGATTCTATCGGACCGGTGGCCGCCGGTGAGAGCAATCGGCCTTGTATCGTGTGTGTTTTGCGTGTGTTCATCGTGTTCTTCGCGAGGTGAGCGTCCGCTTCCGCTACCTTCTCCCTTTCCCCTTGCTTTCCCATCGATTTGACCACGAGATCCGTGAAGATCGGGCCATCCACGGGGTTACCCCATAACATCTGGTATCAGCAGCTTTTGGTTGCCACGGATTTCTCATCGATTTGGTCTTTTCCCCATAAGTTCGAAAATTCCACCAAAAATAGCCCCAATTCGTGTTTTGGACCGATCTGTGATTTGAGTGCGTTTTGGTAGGTTTTGATCCATGGATTACTTGCTAAACTTTTTGATCTACCTTCCCCTGTGTTCCCATGGCCTAATTCCATCATTTGCCCCTTTGATTTGGTGTTTTTCTTGAAGATTTTCCGCCCAAATAGCCCAAAAATCGCGAAAACGCGTCGAATCTGCGCGTCCCAGGTATAACCGGTACTACCGGGCCGAAAAAGCGGTACTACCGCACTTTTCCGGTACTACCGGGTCCAAAAAGCGGTACTACCGCCCAGACCAGAAAGGAATCAGCAGATTCCAGATTTCAGCTTTTCACTGTTTTTGGCATAACTTTTGCATACGAACTTCGATTTTGGTGTTCTTTAGCTCGTTTCGAAGAGGAGAAGGATCTCTACATCATCATCTAAGTGGTTCATGCTATATACTCCATCCAAATTCCGTGAGCAAGGTGGAATCCACCAATAAAGGATGAAGATCGGCGATGAAAGGTATAAAAATTCCGCCACTTCTCCCCACTTGCATCCCTTTGTGAGCTACGCTATCTTTGAGTTCAACAAACACCTATTGAAACTAGTTCCTCCTATGATTGCTTGGGCTATGCACATTTGATACTTGTAGAATTCGAGCAAAAGTGGTGAGCGCACTATCTCATATAGTTATCTTGTATAGTTGTTGGCACAAGGAAGAGGCAAGTGAAAAACAAAAAGAAAAAAATAGAAAAAAGAAGAAAAAGAAAGAAACAAACAAGTGCCTCATAGAATAGGAAGCGCAAGCTCGATGAACATCAAATAGGTGGTACTTATTGTGCATATCTTGTAGCCCACCAATTTATTGCAATCGAACTAGCGTCTCTCCTTGCACTTGTGCGACACGAGCTTATAGTCTTCGCTAGGTAATAATTTGGTTCTTAGCTCACTTTCTCCGTCACACAACTCCCATTTATCTCACCGTGTGTGTTTCCTTGTATATATTCCTATCTTGTGGATTGACTTGTTTTGCTTTGTGATCATCGTGGTTCTTTACTTGCCATTACAATATCTTGATTTCGGATTGTTCTTGGACACGCCACCTTCCATACCTATACACCATAAGCTTTGTGTGTGTGTGTTTTAGTGGTTAGTTGGTTTTGGTGTTCCGCGTGAACTTCACTTTGCTTGGTTTTGATTGCTCTCAAGTGTTGCCACTTGCACGATACTATCTTCCAAGGTAAAGTAAGGTTTGACGTTGCATCCCTAACCCTGCTACCACTTCCATATACATCACTTGGTCTTGTGAATCATGTCTAGGGACTCCGGAACCGAGGATGCTATCTATGAAGAATCCATGATGAGCCACCACGACTACGACTCCACAAGTATAGAGGACATGATGGAGCACTACACCGACAACGGCTCTGCATGCTTTGAGGACCCGGAGCACTACACCTATGACGGCTCCACATGCATGGAAGACATGGAGCACGTCATCAACTATGGCTCCTCAAGCATGGAGGAATTGGACCTCTACGTCGACAATGGCTCCTCATGCATGGATCACTACACCGACAATGGCTCCACATGCTTGGGTGATATGGAGTACTACAGCAACAACGACTCCCCAAGCATGGATGACTTCGAGTGCTACAATGACAATGCCTCACCAAGCATGGAGGACATGGCGAACCTCACCCACTTCGAGGGCTCTTCCATGAGCCATGAAGAATACCTCCACCGCTTGGAGATGGAGGACTACTATGCCAAGCTAGCAGAGATGCATCATCAAGAAACCATGACCTTCAAGGCCAAGCGTGCCACACCAAAGGGCACCACCTACTTCGATGATCCACCTCCAAGGCGTCAAGCGTGGACACCTACATGGTGTCATGCGCCACCATCTCCAAGGCGACGAGTGCCATCACCTCCAAGCCGTCAAGCGCCACCATCTCCAAGGCACCAAGCACCACCATCTCCAAGGCGCCAAGCACCACAACCTCGAAGGCGTCAAGTGCAACAACCTCCAAGGCAACAAGTGCCACCGCCTACAAGAAGAGTGGCGCCCCAACATCATCTTCCAAAAGATGCGCCAAGTAGCAAGAATCTTCATCGACATACATCCTCTCGAGATCATCACCAACATCAAGAGGATACAAGACCTCGTTCAAGACATCTTCGCCATGAAGATGGAGAATACATGTTGAGCACCATCCGTAATGCTCAACCAAGCTCAAGAAGGCACCACCATAAAGAGAAGAGTGCCAAGGACAAGAAGCATCATCGGGAGCGTCATGTGGATGACCAAGTGCGCCATCTACATCAACATTTGGCAAGGCACGCCAATGACCTCCGTCGACACCATCATAAGGCACCTTCAACTACTCGTGCCACCACCAAAATGGCACCAAGAGCAAGCTCTCCTCCACGCCATCAAGCTTCAACGCCAAGACTTGACGTCCTAGATGACGCATGCAACCTCATGGATGAGGAGGACGAAGACCTCTACTTCGCCAAGTTGGATGAGTACGTCAAGAGGACTACACAAGCCAAGGTGCCAGACGCCGACGACAAGGTTAAGAATGGTGAGCATGGGATTTTCCCTTCACTAAAGGAGACGCATGGAGTTGAGAGAAGCGAGCCTACCCCTACATGCTTGAGTGATGATGTGGTACCAATCCCATGTGAGTATGAGAGCCACTTAGCCCACTTGAGTGAAAACAAGAGTGAGATGAGTGACTCCACCATATGTGAGATTGAGTGCTTCCACTTGGAGGGCATGAGTGATACACCTAGTGAGTTGAGAGTGGTAGTTGATAGGTCATGTGAGACCACTTTGATTTCTAACAACTTACCCTCTACCTCTAGTGTGTTATCCCATGATGTGCTAGGTTCCATGGATCAAGAAGCGCCAAGCTTGGAGATGATGATGACTCCGACCGAGAAGATGAACATGGTGGATGAAGCTAAGGCCATCCCCATACAAGAAAAATAAGTCACCCACATGGAGGCCAATACTACCACAACACCCACTTCATCTGAGAGGTATGGACAAGGTAAGAATACGGGTGTTGATGATGCCATGATCCCACTAGTGGACATGATGACTTGTGATGATTGGCATGCTATGGATGATGTTTGTGATATCACATATGACTCATTAGCATTTCCATGTGATACTTTGCCTTTGCATAATGTTGAGCATGTGAAATTATTTGATTGTGATGATGTTTCCATAGACATGCCATGCTCTAAACGTTACGTTGATGATATCATTGCTTGCACTTTGTTGAACAATTGCTCTTTCCAATGTTTTGCTGGCAATGATGTTACCAATGGTACCCCTCAAATAATGGTTTGTCATGAGTGTTTTACTATTTCTCCCATTGCTTGCAATAATATGGATGATTGCTCTTTCACTTGTTTTGCTTGCAACAATAATTATCATATGGTTTCTATTGAGATGGCCCCCATAGCTTGCTCAACTTTTGGAGATTTTAGTAAATGCCATGATAAGCTTGTTCCCCACTTGCATACTCACCATGCATCTATTTCATACTTGATTGACACTCATGGTGATGTGCACAAGAAGAGATACGTCATGATGGATGATGTGTTTCTCTAGCATGCACACACGTTCTTCCTTTTGTGTTTGATGTGTGTAGGTACCCACACAAGAATGTCAACCTCGGTTGAGCACGAGTTGACAAAAAGAGCATCCCCAAGTGAGTTCAAGATCGAACCAAGCTCTAACACCTTTGGCATGCTTTGCATCTTTCATGTTGACAATTTTCTCTTTCCTATGTTTAACTTGCAAGCATGTTAATGGTATTCTATCACCTTGTGACAATCATGTTTCTTTGCTATTGGATATTGATGCTTTGTGTGTTGCAACAAAATGTTGAACAATTTCTCTCTCTAATGTTTTGTATGCAACCATAATGCCATTATGAGCATGTATTGTCATGAGAGCTTCCAAGTCTCTCGTATAGTTGTTCCAACAAACATAAGGACCACTTGCTCTTTCATATGGTTTGTTTGCACACTTGTTGTTTTTGCTTCCACTTGTGATACTCCAATGCCCATGATCTTTGATTATGATGATTTGTGTGTGGCATCCAACATGTTGACCAAATGTTCTTTCCAATGGTTGGCTTGCACACATAATGATGTTGTTTTGGATATTCTTCCTCATGTGTTTTTGCAAAATTCTCCTAGCTTTGCATCAAAGATGTTGATCAATATTTTAGTCAATTGCTTTGAGTGCCACGGTAAGATGTTATATGGAGTTTTTGAGTTCCCACATTTGTATGATGTTCAAGCGATGTCCTTGCACTTTGACCTTGCATATGCATTTAGTTTGCTATACTTGAGTTGTGCTAATAGTGTTGTGAAAAAGAATGGACATGCCACACATGGCATGCTCCTCTATCACACACAAACATATGTTGCTTGGTCTTTGTTGTGTGAAGGTACAAGAATATACACGTTAACCTCTATGGACAAAGAGTTAACAAGACGAATTGAAGAGAGTTACCTATGGTTGCCTTCAACGAGCCATCTCTACACTATAAGGTGACTTCCTTCTACTTGAGGACTTAGGCTATAATCTTCAAGAATTGGCTACTCTTTTAGTGTTGATTCGCTTTTGTTGTGAGCTTTGTAGGCTACATGGAAAGTGAAGGAACATTGAAGAGCTGGCACATCAAGCTTCTCGAGGACAACTACATGGCGAACCCCAGGATCAAGAATGTCTCTCGACCACCTCTACATGACGAGCGTCTAGAGTCGAGGACGACTCTTTTTGAAGGGGGGGAGCTGATGCAGCCCGTCCTAAGGATGCTACTACATCTACAACGCCAAGTCCAAGCTCGTCCCCAAGTCACCCAAGAAGACATACGTGGGCGGTACTACCCTCCCCCCTGCGGTACTACCGCGCCCCGGTACTACCGCTTAGCCTCAGCGGTACTATCGGCCCTTATAGAGGGTTGTTCAAGTGATGGTCCTATGGATGCATATGCGACTCACTATCCGACCATTGTTTGTTCGCAAAAAGTTTTGAATGTTACGCCCAGCTCTGAAAATCAGCAATGCTGATGCGACCCGTCGTATGGACGCTCCTACATCTACACCAACAAGTTCCCCAAGTGGACCCATGACTCGTGCCCGAGCCAAAATCCTACAAGCTAAGGTGAACTCGCTCCTCTCCTCGTGCCAATTTGATACCTCTTTGGATGTTATGCTACTTCATGCAACTACCATATGCATCATCAGGTACGAAGCTTCGACATATAACCAAGCACCCAAGGATGGAGAGCAAGGAGCAGGACCCGCTGGAGCTGCTCAGACCGGAGTCTCCGGTCTACGCACACCAGAGTCTCTGGTCCACCAAAGTCTCCGGCCTGAAGACACCGGAGTCTCCGGCCCCACCTCCGGTCTGCCCCCAGAACCGGGCCCTGGGACAATCTGAAGGCCCCTCCGGAGGGCGGTCCGGAGGCTACACCGGATTCTCCGGTCTAGATAGGAGTCTCCGGTCCACCACAACAGAGTCTCCGGACAGACCATCGCCAGGCATGAAAAGGCCTTTGGGCCTACGGCCCATGTACCCCTTAGTCCGTCCAGAACTTGTCTTTTATTCCTAAAGTACCCCTGTTTAAGTGGCTGGCCTATATATAGTCCCCCACATCCATTGTAAACCCTAGGCATGATATTGGTATTAGTGGAAACCCCTTTGTGGATCTATCTAATTCTTGCCTCATGCTCCTTGACTAAGAAGCACCAATATCCCCAAACCTTGTTGGAGTTTGCATCGTGCCTCCGCGTTGTACAAGGCCTAGGCATCGGTGTCCCTTTGCCTACACGTCAAGATCTCACCGAGTCTCCCATCTCGCTGTGCCGGTTCGAGAGAGAGTCCTCCGCCCAACGCCGATCCTAGGGATTGCGCCGGACCGGTCACCGTCGGCGTGAGCTATTGGTGTGTATCGTGGTTTTGCGTGTGTGTGTTCATCGCGTTCTTCGTGCGTGCGTTCGTCGTGTTCATCCTCCCATCCTCTCCCGGCACTCCATCCTCGATTTGAAAGGGAATCATGAAAGATCGGGCGACCCTAGAGGTTTGCCCTCAACATATTGGTATCAAGAGCTTCGTTGCTCATGATTTCCCCCACAAAATTTTCTTCTATCCACCAAAAATTTGTAAATCCCCAAAAAACAGCCCATATTTGCCTTTGGATCGATCTCTTGATTTGGAGTGTTATTTGTGGTTTTGATCTGACCAAACCTTGTCTTAGGTGTTGGTCCAGCTTTATCCTGCGTTTTCCCAGCCCAATTTGGCCAATTTTTCGCGGATTTGAGGACCCAAGGCGTGGATTTCCGCTCAAGAACACGAGCAGTTTGCGATCTAACTCTAGACCGGAGTCTTCGGCCTGCACACTGGAGTCTCCGGCCTACACCGAAGTCTCCGGCCTACCCACACTGGAGTCACCGGTCTGCACCGGAGAATCCGGCCTAAAACCCCGGCGTCTCCGGCCTGACGCCTGATTTTGACAGTTTTGCCTCTAATCTTGCATTGGCTGATTTCCCCTTGTTTGTTTGTGCCTGTGTGCGTGTCATCAACTAACAACAAGCTTCTGCATCGACAACCCCCGCGCTCATCGACACCACGGCCCACGAACATCATCCCGCACTACCGACGCCAAGTTCATCATCAACGAAGGTATAACTTGCTTCACCTTGTTAACCCCTATCTTCCTTTGTGTGTCCCTATCCTATGAGAGTGGCTCATCTTGTGTTTGCTTGAGCATTGTGCATTTGTCCTTGGATAGTGAGTGTGCAAGAGCAATATCAAGTGTGACTAGGTAGCATCAAGGGAGAGCAAAAAAAAGATACAAATGAAAAGCAAAAGAAAAATAGTCTCCCATTGCCAAAGAGAGTCTCAAAGCTTGTAAGCAAGAGATAAAGAAGAGCGCCCAAGGCAAGTGCACAAATCCGTTGCTCACTTTTCTTCTTTGCAAACAAGCCACGGTATCTCCTTGCATTGGCACGACAACGAGCTTAGTCTTCGTTAGGACATTTTGTTTGCTCATTTTCATAGTCGTGTCATCCTAACTTTCTCCACGTGTGTGTATATAGTCGTAGGTTCCCGTCACCCTTTTCAGCTGTTGACCTTCGCCTTTGACGTAAGTTTTGTTGGACCTTACCCACCTTCTTTTAGTTGGTTCTTTGGCTTTCCACAATCCTAACCTACCACCAACAAGCTTTTGAGAGTTAGTTCTTTCTTTAGTGTGAGTTTTCTTTGCAATTCCACTTTGCACGCTTATAGCTCTCACTTGTGGTTTCTAGTTTGGTGCAATCCCCAAGGTGAGGTACAAGTCTAACACCACCATATTCCACTTCCATATACAATACTTGTGTGTTTTGCATGATGGATAGGCACGGTGAGTCAAGCCAACCACCTCCCCAAGAAGAAGATCAAGGTCTGTACATGACGCGCGCAAGTCACTTCATCGTCCGCCAAGAGTTTCGTGAACGTTGCCAAGCCCTTAAGACACGACAAGATGAAAATTTTGGCAAGACGCAAGCCAAGTTCAAGAACATCGACAACTGCTTCGACGGCCTCGAACGACAAATGCATGCAATGCATCACAACTTCGGCCACCAAAATGAAGCGCTCCAACGCTCCGTCGCCGAAACAAATGACAATCTTCGATGCCTCATCGACGGAATGGCAAGGCCACGTTCATGCACATCAAGCTCTTCAAGCTCATCGCGTCGTCATGCTCCTCTGCAACAAGATCTTCAACCAAGTGCTCCAAGACGCAATGATGCCCCCGTGGTTGAAGATGGAACCTCTTCGAACTATGTACCTTCCCCACGGCACGCCGCAACATCAAGCTATGATGGTGACATCTCTTCAAGGCCACGAGAAAGGCAAGAAGCACACCGTCATCACGCAAGGGCAATAGTGATACAACAAGAGCAACCACAAGAGGAACCGCAAGCGCAACCGCAAGTCTACCACCATCGGCTGCGACACATACTTGACACAACAAGTGATGACTCCAATTTGGAGAATCAAGCTCATCATCGACGGGAAGCTCTGCAAGATCCTCCTCCTCGTCATCAACGTCATGAACGTCCACACCGACACCATGGTCATCACGAGGCGCCTCCTCCACCTCAACAAAACTTGGAGCGTCAAGTGATACAAGTTGAGCGACGCCCACCACGTCAAGAGGCTCATGACCATGTTTTTCACCGTGAGGCCCATGTGCCTAACCAACATCACCAACCAAGGAACAAGCCTCCTCTTCATCATCAACCGCGTCAAGAGGCTCCACACCCTCGCCACCATGAGGCCCAAGCGCCTCAACCACGTCAACAACCGCGCCAAGAGCAAGAGCAAGCTCCTCAACAACAATATCGAGAGCAAGCTCCGCAACAAGGACGCGAGAACCAAGTTCCACCTCCCCAACTACAAGATAATCAACAAGGTCACCAAGCTCGTCGCAATGATCGCAATGATGAAGAAACTTTTGGCAAGCTCAAGTTCACAATGCCCAAGTTCACCGGATCCAATGACCCCGAAGAATACCTCTCGTGGGCACTCAAAGTCGACAAGATCTTCCGTATGCACAACTATAGCAATGAGAAGATGGTCGCCATGGCTTCGCTTGAGTTTGATGATTACGCCAACCTTTGGTGGGAACAAGTTCAAGTTGCTCGTGATGCAAGACAAGAACCGCCAATCACGACTTGGCATGACATGAAGGCTCACATGAGATCCCGGTTTTTCCCTGCGCACTACACGCGTGACCTCTTCAACAACCTTCAAGCGCTTCGTCAAGGGACAAAGACCATGGAAGAGTACTTCGAGGAAATGGAACTCAACTTGATTCGCGCCAACATTGATGAGCGCATGGAGCAAACAATGGCACGTTTCCTTATTGTCTTGAATCACCCAATCAAGCGCATCGTCGAGTTCCAAACATACAACACCATGGTTGAGCTTGTGCACATAGCAACAAAGGCTGTACGTCAAGTGCAAGAGGACATCATGTACAATAAGCCCAAGACGTACTTCACCTACAAGAAAGCTTCAACCGCTACACCAACAACTTTCAATGGAAGCTCATCAAGTACCTCCAAGCCTTCCTTCAAGCCCACACTTCCTCAAGGAAAACTGCCCCCAAGTGGCAAGCAAGCAAAGAGTGATACACCTTTCAACGTTGAATGCTAAGAGTGTGGAGGTAAAGGTCACAAGTCGGCCGAATGTGGAAACAAGAAAGTCTTGTTCATCCATGACAATGGTGATGAAGAGTACTTGAGTGAAGATGAGTTTGATGCCCGTGTCAAGGAAGCAATGGCAAGGCAACGAGTGGAAGATGATCAAGAAGTCCTCATGTGTGAACATGACGCAAGTCCATCGCTTGTCGTCACAAGGATCTTGACCACTCAAGCACAAGAGCATGAAGACCAACGCTCCAATATCTTCCAAACATGAGCCGGCATCAATGGCAAATCTATCAAGGTGATCATTGACGAAGGGAGTTGTCACAACCTTACTAGCACCGAGTTGTGTGAGAAGCTCAACCTCACCCTCCATCCACACAAGCACCCCTACCACGTGCAATGGCTAAGTGACCAAGGGTCCGTGAAGATCAAGCATACTGTATCGGTCTCCTTCGCCATTGGTCCTTACAAAGATACGGTGGAGTGTGATGTGGTTCCTATGACAGTTTGCCACATGCTTCTTGGTCGACCATGGCAATTTGACAAAGCTGCTCAACATGATGGTCGCACCAATGTATACACCTTCAAATGGCTCAACAAAAGATGTGTTTTGCAACCGATGACTCCTAGCCAAATAATTGCGGACAATGCAAAGGCTTTAGCGAGGGCGCAAAGCACAACACCTACTTGTGAGAAGAGCTGTGAGAGAAAGAACCACCTCATAGTGAGTGAGAGCCACAAGCCAAATTCGAGTGGAAAAACTAAGAGTGTTCTCCTTGCCACCAAAAGTGAGATGAGAGATGTTCGGAACAACCCATCCATCTTGCACTATGTCCTCCTTTGAATGGGACTAGCGCAAGGAACTAATGAATTAACCAATGTTCATCCATCTTTGATGAGTGTTTTGCAGGAATTCAAGGATGTGTTCCCCGAAGAGCTCCCACATGGACTACCTCCTCTTCGCGGCATCGAACATCGTATTGACCTCATCCCCGGCGCACCTCTTCCAAACCGCGCCGCCTACCGCACGAACCCGGAGGAGACGAAGGAGATCGAACGTCAAATCAACCAACTCGTCTCCAAAGGTTTCATCTAAGTTAGCAGTAGTCTAAGTGCCGTACCCGTGATTCTTGTTCCAAAGATGGATGATACGTTACGGTTATGCATGGACTATCGTGCATTCTCGACATCCCATACCATGTCTCGATGACATGGTTGATGAGTTGTGTGGAGCCACTATTTTTTCGAAAATTGATCCTCGTAGTGGTTACCATCTAATACGCATGGCTGAAGGTGATGACTGGAAAACCGCCTTCTAGACCAAACTTGGTCTCTATGAATGGTTGGTTATGCCCTTTGGTTTGTCTAATGCCCCATCCACCTTCATGCGACTAATGAATCATATCTTGCATTGTCTCAGTGGAAGAAGTGTTGTTGTCTATTTCGATGATATTCTTGTTTATAGCAAATCACTTGAGGACCATATAACACATGTCAAGGAAGTTTTGCAAATCCTTCGACATGAAAAGCTTTATGCTAATCTTCCCAAGTGCACTTTTGCTAAAGAAAAGTTGATTTTTCTTGGATTTGTCGTTTCTTCGAAGGGAATTGAAGTTGATGTTTCCAAGGTAAAGGACATACGAGATTGGCACATCCCAACAAATGTGAGTGAACTCCGAAGTTTTCATTGGTTGGCCGGTTTTTATCGTCGCTTTATGAAAGATTTTTCAACCATTGCTTGTCCCCTTAACGAATTTACCAAAAAGAATGTCACCTTCGTGTGGGGCAAAGCACAACAAAAAGCTTTTGATGAACTTAAAAAGAGGCTCACCGAAGCACCTCTCCTTGCGTTACTGGATTTCACAAAAACTTTTGAGATAGAGTGTGATGCTAGTGGTATTGGCATTGGAGGAGTCCTTATGCAAAACGGACTTCCTATAGCCCACCATAGCGAAAAACTCGATGGTGCTTGCCTTAATTATCCAATTTATGACAAAGAGCTTTTTGCCTTAGTTCGTGTCCTTCTAGTTTGGCAACACTACCTTTGGCCCAAGGAATTTATCATACATTCCGACCACGAGCCGTTGAAATATCTCCAAGGCCAAGCTAACTTGAGCAAGATACACGCTAAGTGGGTTGAGTTCATGGAGTCTTTTCCGTACATTGTCAAGTATAAGAAGGGCAAAGATAATGTAGTTGCAGACGCATTGTCTCGCAAACATACAAGCCTTGTTACGAGACTTGAAATCAATGTGTTGGGTCTTGTGGAAATAAAATCTTCGTATGCTTCCGACCCGTTCTTTGAACCAATTTTTGCAAATTGCTCCAATGACAAAGGAGTTGATGATTTCTATTTGCATGAGGGCTCTTTAAATAAAACAAGCTATGCATTCCAAAGTCGTCGCTTCAACTTTTTCTTCTCCAAGAATCTCATGGTGCAGGCCTCATGGGTCACTTTGGTCGTAACAAGACATTGGACATGCTCTCCACTCACTACTTTTGGCCCAAGATGAAGAGCGACGTGGAGCGCTACGTTGAACGATGCACGACATGTGGTCAAGCTAAGTCGCAAGCTAATCCCTATGGTCTTTATATGCCATTGCCTATTCCTCATACACCTTGGTCCGACACTAGCATGGATTTCGTGTTAGGATTGCCTAGATCTAAGCATGGTCATGATTCTATATTTGTTGTTGTGGATCACTTTTCAAAAATGGCACACTTCATACCGTGCCACAAGACCGACGATGCTTCACATGTTGCAAATCTGTTTTTCGGGGAAATCGTCCGTCTACATGCTGTGCCACGAACAATCATCTCCGACCGTGACGCCAAATTCATGAGCTACTTATGGAAGACCCTCATGGCCAAGCTCGGCATCAAGCTCCTCTTTTCATCCGCGTCACATCCTCAAACCGATGGACAAACCGAGGTTGTCCACCGAAGCCTCAGAACTCTCCTACGTGTATTGATCAAGAAAAACTTGAAGGATTGGGAGGAATGCATCCCCCACGCCGAGTTTGCCTACAACCGAGCAAAGCACTCAACAACCAAGATGAGTCCATTCATGATCGTCTATGGTTTCGAGCCCCTCACCGCGCTCGACATCCTACCACTACCTCTCCATGAGTGCACGAACATGGATGTCGAGAAGCGTGCACAAGCTATGAAGACGCTTCATGAAGAAACAAGAGCTACTATCGAACAACAAGTCCTTCGCCAAGCTTCAAGGCTAAACAAGGACAAGAAGGAGATGATCTTGGAAGAAGGTGACCTTGTGTGGATACACCTAAGCAAAGACCGCTTCGCCAAGGAACGTGACTCCAAGCTCAAGCCAAGAGGAGATGGTCCCTTCAAGGTCCTCAAACGAATCAACAACAACGCCTACATCATCGACATACCGACCTCCAAGTACCTTGCAAGCAATACATTCAATGTCAAGGATCTTTCACCCTACCATGGAGATGTTCAAGATGATAACCATGAAGAGTCGAGGACGACTCTTTCCCAAGGGGGGGAGCTGATGCGGCCCGTCCTACAGACGCTCCTACATCTACACCAACAAGTCCCCCAAGTGGACCCATGACTCGTGCCCAAGCCAAACTCCAACAAGCTAAGTGAACTCGCTCCTCTCCTCGTGCCAATTTGATACCTCTTTGGATGGTATGCTACTTCATGCAACTACCCTATGCATCATCAGGTATGAAGCTTCGACACATCACCAAGCACCCAAGGATGGAGAGCAAGGAGCAGGACCCGCTAGAGCTGCTCAGACCGGAGTCTCCGGTCTACGCACACCGGGGTCTCCGGTCCACCAAAGTCTCCGACCTGAAGACACCGGAGTCTCCGGCCCCACCTCTGGTCTGCCCCCAGAACCGGGCCCTAGGACAATCTAAAGGCCCCTCCGGAGGCCGGTCCGGAGGCTACACCAGATTCTCCGGTCCACCACACCGGAGTCTCCGGACCGACCATTGCCAGGCATGAAAAGGCCTTTGGGCCTGCAGCCCATGTACCCCTTAGTCCGTCCAGAACTTGTCTTTTATTCCTAAAGTATCCCTGTTTAAGTGACTGGCCTATATATAGTCCCCCGCATCCATTGTAAACCCTAGACATGATATTGGAATTAGTGGAAACCCCTTTGTGGATCTATCTAATTCTTGCCTCATGCTCCTTGACTAAGGAGCACCAATATCCCCAAACCTCGTTGGGGTTTGCATCGTGTCTCCGCGTTGTACAAGGCCTAGGCATCGGTGTCCCTTTGCCTAGACATCAGGATCTCACCGAGTCTCCCATCTCGCCGTGCCGGTTCGAGAGAGAGTCCTCCGCCTGACACTGATCCTAGGGATTGCGCCAGACCGGTCACCCCTGGCGTGAGCTATTGGTGTGTATCGTGGTTTTTCGTGTGTGTGTTCATCGTGTTCTTCGTGTGTGCGTTCGTCGTGTTCATCCTCCCACCCTCTCCCCGCTCTCCATCCTTGATTTGAAAGGGAATCGTGAAAGATCGGGCCACCCTAGAGGTTTGCGCTCAACAGATGCAATTTGTTCCAAACAAAGGTTGTTGTTGGTCCTGGCAAGGCGTGCAAATTGATAGTTGATGGTGGTAGCTGTCGCAATTTGGCTAGCAAAGAGCTTTGTGCAAAGCTGAAACTGAAGTATTTACCGCACCCCAATCCATATTATATTCAGTGGCTAAGTGATAATGGAGAGATGAAGGTTAGCTACATGGTGCGTGTGGAATTTCAGATTGGACCATACAAAGATACCATTGAATTGGATGTGGTTCCTATGACCGTGTGTCATTTGTTGTTGGGCCTCCCATGGCAATATGATCGCAATGTGCAACACAATGGGAGAGCCAACACATATCATTTGAATTGACATGGTAGAGACATTACTTTGAGGCCCATGACACCGCAACATATTGTAAATGAATCTCGTCAAAAAATTGAAGTGAATCTTGAGAAAGAAACTGAGAGAGTAGATAGAAGAGAGACTACTCCTTCGGTGAGTGAGAGCCCACAGCCAAAATTGAGTGGTAAAAAGAAAAGTGAGGGAGTGCATTCCTTAATAGTGTTAGCCACCACGTCTGATCTGAGAGAGTTTCATGAGGATCCTAGTGTTGTACCACTTGTGCTTATGTACAAGGGTGAAATTTTAGTTTCTAACGACATGACCCCTCTCTCTCTCTCTTGGTGTTTCTAATGTATTACAGGAATTCGGTGACGTGTTTCCAAGTGAGGTACCTACAGGTTTTCCACCATTGCGAGGTATTGAGCATCAAATAGATTTGATACCAGGAGCGTCATTGCCTAATCGAGCCCCCTACTGCACGAACCCTGAAGAAACAAAGGAAATTCAGAAGCAAGTGCAAGAACTTCTCGATAAAGGGTATATTCGTGTGAGCCTAAGTCCTTGTGCTGTTCCTGTTATTTTAGTTCCTAAGAAAGATGGAACATGGCGCATGTGTGTAGATTGTAGAGCTATTAATAACATTACTATTCATATCGTCATCCTATTCCGCGCTTAGAGGATATGCTGGACGAATTGAGTGGTGATGCTATTTTCTCTAAAATTGTTTTGCGTAGTGGTTATCATCAAATTAGGATGAAAGAAGGGGATGAGTGGAAAACAGCCTTCAAAACTAAGTTCGGTTTGTATGAGTGGTTAGTAATGCCTTTTGGGTTAACTAATGCACCTAGTACTTTCATGAGATTAATGAACCATGTTTTAAGGCATTTCATTGGCAAGTTTGTGGTGGTGTACTTTGATGATATATTAATTTACAGCCGCAATGAATCTGAACATAGTGATCATATTCGACAGGTTTTGCAAGTGCTACATGATAATAAGCTTTATGGCAATCTTGATAAGTGCACATTTTGCAAAGATAAGGTCATATTTCTGGGATATGTTGTTTCTAAAAATGGAGTTGAGGTAGATGCATCTAAAATTGAAGCTATACAAAATTGGCCTACTCCTATGAATGGTAGTCAAGTACGCAGCTTTCACGGTCTTGCTGGTTTCTATAGACGTTTTGTGAAAGATTTTAGTACTATTGCTGCACCTTTGAATGAATTTACTAAGAAAGGTGTTGAATTTGTTTGGGGCCCAACCCAAGATCATGCTTTTGATGAACTGAAACGTTTGTTAACTACTGCACCATTACTTGCAGTTCCTGATTTTACTAAACAATTTGAGATTGAATGCGACGCTAGTGGAATGGGTATTGGAGGTGTGCTGATGCAAGAGGGTAAACCAATTGCATATTTTTCTGAGAAATTGAGTGGTGCACGGTTAAACTATCCTGTTTATGACAAAGAATTGTATGCGCTTGTTAGAGTTCTTGAGGTTTGGCAACATTATTTGTGGCCAAAGGAATTTATCATACATTCTGATCATGAGGCTTTGAAATATTTAAAAGCTCAATCCAACTTGCATAGACGTCTTGCTAAGTGGGTTGAATTCATTGAGTCTTTCCCATACATCATTAAGCATAAGAAGGGTAAAGATAACGTGGTTGCTGATGCTCTATCTAGGAAAAATATGTTGTTGACACACTTGGACGTAAAGGTTCCTGGTTTAGAGAGTTTGCGTGATTTATATGCTACTGATCATGATTTTGCAGCACCATATGGTTTGTGTACTAATGGGAAAGCATGGGAAAAATTCCATATACATGATGGTTTTTTGTTTAGAGCTAACAAATTATGTGTTCCATAATCGTCCGTGCATTTGCTATTATTACAGGAATCACATGCCGGCGGTTTAATGGGTCATTTTGGACGAGAGAAGACTTTGCTTATGCTCGCTGGTCACTTTTATTGTCCTAAGATGAGGCGTGACGTGGACAGGTTTGTGAAGCGATGCATTACTTGCAACAAGTCAAAATCAAAACTGAAGCCACATGGTTTGTATACTCCGCTTCCTGCTCCTACTACACCATAGGAAGATATAAGCATGGATTTTGTGTTAGGATTACCTAGAACTAGGAGAGGACATGATTCAGTTTTTGTGGTAGTTGATCGATTTTCTAAGATTGCACATTTTATTGCCTACCACAAAAGTGACGATGCGTCGCATGTTGCTAATCTGTTTTTTAGGGACATCGTCCGCTTATATGGAGTACCAAAGACGATTGTTTCTGACCGTGACATGAATTTTATGAGCTATTTCTGAAAGACACTTTGGGAAAGGTGGGGACAAAGTTACTTTTTAGCACCACTTGGCATCCACAAACTGATGGTCAAACGGAGGTTGTAAATCACACACTTTCAACATTGCTGCGATCAATGATAAAGAAGAACCTGCGTGTATGGGAGGATTGTTTGCCGCATGTGGAGTTTGCATATAACAGGGCGGTACACTCAACAACGCAGCTTTGTCCGTTTGAGGTGGTCTATGGTTTTAAACCAATTACACCACTTGATTTGCTGCCCCTTCCACTTCAAGAGAGAGTTAACATGGAGGCATCCAAGAGGGCAGATTTTGTGAAGAAGATACATGAGAAGACAAAGGAAGCAATTGAGAAGAAGGGCAAGTACACCGCTGATCGTGTTAATCAGAAGAGAAAGGAGGTGTTGTTCTAGCCAGGTGACATGGTATGGGTGCATTTCCGCAAAGACAGATTTCCACAACAGCACAAGTCCAAGTTACAGCCAAGGGGTGCTAGTCCATATAATGTGCTTGCCAAGATAAATGATAATGCATACAAGATTGATCTTCCTACTGATGTGTTTGGCATGAGAAATTCGTTCAATGTTTCTGATTTGACACCATATGATGAAGAAGACCTTGGAGTGTCGCGGTCGACACCTTTTGAAGGGGGGGAGGATGATGAGGACATCCCTAGTCCTTTACCATTTTCTCCCAATGATGATGATAATGGTGCTGCACAAGACAAGTCCAATGAAGTCAGAATTGGACCAATTACAAGAGCACGTGCAAAGCTACTTGGCCAACAGGTGAACTCAATCTTAATTGAATCTGATATTTTATTTGATGAGAACTTTATACTGCCTAAGTCTATGCACCTTTGTATGATCAGGTTTGTTGACAACACAAGCGTTGCATGTGGAGGAGAAGGAGAGTTGCAGCGAGAAGAACAAGAACTGATTTCCAATATCAGCAAGTGCGCGAGGGAGGAGAGGGAGGCAGGCGCACTAGGAGACAATGAGGAAATCATGTATGATCAAGAGAGGGATGTGGCGCACCAAGAAATACACGTTTGAGGTGTTCCACGATGTTTGGCCTGCGCGCCAATTAGGCCGAACCCATCTATGGGTCGGTATGTATCAGTTTGAGTCAAACCGGGTCAGTTTGGGCCAAAATAAGGCTGGTTTTAGGCCTGGTTTGTGGGGAGCTCGCCCCAACCTCTTTAAGTATCCCCACAACCGCCGCAATTAGGGTTAGACCATGTTTAGATTAAACCAATACTTGTTTCGTTGAACTACTGCAAGCATTCATCTGAAATTATATGTCCCTCTTTGATTCAATCAGGAATATCTACCATACCTCCACTTTGATTCGATCTGGAGTTTTCTACTGGAAGTTTTCATGTTTTCTACTGTTCCATTAGGAATTGGTAGATTGCAAACCGCTTCATGGTCGGCGGCTACGTGCGCAAGTGTGTGAAGTTGCGAATACCATCTGGGTTGAGATCTGTTGCATTGGCAACGTGGGAACAACCGGTGATTCACAGCATCCCACAAGTTATCTCCATTACATCCACCGTCATCTACGACGTGCTCAACGAGAAGATTGGGCCACCCCTTATGATTGGATCAGCATGTTGGAACGGTTGATACTATCCAAACGCAAGTAGCTACGCTCAATGTCAATGTCACCACTTTGCAGCGTTCCATTGAGGGTTTGATAGCCGCTTTACATAGAAGGGAAGATCCTCAACATGATGATGCCTTCGATGATTTCAATGAGGGTAGTGCTGTGGATGCTACTCCACATGTAGGCAGGGGATGTGCTATTCCCCCTGCCCATGCACCTGCTCATGGTCCCATCTTGGGCGTGCTCAACGTGTTCACAACCAAGCTGCTGATGATGATTTGGGAAAGCCAAAGTTCTTGATTCCCAAGTTTGATGGTTCCATTGATCCTGAAGATTACCTCACATGGGAGTTGAAGATTGAGAAACTCTGGCACTTATTTGACTACCTAGAAGACAAGAAGGTCAAGCTTGCAGCATCTGAATTTGATGGTTATGCTTTGCGTTGGTGTGATGCTATTGTGCAGCATAGAAGGGATGATACTGAACTTTCTGTGATGGATTGGCGCGAGATGAAGCAAATCATGAAGGCTCGTTTCGTTCCAACCAACTACTTGCGATCAGTTTTTAATAAATTGACGCAATTGAAGCAAGGCACAATGACAGTAGAAGAGTACTACATGGAGATGGAGCTTCTTATGCAGCGTGCTAGAGTTCATGAGTCCATTGAGATGACCACGCAGCGATTCCTAAACAATCTGAAGTTGCCAATCAAGAGCATAGTGCGTCATCACAAGTATGAGACCATGAATAAGCTATTGCACCATGCTAGAGAGGCCAAATCCCAGTTGGCAGAAGAGGCGAAGTCACGCGCTCGTTTTCCATCCTTCAGCATATTTTCGGCCAGATCTACTCCTCCTACAGCCGCGCCACCAACTACTGCTCCTTTTACACCATCGACCAAACCAGCAAGTACTCCTTCGTTTGGTGTTTCTAATGCTCGGAAACCCGCTGCTCCTGCTGCTAGCTTGGGTTCCAATATGTCTACTACACGTACGCGTGATGTGGTGTGCCATACTTGTGGAGGTAGAGGGCACTACAAGAAAGATTGTCCAAACAGGAAAGTTATGTTTATCAATGAACAAGGCGAAGTAGAAAGTGGAGATGAAGCTTCTGATGATGCCGAGGATGGTGCTGATGCGTATCATGAGCGTGCTCCAACTATTGTCGTATCTTCACGTATACTGAGCGTGCAACCGGTTGAGGAATCCCAGCGTTGCAACTTGTTCGAAACAAAAGCTCTAGTTGGACCTAACAAGGCTTGCAAGGTCATTATTGATGGAGGTAGCTACAGAAATCTTGCAAGTAAGGAACTGTGTGCCAAACTGAATTTGACATACTTACCTCATCCCAAGCCATACTACATACAATGGTTGAGCAACAATGGTGAGATGAAGGTAAATCATATGGTACGTGTGAATTTTCAAATAGGGTCATACAAAGATTCTATTGATTTTGATGTGGTTCCTATGACTGTTTGTCACCTACTATTGGGTCGGCCTTGGCTCTATGATTGCCATGTGCAACACAATGGCCGAGCCAATACATATCACTTGGAATTCAAAGGGAAGAAGATTACTATGCAGCCAATGCCACCACAAGATATCGTGAATGATTCTCACCAGAAGATATAGGGAACTTGAAGGAAGATCCTACAACTCGGCGAGACTGTGTGACAGCTGTTCCTGATGTAATTGAGCCTAAATTGAGTGATATAACAAAAAGTAAGAGAGTGCCTGGGTTATTGATACTAGCCACCAAGGAGGATATGGGAGAGTTTCGTGAGGATCCTACAGCCATGCCACTTGTGCTCATGTATAAGGGCGAGGTATTGGTTTCTAACGTCATGACCCCTATTTCTCTTGGTGTCTCTTCTGTTTTGCAAGACTTTGGGGATGTGTTTCCAGAAGATGTACCCGCAGGTTTACCTCCATTACGTGGTATAGAACATCAAGTGGATCTGATTCCTGGCGCCACACTTTCCAACTGTGCACCCTACAGGACTAATCCCGAAGAAACTAAGGAAATTCAGAAGCAACAAGCGTTGCTGGATAAAGGGTACATTCATGTCTCTCTTAGCCCTTGTGATGTTCCTGTTATTTTAGTTCCTAAGAAAGATGGTACATGGCGCATGTGTGTTGATTATAGAGCGATTAATAACATCACTATTCAATATCGTCATCCTATTCCACGCTTAGAGGATATGCTAGATGAATTGAGTGGTGCTGCTGTTTTCTCTAAAATTGACTTGCATGTGGATATCATCAAATTAGGATGAAAGAAGGGGATGAATGGAAAACTGCTTTCAAAACTAAATTCGGTTTGTATGAGTGGTTAGTCATGCCGTTTGGTCTTACTAATGCACCTAGTACTTTCAGCGTTTGATGAATCATGTTTTGAGAGAGTTTATTGGTCGTTTTGTGGTTGTTTACTTTGATGATATACTCATATACAGCCACACTGAATCTGCACATTGCACTCATATTCGACAAGTTTTGCAAGTGTTACGTGATAATAAACTGTATGCTAATCTTGATAAGTGTACATTTGCAAAATATAAGGTCATATTCTTAGGATTTGTTGTATCTAAGAATGGAGTAGAGGTAGATCAATCTTTCTATAGGCACTTTGTGAAAGATTTTAGCACCATTGCTGCACCATTAAATGATTTGACAAAGAAAGGTGTTCCTTTTGTATGGGGCGCGGCCCAAGACATTGCTTTTGATACTTTGAAACGTTTGCTTACTTCTGCACCATTACTTGCATTACCTTATTTTTCGAAGCAATTTGAAGTTGAATGTGATGCTAGTGGTATAGGCATAGGTGGTGTTTTGACGCAAGAGGGTCGGCCTATAGCTTATTTTTTTGAGAAATTGACTAGTGCTCGTTTGAATTATTCAATCTATGATAAAGAATTGTGTGCACTTGTTAGAGTACTTAAGGTTTGGCAACATTATTTGTGGCCAAAGGAATTCGTCATACATTCTGAAATACTTGAAAGCTCAATCAAACTTGCATAGAAGATTAGCTAAATGGGTTGAGTTCACTGAGTCTTTTCCTTACATCATTAACTAGAAGAAGGGAAAAGAGAATGTTGTTGCTGATGCTCTATCTAGGAAGAATATGCTATTAACCAATCTTGATGTTAAAATTCCTGGATTAGAAGCTATTTGTGCACTTTATGCAACTGACCATGATTTTGCTGAACCATATCGTTTGTGTGCTCTTAGAAACGCATGGGATAAGTATCATATACATGATGGATATTTGTTTTGAGCTAACAAACTATGTATTCCAGAATCATCATTGCATTTGTTCTTAGTGCAGGAATCACATGCTGGTGGTTTGATGGGTCACTTTGGGCGTGAGAAGATGTTGTTCATGCTCGCTGATCATTTTTATTGGCCCAAGATGAGGCGTGATGTGTACAGATTTGTGAGCTGATGCATTACTTGTCACAAATAGAAATCCAAGCTGAAGCCTCATGGTTTGTATACACCTCTCTCTGCACCTACTACTCCATCGGAAGATATTAGTACGGATTTTGTGCTAGGTCTACCTAAAACTCAGAGAGGTCATGATTGTATATTTGTGGTAGTGGATGGGTCCTCTAAGATGGCTCATTTTATTGCCTGCCACAAAAGCGACAATGCATCGCATGTTGCTAACCTGTTTTTCAGGGACATCATGAGATTACATGGAGTACCTAAGACAATTGTTTCTGACCGTGATGTGAAGTTCATGAGCTACTTTTGGAAGACCTTATTGGGAAAGCTAGGAACGAAGCTGCTGTTCAGTACTACATGTCATCCCCAAACAGATGGTCAAACGGAGGTGGTGAATAGAACATTGTCACAGCTGCTAAGGACCATGTTTAAAAAGAATCTGCAGGAGTGGGAAGAGTGTTTGCCACATGTTGAGTTCGCTTACAACAGGGCTGTGCATTCAACTACTTAGCTTTGTCCTTTTGAGGTGGTGTATGGTTTCAAGCCATTGACGCCACTTGATATGTTGCCTCTGCCATTACATGAGAGAGTTGATATGGAGGCATTAAAACGTGCTGATTACGTGAAGAAGATACATGAGAAGACTAGAGAGGCAATTGAGAAGAAAGGCAAGAATATTGCTGCTGCAAGGAATCAAGCAAGGAAAGAAGTGTTGTTCGAGCCTGGAGATATGGTTTGGGTGCATCTGCGCAAGGACCTATTTCCACTACTTCGCAAGTCCAAATTGAAGCCACGTGGTGCTGGTCCTTACAAGGTGCTAGCCAAAATTAATCATAATGCCTACTCGGTTGATATACCTATTGAGGAGTTTGGTGGAGTTAGCAACAACTTCAACGTTGCTGATTTGTCACCATTTGCTGGAGAAGACCTTGGAGCGTCGAGGTCGACGCCTTTTGAAGAGGGGGAGATGATGAGGACATCCCTATAGTTACACCTACCCCAATTGATAATGAAGAGATTCCAATTGCAAAGAAGGATCAATCCAATGAGATAAGAATTGGACCAATCACAAGAGCTCGTGCTAAGCTACTAGAACAACAGGTGAACTTGTTACTTAATGAACCTGGTGTTTTAATCAATGAGAATTTTATACTGCCTAAGTCGTTGAACTATTGCATGAATAGGTACTTAGGAGAAGAAGGCATAGCAAGGAGCGAGGAGCAAATGGAACAAGGCGTGTTGATCAATGAAGAATGCGCGAGGGAGGAGAGGGAGGAAGCACAAGGAGCTGTCCAAGACGAAGATCAACGAGAGGAGGACGTTCTCTGCCACGGCAGAGAAAGGCCACGTTTCTCTGCCACGGCAGGCTGCTGCGGCAGGAAAACCGACTAGGACTCTGCCACGGCAGAGCCAATCTTGGCCGAGCCACTTGTGGCCGGTTTATATCCAGGTTGGGTGGAACCAACTCAGGTTCCACCATAGACCGCCGCCCCTTGGACCCATAAATAGATGGGGGTGCCGTAGATTAGAGTTTTAGACCACGTTAAAATATTTTGGAGTTGATTCTTTCATCGAACCTCTGAAATTACCCTGTGTTCGAATTCTACAAGTATAATTGAGTGTGATGTGTTGTTCCATTGGGAATTAGTAGATTGCATACTACCATTCGTGGTCACAACTATGTGCGCAAGAGTGTGGTGTTGTGAATATCCTACAAGGTTCAAGATCTGTTGCACTGGCATCAGGGATCGAGCGGGAGAGATCATAGCTACGCACTAGTTATCTATCATCCACCATATCATCGACAAGAGCTTGCTGAGAAGATCAGACCACCCCATATCACCATGTGCTGAAGCTAAAATCTTGGTAATTTGACATGATATGTGAACATCATATGTCCATGTGCTAATCCAAGGTACTTCGTAATGCTGAAGTTGAATTGTTACTTATAAAACAAGTGATGCATATGGATTGTGATGTAGCCCAACCTTCAGTCATTACCACATCATGGTCTCCAACTTATGCCAAGTCGTCATGGACTCCAAAGGTGAATCCGTTCCTCTATGCGAGCCCACTTCCTATCCCATTGAATGGTATACTACTTCATACTCCGTCCCATATCCATGATAGGTTCAGACCAACAAGTACGGAGGCATGGGAGGAAGCCTGGAGCACCAAGCACAACAAGACGGAGGCTTGGAAGAGAAGACGGAAGAAGCAGCAGCTGGAGCACCAAAGTCTCCGGCCTGCGCACACCGGAGTCTCCAGCCTGAAGACACCGGAGTCTCCAGACCCATCTCCGGACCGACCCCCAGATCGAGCTCGAGGACAGTTTGTCTGCCACTCCGGAGACGACACCGGAGATAGACCGGAGTCTCCGGCCCACACTGGAGTCTCCGAACCCCACACCAGAGTCTCCGACCTAAGCATATGAGCCTGCGCGCCACACGCTGGGCCTTTGGCCCATGTACCCCTTAATCTGCCCAGACTTTACCCTTTTATTCCTAAAGTACCCCTGAACTAGTGGCTGGCCTATATATAGTGCCCCCACCCCCTCATGTAACCCTAGGCATAGATGATAGACTAAAGAAAACCCCCTTTGTGGAATCACTAGTTTTGCCTCATCCCCTTCAACCAAAGGGGATCGACTAACGTCACCACCTCGTTGGAGTTTGCATCACGCCTCCCTCGTTGTACAAGGCCTTGGCATCGGTGTTCCTTTGCCAAGACGTCAAGACCCTCTCCAAGGTGTTCTTCCCTCTCCGCGTGGGATCGAAGGAGCACGTTGACCGATCTTTCCTTGCGAGGACTCTATCTGTTGAGGGAAAACCTCTAGGGTGGCCCGATCTTTCACGATTCCCTTTCAAATCGGGGATGGAGTGCGGGAAGAGGAGGGGAGGATGAATACGACAAACACACGCACGAAGAACGCGATGAAGACACACACGCAAAACCACGATACACACCAATAGCTCACACCAGCGGTGACCAGTCCGGCGCAATCCCTAGGATCAGTGTCGGGCGGAGGACTCTCTCTCTCAAACCGGCATGGCAAGATGGGAGACTCGGTGAGATCTTGACGTCTTGGCAAAGGGACATCGACGCCAAGGCCTTGTACAATGCGGAGGCACGATGCAAACTCCAACGAGGTTTGGGATATTGGTGCTCCCTGGTCAAGGAGCATGAGGGAAGAATTAGATAGATCCACAAGGGGTTTCCACTAATTCCAATATCATGCCTAGGGCTTACAATAGAGGTGGGGGCTATATAGGCCAGCCATAAGTTCAGGGGTAGTTTAGGCAACTAAAGTATCAAAAGGGTGCGTTACAAGGCCAAAGGCCGAGCTGGAGCGCGCAGGCCCTGGGGTGTCCGGTAGTATCGGTCGGTAGAGCGGTAGTACCGGTCTGATGCGGTAGTACCGTTGGATGGGTGCGGTAGTACCAGAGCGGGCAGAGGCTTTGGCGTGAGTCTTCAGGTGCGCGCGGTAGTACCGCTTGCTGAGTGCGGTAGTACCGGTGGGATCTAGGGCGTCGGGTCCATCTCTCAGTCCGGGGCGGTAGTACTGCCATCCATGAGCGGTAGTACCGCTGGTGCGGTAGTACCGCTTCTAGGGGCTGGTAGTACCGCAGTCTCCTGGCAGCTGTTGGCTGTTGCGTCGCTCTCCTGGCTCGTGTCTTCATACCTAATGATGCATAGTGTCGAGGCATGATGTAGCAAGCAATCTGGGGGTGTATCGAAGTCACATGAGTACAAGAGCGAATTCACCTTAGCTTGGAGAAGCTTGACTCGAGCACGAGTCATGGGTCCACTTGGGGGACTTTGTGGTGTAGATGTAGGAGCGTCCGTAGGACGGGCTACATCAGCTCCCCCCTTGGGAAAGAGTCGTCCTCGACTCTTCATGGTTATCATCTTGAATATCTCCATGGTAGGGTGAGAGGTCCTTGACATTTAATGTATTGCTTGCAAGGTACGTGGAGGTCGGTATATCGATGATGTAGGCGTTGTTGTTGATTCTCTTGAGGACCTTGAAGGGGCCATCTCCTCTTGGTTTGAGCTTGGAATCTCGTTCCTTGGGAAAGCGGTCCTTGCTCAAGTGTATCCACACAAGATCACCTTCTTGGAAGATCATCTCCTTCTTGTCCTTGTTTAACCTTGAAGCTTGGCGAAGGACTTGGTTCTCGATAGTAGCTCTTGTTTCTTCATGAAGCGTCTTCATAGCTTGTGCGCATTTCTCGATGTCCATGTTCGTGCGCTCATGGAGAGGTAGTGGTAGGATGTTGAGCGTGGTGAGGGGCTCGAAACCATAGACGATCATGAATGGACTCATCTTGGTTGCTGAGTGCTTGGCACGGTTGTAGGCGAACTCGGCATGTGGAATGCATTCCTCCCAATCCTTGAGGTTTTTCTTGATCAACACACGAAGGAGAGTCCCGAGGCTTCGGTTGACAACTTCTGTTTGGCCATCAGTTTGGGGATGCGACGCGGATGAAAAGAGGAGCTTGACACCGAGCTTGGCCATGAGGGTCTTCCATAAGTAGCTCATGAATTTGACGTCGCGGTCGGAGACGATTGTCCTTGGCACACCGTGAAGACGGACGATTTCCCTGAAAAACAAATTTGCAACATGTGAAGCATCGTCGGTCTTATGCCACGGTATGAAGTGTGCCATCTTGGAAAAACGATCCACAACAACAAATATAGAATCATGACCATGCTTAGATCTAGGCAATCCTAACACGAAATCCATGCTAATGTCGGACCAAGGTGTATGAGGAATAGGCAATGGCATATAAAGACCATAGGGATTAGCTTGCCACTTAGCTTGAACACATGTCGTGCATCGTTGAACATAGCGCTCCACGTCACGCTTCATCTTGGGGCAAAAGTAGTGATTGGAGAGCATGTCCAATGTCTTGTCGCGACCAAAGTGACCCATAAGGCCTCCACCATGAGATTCTTGGAGAAGCAAAAGTTGAAGCGGCGACTTCGGAATGCATAGCTTGTTTTGTTTAAAAAGAAAGCCCTTATGCAAATAGAAATCATCAACTCCCTTGTCATTGGAGCACTTTGCAAAAATTGGTTCAAAGAACGGGTCGGAAGCATACAAAGATCTTATTTTTTCAAGACCCAACACGTTGATTTCAAGTCTCGTAAGAAGGCTTTTATGTTTGCGAGACAATGCCGCAACTACATTATCTTTGCCCTTCTTATACTTGACAATGTACGGAAAAGACTCCATAAATTCAACCCACTTAGCGTGTCTCTTACTCAAGTTGGCTTGGACTTTGAGATATTTCAAGGACTCATGGTTGGAATGTATGATAAATTCCTTGGGCCATAGGTAGCGTTGCCAAACTTGAAGGACACGAACTAAGGCAAAAAGCTCTTTGTCATAAATTGGATAGTTACGGTGAGCACCATCCAGTTTCTCGCTATGGAAGGCTATAGGACGTTCGTGTTGCATAAGGACTCCTCTAATGCCAATACCACTAGCATCACACTCTATCTCAAAAGTTTTAGCGAAATCCGGTAACGCAAGAAGAGGTGCTTCGGTGAGCCTCTTTTTAAGTTCATCAAAAGCTTTTTGTTGCGCTTTGCCCCACACGAAGGTGACATTCTTTTTGGTCAATTCATTAAGGGGACAAGCAATGGTCGAAAAGTCTTTCACAAAGCGACAATTGAAAACGACCAACCCATGAAAACTTCGGAGTTCACTCACATTTGTTGGGATGGGCCAATCTCGTATGTCCTTTACCTTGGAAACATCAACTTCAGTTCCCTTCGAAGAAACGACAATTCCAAGAAAAATCAACTTGTCTTTAGCAAAAGTGCACTTGGGAAGATTAGCATAAAGCTTTTCATGTCGAAGGATTTGCAATACTTCCTTGACATGTGTTATATGGTCCTCAAGTGATTTTCTATAAACAAGAATATCATTGAAATAGACAACAACACTTTTTCCAATGAGAGAACGTAAGATGTGATTCATAAGGCGCATGACGGTGGATGGGGCATTAGAGAAACCAAAGGGCATAACCAACCATTCATAGAGACCAAGTTTGGTCTTGAAGGCGGTTTTCCACTCATCACCTTCAGCCATGCGTATTTGATGGTAACCACTACGAAGATCAATTTTCGAAAAATAGTGGCTCCACACAACTCATCAAGCATGTCATCGAGACGTGGTATGGGATGTCGATAACACACGGTGATAGCATTAATTGGACGGCAGTCCATGCATAACCTTAACGTATCATCCATCTTTGGGACAAGAATCACGGGTACGGCACTTGGACTAGTGCTAACTTGGATCAAACCTTTGGAGACGAGTTGGTTTATTTGACGTTCGATCTCCTTCGTCTCCTCTGGGTTCGTGTGGTAAGCGGTGCGGTTGAGAAGTGGTGCGCCGGGGATGAGGTCAATGCGATGTTCGATGCCGCAAAGAGGAGGTACTCCATGTGGAAGTTCTCCAGGAAACACATCCTTGAATTCCTGCAAAACAATCATCAAAGATGGAGGAACATTGGTTAATTCATTAGTTCCTTGCGCTAGTCCCTTGCAAAGGAGGACATAGTGCAAGATGGATGGGTTGTTCCGAACATCTCTCATCTCGCTTTTGGTGGCAAGGAGAACACTCTTAGTTTTTCCACTCAAGTTTGGTTTGTGGCTCTCACTCACTATGAGGTGGTTCTCTCTCTCACCGCTCTTCTCACAAGTAGGTGTTGTGCTTTGTGCCCTCGCTAAAGCCTTTGCATTGTCCGCAATTATTTGGCTAGGAGTCATTGGTTGCAAAACACATATTTTGTTGAGCCATTTGAAGGTGTATACATTGGTGCAACCATCATGTTGAGCAGCCTTGTCAAATTGCCATGGTCGACCAAGAAGCATGTGGTAAACTGTCATAGGAACCACATCACACTCCACCGTGTCTTTGTAAGGACCAATGGCGAAGGAAACCGATACGGTATGCTTGATCTTTACAGACCCTTGGTCACTTAGCCACTGCATGTGATAGGGGTGCTTGTGCGGATGGAGGGTGAGGTTGAGCTTCTCACACAACTCAGTGCTAGCAAGGTTGTGGCAACTCCCTCCGTCAATGATCACCTTGATAGATTTGCCTTTGATGCCAGCTCGTGTTTGGAAGATATTGGAGCGTTGATCTTCATGCTCTTGTGCTTGAGTGGTCAAGATCCATGTGACGACAAGCGATGGACTTGCGTCATGTTCACACATGAGTAGTTCTTGGCCATCTTCCACTCGTTGCCTTGCCATTGCTTCCTTGACTCGGGCATCAAATTCATCTTCACTCAAGTACTCTTCATCACCATTGTCATGGATGAACAATACTTTCTTGTTTCCACATTCGGCCGACTTGTGTCCTTTACGTCCACACTTGTAGCATTCACCGTTGAAGGGTGTATCACACTTTGTTTGTTTGCCAATTGGGGGCATTTTTCCTTGAGGAAGTGTGGGCTTGAAGGAAGGCTTGGAGGTACTTGAGGAGCTTCCATTGAATGTTGTTGGCGTAGCGGTTGAAGCTTGCTTGTAGGTGAAATACGTCTTGGTCTTGTTGTACTTGATGTCCTCTTGCACTTGACGTTTAGCCTTTGTTGCTATGTGCACAAGCTCAACCATGGTGTTGTATGTTTGGAACTCGACGATGCGCTTGATTGGGTGGTTCAACCCAATAAGGAAACGTGCCATAGTTTGCTCCATGCGCTCTTCAATGTTGGCGCGAATCCAGTTGAGTTCCATTTCCTTGAAGTACTCTTCCACAGTCTTTGTCCCTTGATGAAGCGCTTGAAGGTTGTTGAAGAGGTCACGCGTGTAGTGCGCGGGGACGAACCGGGATCTCATGTGAGCCTTCATGTCATGCCAAGTTGTGATTGGCGGCTCTTGTCTTGCATCACAAGCGACTTGAACTTGTTCCCACCAAAGGTTGGTGTAATCATCAAACTCAAGCGAAGCCATGGCGACTATCTTCTCGTTGCGATAATTGTGCATACGGAAGATCTTGTCAACTTTGAGTGCCCACGAGAGGTACTCTTCGGGGTCATTGGATCCGGTAAACTTGGGCATTGTGAACTTGAGCTTGCCAAAAGTTTCTTCATCGTTGTGGTCATTGCGATGAGCTTGGTGACCTTGTTGATGATCTTGTAGTTGGGGAGGTGGAACTTGGTTCTCACGTCCTTGTTGCAGAGCTTGCTCTTGATATTGTTGTTGAGGTGCTTGCTCTTGCTCTTGGCGCGGTTGTTCACGGTGTTGAGGCACTTGGGCCCCATGAGGTTGTCGAGGATGTGGGGCCTCATGACGCGGTTGATGATGAAGAGGAGGCTCGTTCCTTTGTTGGTGATGTTGGTTAGGCGCATGGGCCTCATGGCAAAGATCATGGTCATGAGCCTCTTGACGTGGTGGGCGTCGATCAACTTGTATCACTTGACGCTCCAAGTTTTGTTGTGGTGGAGGGGGCGCCTCGTGATGACCATGGTGTCGGTGTGGACGTTCATGACGTTGATGATCAGGCGGAGGATCTTGGAGAGCTTCACGTCGATGACGAGCTTGATTCTCCAAATTGGAGTCATCACTTGTTGTGTCAAGTATGTGTCGCGGTCGATGGTGGTAGACTTGCGGTTGCACTTGCAGTTCTTCTTGTGGTTGCTCTTGTTGTATCAATAATGCCCTTGCGTGATGACGGTGTGCTTCTTGCCTTGCTCGTGGCCTTGAAGAGAGGTCACCGTCATAGCTTGACGTTGCGGCGTGCCGTGGCGAAGGTATGTAGTTGGAAGAACTTCCATCTTCAACCACGGGGGCATCATTGCGTCTTGGAGCACTTGTACGAAGATCTTGTTGGAGAGGAACATGACAACGCGAAGAACTTGAAGATCTTGAAGCACGTGAACGTGGTCTTGCCATTCCGTCGATTAGGCGTCGAAGATTGTCATTTGTTTCGGCGACGGAGCATTGAAGCGCTTCATTTTGATGGCCAAAGTTGTGATGCATTGCGTGCATTTGTCGTTCTAGGTCGTCGAAGCGGTTGTCGAAGTTCTTGAACTCGGCTTGCGTCTCACCAAATTGTTCATCTTGACGCGTCTCAAGGGCTTGGCAACATTCACGGAACTCTTGGCGGACGATGAAGTGACTTGGATGCGTCATGTACGGTCCATGTTCTTCTTCTTGAGGAGGTGGTTGGCTCGACTCACCGTGCCTATCCATCATGCAAAACACACAAGTATTATATATGGAGGTGGAATATGGTGGTGTTAGCCTTGTTCCTCACCTTGGGGATTGCACCGAATTAGAAACCACAAGTGAGAGCTATAAGCGTGCAACGTGGAATCGCAAAGAAAACTCACACTAAAGAAAGAACTCACTCTCAAAAGCTGTGGGTGGATGGTTAGGGTTGTGGTAAACCAAACGAAACGATCCAAAGAAAAGGTTATTGTCAAAAGTGGTAGAGAACCAAATATCAAAGCAAAAAGGAAACGATCTACAAAACACAAAGATACACACACGTGGAGAAGGATGTGGTTAGCACGACTATGCAAATGAGCACAAAAGGTCCTAACGAAGACTACGCTCGGTGTCGTGCCAACGCAAGGAGAGACCACAACTCGTTCGCCAAAAGAGAAATAAGCAACGGATTTGTGCACTTGCCTCGGTGGTGCTCTTTTTCTCTCTTTGCTTACAAGCTTGAGACTCTCTTTGTATTGGGAGACTTTGTATCTTTCTATTTTTCTTTTGCTTTTTATTTTTCTCTTTTTTTTTGATTTTTTCTCCCTTTCTATACTACTATGTTAACTCTTGTATTTGCTCTCACGCTCACACTTTCCAAGGACAAGTGCACAATGCTTAGGCAAACACAAAATGAGCCGCTCTCATAGCATAGATACACACAAGGAAGAAGGGTTAACAAGTTGGAGCAAGTTATACCTTTGGTATTGATGACTTGCTACCAGTGTAGGGGAATGTTGTTCGGTGTCGTGGTGGCTATGAGCGCGGGATGTGAAAATTGTTGTGGAAGCTTCAAGTTAGTTGGGCGACACGCACGCGAAACACGAACAAGCCAATACGAAAATTAGCAAAGAAAAATGGGGGTGAAAATTTCTTGTCTGACAGGTGCGGTAGTACCGCTCAGAAAGTCCGGTAGTACCACTGCGAACAGCCCATAGTACCGCTCGCCGGTAGTACCACTTGTTTTAGCGGTAGTACCGCTTCGCGGATTCCTGGGCGCGTGGATCTTGAACTTGAACGCACAATCGGCCCAAAAATCCTCAAATTGGCGGAAAGCTGAACAAAATTGGGGCTAGGGACACACAAGGAAGGTAGATCGATACCCCAAGCAACAGATCTATGGACCAAAACCACGAAAAATGCACCAAATCTTAGATCGATCCGAAGGCAAATATGGGGCTCTTTTTTGGGGATTTTCGAAATTTTTGGTGGACAGAAGAAAATTTTGTGGGAGAATTCGTGAGCAACAAAGCTCTTGATACCAATATGTTGAGGGCAAACCTCTAGGGTGGCCCGATCTTTCACGATTCCCTTTCAAATCGAGGATGGAGTGCGGGAAGAGGAGGGGAGGATGAATACGACGAAGACACGCACGAAGAACGCGATGAAAACACACACGCAAAACCACGATACACACCAATAGCTCACGTGGGCGGTGACCTGTCCGGCGCAATCCCTAGGATCGACGTCGGGCGGAGGACTCTCTCTCAAACCGGCACGGCGAGATGGAAGACTCGGTGAGATCTTGACGTCTTGGCAAAGGGACACCGATGCCAAGGCC
Organism: Avena eriantha; assembly: GCA_910589775.1. Taxonomy (NCBI): domain Eukaryota; kingdom Viridiplantae; phylum Streptophyta; class Magnoliopsida; order Poales; family Poaceae; genus Avena; species Avena eriantha. Next base: position 275,188,348 of record OU342741.1, read on the forward strand.
CTGTACAACGCGGAGGCACGATGCAAACTCCAACGAGGTTTGTGATATTGGTTCTCCCTGGTCAAGGAGCATGAGGCAAGAATTAGATAGATCCACAAGGGGTTTCCACTAATTCCAATATCATGCCTAGGGTTTACAATAGAGGTGGGAGCTATATATAGGCCAGCCACTTTGTAGAGGTGGGGGCTACAAAGTGTTGCCACATGCTTCTTGGTCGACCATGGCAATTTGACAAGGCTGCTCAACATGATGGTCGCACCAATGTATACACCTTCAAATGGCTAAACAAAACATGTGTTTTGCAACCGATGAATCCTAGCCAAATAACTGCGGACAATGCAAAGGCTTTAGCGAGGGCGCAAAGCACAACACCTACTTGTGAGAAGAGCGGTGAGAGAGAGAACCACCTCATAGTGAGTGAGAGCCACAAGCCAAACTCGAGTGGAAAAACTAAGAGTGTTCTCCTAGCCACCAAAAGTGAGATGAGAGATGTTCGGAACAACCCATCCATCTTGCACTATGTCCTCCTTTGCAAGGGACTAGCGCAAGGAACGAATGAATTAACCAATGTTCCTCCATCTTTGATGAGTGTTTTGCAGGAATTCAAGGATGTGTTCCCCGAAGAGCGTTGGAATTAACTAATGAATTAACCAATGTTCCTCCAATGTTCGGAACAACCCATCCATCTGGCCTATATACAGTCCCCCACCTCCATTGTAAACCCTAGGCATGATATTGGAATTAGTGGAAACCCCTTTCTGGATCTATATAATTCTTGCCTCATGCTCCTAGACTAAGGAGCACCAATATCCCCAAACCTCGTTGTAGTTTGCATCGTGCCTCCGCGTTGTACAAGGCCTAGGCATCGGTGTCCCTTTGCCTAGACGTCAAGATCTCACCGAGTCTCCCATCTCGCCGTGCCGGTTCGAGAGAGAGTCCTCCGCCCGACGCTGATCCTAGGGATTGCGCCGGACCGGTCACCGCTGGCGTGAGCTATTGGTGTTTATCGTGGTTTTGCGTGTGTGTGTTCATCGCGTTCTTCGTGCGTGTGTTCGTCGTGTTCATCCTTCCCCTCCTTTCCCCGCACTCCATCCTCGATTTGAAAGGGAATCGTGAAAGATTGGGCCACCCTAGAGGTTTGCCCTCAACATATTGGTATCAAGAGCTTCGTTGCTCACTATTTCCCCCACGAATTTTTCTTCTATCCACCCAAAATTCGAAAATTCCCAAAAAACAGCCCAAATTTGCCTTTGGATCGATCTCTAGATTTGGAGTGTTATTTGTGGTTTTGATCTGACCAAACCTTGTCTTAGGTGTTGGTCCAGCTTTATCCTGCGTTTTCCCAGCCCAATTTGGCCAATTTTTCGTGGATTTGAGGACCCAAGGCGTGGATTTCCGCTCAAGAACACGAGCAGTCTGCGATCTGACTCCAGACCGAAGTCTCTGGCCTGCACACTGGAGTCTCCGGCCTACCCACACTGGAGTCTCCGGCCTACACCGGAGTCTCCGACCTGAAACCCCAGAGTCTCCGGCCTGACGCCTGATTTTGACAGTTTTGCCTCTAATCTTGCATTGGCTAATTTCTCCTTGTTTGTTTGTGCCCGTGTGCGTGTCATCAACTAACAACAAGCTTCCGCATCGACAACCACCGTGCTCATCGACACCACGGCCCGCGAACATCATCCTGCACCACCGACGCCAAGTTCATCATCCAAGAAGGTATAACTTGCGTCACCTTGTTAACCCCTATCTTCCTTTGTGTGTACCTATCCTATGAGAGTGGCTCATCTTGTGTTTGCTTGAGCATTGTGCATTTGTCCTTGGATAGTGAGATGGCAAGGGCAATATCAAGTGTGACTAGGTAGCATCAAGGGAGAGCAAAAAAAAGAAAGAAAAAGATACAAAGAAAAAGCAAAAGAAAAAATAGTCTCCCATTGCCAAAGAGAGTCTCAAAGCTTGTAAGCAAGAGAGAAAGAAGAGCGCCCAAGGCAAGTGCACAAATCTGTTGCTCATTTTCCCTCTTTGCAAACGAGCCACGGTCTCTCCTTGCATTGGCACGACAACGAGCTTATCTTCGTTAGGACATTTTGTTTGCTCATTTTCATAGTCATGTCAATCCCAACTTTCTCCACGAGTGTGTACATAGTCGTAGGTTCCCGTCACCCTTTTGAGTTGTTGACCTTCACCTTTGACTTGAGTTTTGTTGGATTTTACCCACTTTTGACTATCCCTTTTCTTTTGGTTGGTTCTTTGCCTTTCCACAATCCTAGCCTACCACCAACAAGCTTTTGAGTGTTAGTTCTTTCTTTAGTGTGAGTTTTCTTTGCATTTCCACTTTGCACGCTTAGTTCTTTCTTTAGTGTGAGTTTTCTAGTTTGGTGCAATCCCCAAGGTGAGGTACAAGGCTAACACCACCATATTCCACTTCCATATACAATACTTGTGTGTTTTGCATGATGGATAGGCACGGTGAGACGAGCCAACCACCTTCCCTAAGAAGAAGATCAAGGTCCGTACATGACGCGCGCAAGTCACTTCATCGTTCGACAAGAGTTCCGTGAACGTTGCCAAGCCCTTGAGACGCGATAAGATGAACAATTTGGCGAGACGCAAGCCGAGTTCAAGAACATCGACAACCGCTTCGACGGCCTCGAATGACAAATGCATGTAATGCACCACAACTTCGGCCCCCAAAATGAAGCGCTTCAACGCTCCGTCGCCGAAACAAATGACAATCTTCGACGCCTCATCGATGGCATGGCAAGACCACGTTCACGCGCATCAAGCTCGGCAAGTTCTTCGCATCGTCATGCACCTCTTCCACAAGATCTACATCAAAGTGCTCAAAGACGCAATGATGCCCCCGTGGTTGAAGATGTAATCTCTTCGAACTATGCACCTTCCCCACGGCACGCCGCAACGTCAAGCTATGATGGTGACCTCTCTTCAAGGCCACAAGCAAGGCAAGAAGCACACCGTCATCACGCAAGGGCACTAGTGACCGAGAAGAGCAACCACAAAAGGAACCACAAGCGCAACCACAAGTACAACCGCAAGTCTACCACCATCGACCGCGACACATACTTGACACAACAAGTGATGACTCCAACTTGGAGAATCTAGCTCGTCATCGACGTGAAGCTCTCCAAGATCATCCTCTTCGTCATCAACGTCATGAACGTCAACAATGACACCATGGTCATCACGCGGCGCCTCCTCCTCATCAACAAAACTTGGAGCGTCAAGTGATACAAGTTGAGCGACGCCCACCATGTCAAGAGGCTCATGACCATGTTCTTCACCGTGAGGCCCATGTGCCTAACCAACATCACCAACTGAGGAACGCGCCTCCTCTTTGTCATCAACCGCGTCAAGAGGCCCCACACCTTCGCCACCATGAGGCCCAAGTACCTCAACCACGTCAACAACCGTGCCAAGAGCAAGATCAAGCTCCTCCTCAACAACAATACCAAGAGCAAGCTCCGCAGCAAGGACGCGACAATCAAGTTCCACCTCCCCAACTACAAGATCATCAACAAGGTCACACGGCTCGTCGCAATGACCACAACGATGAAGAAACTTTTGGCAAGCTCAAGTTCACAATGCCCAAGTTCACTGGATCCAATGACCCCAAAGAATACCTCTCGTGGGCACTCAAAGTCGACAATATCTTCCGCATGCACAACTATAGCAACGAGAAGATGGTCGCCATGGCTTCGCTAGAGTTTGATGATTACGCCAACCTTTGGTGGGAACAAGTTCAATTTGATCGTGATGCAAGACAAGAACCACCAATCACAACTTGGCATGACATGAAGGCTCACATGAGATCCCAGTTTGTCCCTGCGCATTACACGCGTGACCTCTTCAACAACCTTCAAGCGCTTCGTCAAGGGACAAAGACCGTGGAAGAGTACTTCAAGGAAATGGAACTCAACTTGATTCGCGCCAACATTGATGAGCGCATGGAGCAAACAATGGCACGTTTCCTTATTGGGTTGAACCACCCAATCAAGCGCATCGTCGAGTTCCAAACCTACAACAACATGGTTGAGCTTGTGCACATCGCAACAAAGGCTGAACGTCAAGTGCAAGAGGATATCAAGTACAACAAGCCCAAGACGTACTTCACCTACAAGCAAGCTTCAACCGCTACACCAACAACTTTCAAGGGTAGCTCCTCAAGTACCTCCAAGCCTTCCTTCAAGCCCACACTTCCTCAAGGAAAACTGCCCCCAAGTGGCAAGCAAGCAAAAAGTGATACACCTTTCAATGGTGAATGCTACAAGTGTGGAGGTAAAGGACACAAGTCGGCCGAATGTGGAAACAAGAAAGTCTTGTTCATCCATGACAATGGTGATGAAGAGTACTTGAGTGAAGATGAGTTCGATGCCCGTGTCAAGGAAGCAATGGCAAGACAACGAGTGGAAGATGATCAAGAACTCCTCTTGTGTGAACATGACGCAAGTCCATCGCTTGTCGTCACACGGATCTTGACCACTCAAGCACAAGAGCATGAAGACCAACGCTCCAATATCTTCCCAACACGAGCCGGCATCAATGGCAGATCTATCAAGGTGATCATTGACGGAGGGAGTTGCCACAACCTTGCTAGCACCGAGTTGTGTGAGAAGCTCAACCTCACCCTCCATCCACACAAGCACCCCTACCACGTGCAATGGCTAAGTGACCAAGGGTCCGTGAAGATCAAGCATACCGTATCGGTCTCCTTCGCCATTGGTCCTTACAAAGATACAGTGGAGTGTGATGTGGTCCCCCAACACTAGGATGGCAATGAACTTACCGAACACCACGATGAGAGATTGTACAACCACTTGTTGCAGCAGGTGGACATCTGAGGTTCACTACCAATTTATATGTATCTTAAGTAGCCTGGTAATGGCCTTTCGATACAAAAAGAAACCTACATGTGTACCACGAAACCAGGCAGTTTTGAGTGACGGGACCTGAATGATGGTCACATTATACAAATTCCCCAAATGTGTACTAATCATTTTCCGGGGCCAGGATGACTAGAGAGATCAATCATGGCTAGAGAGTTGCGGCTAAAACCAGCCGAATAATCGTAGCCCGATTTTGGGACGATGATGGGGCTGGCATAGAAGGGAAGACTAGCAGTATCATGTTGGCATCAATCACTCCCTTCTCAATAATAGCAGGAGTTGGGGAAGAAGATGGACAGTAGTTCAGAAGGGGAGGATAATTATAGGGGAAGCAAAGCAGCTTTTGGAGCACAACACGTTCGAGGGAAAGGTATAGATCTGTGATGGCCTCAGAGAAACGGGTCATGCTAAGAGGATTGGATTGATTAGCGATTAGACGGAGAGCATCACCATCTAACTTCGACCAATTGCAGACAAGGTTGCCTGGACCGGCTCCCACCATGGTGTATTCACTGTCACGCTAGTGAAGGGTTTTGGGAGGAGGTACTTTGACGGTGCAACAATGCTAAACCTAGTCACTGGTGAGGGTTGCGAGGGGGACTCGAGGCTTTGAGTTTGTTTGGAAAGGGCGGCCCTGTGCATGATGGGGGTATAACTACCTCGGACCCTACGCTCTTAGTTCAAGCCTGGATGAACCAAAAGTGGATAACGGATTTTACAGCGAGGGCCTAGGGCCACCCACGTGTAGGCCCGTCGACCGCCCTAACCACTTTCAAGAACATCGGGACAAGAGCGAGCGGCGTAGGCGACAGGCGAAGAGATCAAATACATACACAAGTGAGTATGTATGCAAGCTACCTTACGACAGTTCTCAGAGCCATACCATCTAAAAGAAATAGAAATATTGCAACGCCATATGGCAAGATCCAAATATCCTAGATAGAGATAATAGTTTAGGATAGCTCCTCATACATCAATCAACAGAGTATCAAGCGGAAGCGGGAAACAATATCCGAGTACGGATAAGAAGCGAATCGGCATAAGATGCCACGTAAATAAGCACATCCCGCCCACAGATCTCACGGATCCCCATCCCCAGAATCTCTACACCGAGTGATCGTTGCCAACATCACCTGTTCATCTGAATCAAACAATTTATCGTGTGAGACCCTAGGGGTACTTAGCAAGTCTTTATGCCTCTAAAGGGCACATATACCTGGGGTGATGCAATCTTATGCCCAGCAAAAGATAATAACTCACAATTCAAAGATACTCGCTAACCATCCGCCTAACCAATGATAGATGGATGTCCGTTAATTAGAACCAACAGTTATAACAGTATAAAGTAACAGATCCATCCTCCTTCTCACTTACCAACGAGAAAGCGGATGAACAACCCATCAGTTGGTAGTTTTATCAATCATTCCGTAAATATTGCACTAATTACTAGTCAGATATTTAGTCAAATTAAAGACGGTACTTTAGTTATACTTGTCTATGATCAAGAAACTGTGCTCCAAGTCGTCCATAACCGCGGACACGGCTTTTAGAAACATTTACCCTGCAGGGGTGCACAAATAGCAACACACACACGATCAACCTCAGGAAGAACCAAATGAAAAGCAACGAGGCCTCACGACAATGCATTCACAGGATTCATAAATTATTTCAGCGGGCCACCCCATTAAGCTACCCGCAACGAAGTTGGCCGGCTCCGAGACGGACCCAAGGTTTGTGCCAATGGCTGTAAACGACTGGGAACCCGGAAGTGTGACTAGGCTTGTCGATACCGCGAAAACATTCCACATTCTTAAACAGTACAGGTGCTCCACGGACAATCGTAAATAAAGCAGTAAAGCATGGCATAAGTACATGATAGTAATAAAGCCCTAAACTAGTTTGTGGCCCCAAGAAATAAAGTGCGAATCAAGCTCAAGCGAAGGGGGATCCATAGAGTCTCCCGTATGTGGATAGTACGAATAGTCAAGGAAGAGGTATCAAGTACTCGGGGTCCTACGGGACACAAGTGAGCATGAAAAACCAAATAACAGATATTGCCCACCGGTGCCTCTTTCATTAGTTATCCCATTACTACTCAGGTTAAGTTGTTTAGGTACCTCGTTATCCAACAGACGCTCACAAACCTACACATGCAGTTCTACGACTCGCAGGGCTCAAGCAACTCCTGTAGTAATGGCTCATAGGATGGAGGAACAAGCTTCGGTGGGGTTTAAAAGTAAGGGTAATACTTGGGATTCAGTTTAATGCAATCGCGACTCAATGATCCAAGAATAAGATAGAGGCAATAGGTACTATATGTATGCAAGCATGTGGTAGTGCTTGCCTGGTAGCTCAGTTGAAGCGAGAGATGGACCTGGGTAGTACTCCTAGGATTCCTGATAATTCCCCTGCTCGGCATCTATTCGAAAAGAACCAAACAAACAAGGGCCAATATAAATAAAGTGCGCAAGCATATGAATAAAATGCGACAAGCAACCAAGCATGCCATGATGAATGATGCATAATTTACATGGCGTAGCATAGCATGGCATGGGTGAGGTGTGGGGTACAAGAATAAAGCATTTTATTAGGTTTTTAGTCATGTTTTGCTCCCATAAACATTGCTGTATAATTAATATTTACATGATGCATGCTTCAATTCATTTCATAGAATGCATAAACAGAACGGGCTCATCGAGTTGATCATTTTAGACATATTATTTGTCAAATTTGGAGTTATAGAATTAAAGTTATTAATTAATTGAGAAAATGCATTTATTGCTAATTTAATCATCTCGAAATTTAAATTAGCCAAACATATTTTGAATGGCATATTTGAAGTCCTCATATATTTCTGATTCAAAAACATATATCATTTGTATTATTTGGAAAAAGTTAATTAAAGGATATTATTTTCTGGATTTAAAAACATATTAACTAACTTCTGGAATTTTTATTGTTTAGAAAAAGGTCACCGCTACTTTTTGCATCAAGACAGACCTAGCCAGGGAGACAGACGGGTGGGCCAGACGCTGAGTCAGCGCCACCTGATGCAACGTCTGCGCGGGAACTTCTCTCACCGCGGCTGTGCTTAGCCCCAGGGAATGACAGGTGGGACCAGACGCTTTGCGGGGCCACGCGCGGGCGGGCGAGAGGAGCAGCGACACGTGGCCGATCCGGGGCTGTGGGCGAAGCTTTGAATAGGTTGGGAGCCTTTTTGTAAAAACGTCACCGGCGCTGTGGCTGACCAGTGGACCAGGGACGAACCGCGGGTGGAAAAACAAAAACGCCAGGGGGTACGTGGAAAAGGGACACTGCTACTGTTTTTATTCCTGCATCTGGTGGGACTGTCGCTCGCGGAACACAGGCGCGGCGCGGAATCGAATCCGCGACGCGGCGCGTTCGCAGACGGTGGCTACCACCGCGGCTGGCTGGGCTTGGTGCTGGGTAACGGCTGCGCGGCCGAATAAGATTCTGCGAAGCAGCGTCGTCTTCCCCGCGCGCGGCAGAGACAGACGTGCACGGCGGTGTTGTGGGCGAGCGCCCCAGGAAGATGCGGCACGACGGCATGGACTCGGTGGTGACCGAACGCGACCGAGGGCGCGCAACAACTACGGTGCTCGAGCGGACGGTTGATAGCTAGGGGATGCGCGGCAGGTGCTCGACGAAAGGATCTCTACGCCCAGGAAGCGACAGAGCGCAGGGGCATGAATACGGGGTCGGGCTGCTCACCGTGAGTTTGCTGGAGGCAAAGGATCGGCTTGGGGTGACGCAGATCATTGACGACGCTGGTGTTCCTGAGATAGGGTTATGCTTCGGGCTCGACGGGTATCTCCAGCTCCGGTCCTTCTCCTCCTCGACGACGGGTACAGGCGGCCTCCTGAGGTCCTCCTCGACCGTCTTCGACAACCAGTCTCCACGCCCACTTCTCCCAGCGCCGGCGACTAGAAGTAGACCGAAGGTGGCGGTGGTAGATGGTGGCGATGGCTAGCAGGGCGGTGGGGATCTGGGTGGTGAAGGGCAGCGCCCAGGTGAGATCTGGAGGTCGACGCAGCAGGGAGGGGAGTAGATAAGGCAGAGGGAAGGGTGCACATGGGTTAGTCGAGGTGGAAAAGGTGGTGTGGCCACCTCCTTCTTCTCTCTCTCTCGGGTCGGTGGACCAGGAAGGGCCTGGGCAGCTGGGCGCCTGGGACCTGTCTTGGCCAGCAAGAAGGCCAGCTAGGAGGGTTAAGGGGTGGGGCACAAGGGCTGGTCACATGGCATGGACATGACTTGTTCGTGCCATGGTGGCTCGGGTGGGGTAGCTAGGTTGGGGAGGTGGTGGCCTTGGCCGAGCCAAGCCACAAGGTTTGGTGGGCACGGTTTGGGGAAAGGTGAGTGTGTGAGAAGCTAGGTGTAGTGTTGTGTAGGTTTAGGGTTAGATAGAGAGGTTAGGGTTTGATGATGGCATAAGATAGATGAAGGGAGGGAGAGAGGCTAGGCTTGATCATGAGGAAAAAGCCATGCTCCACTCAAAAACCGAAGAAAAAGCCAAAAAAGGGAGGAGGTTGATCTTGCATGGCCCATGCATAAATAATAAATGCCATGTTTATTTGTGAAAACAATTGTGAATACCATGGGCATTTATTAACACATGCTTCCAAAAATATGGAATTAAGGCCAAGCCAAAAGAAAAGAGTTGGTGTCCCAAGTGGAATAGATGGAATATGCTCATATGTGAATATAAATTGGGAGTTCTAGTGTGTGTTCACTAGATGCATAAATAGACTCAATATATTCCAACATGAGCATACATTCAAAAACAAACCATATGGAAGCTTGATAAGGCATTCTACTCTCATGGCATGCAAAGGTGGCCATGTGGCTCTCCACATATCAATATTATTAAACAACATGATGCATATATGGGAGCATGTGGAAGTAGAAGTGGATCCATCTTAAATATATGTGATCTAGACAAGAGCCAAAAACCCACATATAGTTTGGATGGGGGAATTATGGGATGGTGACAGAGAAAGGTGGTGGAGTTAAAAGAGAGATGCCCCCAACTCAACTTGGGCATGAGCAATTCATCCAGAAGCAAATACATTTTATTAAGAACCAAATACAATTGATAAATGCATATGAGACAAAAACCAAATGAAAAGGGTTTTATATGATGCTCAAATGCAATGTGGCATGATGACATGAGCATGATATACTTATGATGCAACAATTATATGTAGGAAGGTAGCATTTTATTATTAGACCATGTAGCATTACAGATGTTAGACAGATGGGATGCTACAACTCTCCCCCACTAAACCGGAATCTCGCCCCGAGATTCTAGGAAGAAGAAGACATGAAGAGGGTAGGGTACTTGGCACGGAGCTCATCCTCGCGTTCCCAAGTGGCTTCATCAACGGAATGGTGCGACCACTGCACCTTGCATAACTTGATAGACTTGTTGCGAGTCTTTCTTTCTACGACTTCTAGGATTTTTGTGGGGTGTTCTTGATAAGACAAATCTTCTTGGAGATTGATGAGCTCATGGTCCACGGTCCTGCCGGGATCCTTGAAGCACTTCTTGAGTTGAGAGATATGGAAAACATCATGGACCTTGAGTTTTTCAGGGAGCTCAGGAGCATAAGCGACTTCTCCTCTTCTTCCACGAACTTTGAAAGGACCGATGTATCTAGGAGCCAGCTTCCCTTTGATACCAAACCGGTGCGTGCTTCTCATGGGAGTGACACGAAGGTAAACGAGATCACCAGGGACATACTCCATGTCCATGTGCTTTCTGTCATAGTTGCTCTTCTGTCGACTTTGAGCAACCTTCAGGTTTTCGAGAATGACGTGAACCTTCTCCTCCGCTTGAGTTACAATGTCGGGGCCAAACAATGTTCTTTCACCTGCGCCCGACCAACCAATCGGAATTCTGCATTTGCGGCCATAGAGAACCTCAAATGGTGCCATCTTTAGACTATTCTGGAAGCTATTGTTGTAAGAGAACTCAGCATAAGGAAGGCATTCTTCCCACTTCATGCCGAAAGAGATGACGCAAGCACGGAGCATATCTTCTAGAATCTGATTGATCCTTTCAACTTGCCCTTGTGACTGAGGGTGGTAAGCTGTGCTGAAGTTCAACTTTGTTCCCAAAGCATTTTGGAAACTTCCCCAGAACTTGGAAGTGAAGATGCTTCCATGGTCGGAGCTGATCTCAAGAGGAACCCCATACAGAGAGACAATTCTGTTGATATAGAGCTCAGCCCACTGAATTGCCGAAATTGTTTCCTTGACGGGGAAGAAGTGAGCCACTTTAGAAAGCCTGTTAATGACAACAAAGATTGCATTGTTGCCTTTCTACGACCTTGGAAACCCAGTTATGAAGTCCATCTCTACTTTCTCCCATTTCCATTCTAGAGGCTTCAATGGCTGAAGAAGGCCAGAAGGTTTTTGATGAATAGCTTTCACTCTGCGGCAAACATCACACTCGGAGACATACTTGGCACAATATCGTTTCAATCCAGGCCACCAATATTGTGTTTTTAGGTCCATGTACATCTTAGTGCTGCCAGGGTGGATAGAAAGAACAGAATCATGAGCTTCTTTAAGAACTTGCTCTCTCAAACCCGGATACTTCGGAACGAACATCCGGTGCTTAAAGAATAGAGTGCCTTGGTCGTCAAGGTGGAAAGGTTCATAATTCGGAAGCTGAATCTTGGAGATGATGTTTTTAGTGTAAGGATCACCAAGTTGAATGGAGCGAACTTTTTCTTCCAAGAGAGGGGTAGCTATGAAGTTATGAAGATGGCCCTGAGGTACAAGCTCGAGCTTGAGTTGACGGAATTCCTCGCACAAGAGAGGTTGTTGTTCTTCCACCATGAGGTTGTTCACATATGCCTTACGACTGAGGGCATCGGCCATCACATTTGCCTAGCCTAGAGTGTAGTTGATCGAAAGATCAAAGTCGTTGATGGTTTCAATCCATCTCCTTTGGCGAAGGTTGAGGTCCGGCTGAGCAAGGATATACTTCAGGCTTTTGTGGTCAGAAAAGATCTCACAACGGTTTCCAAGCAAGTAGTGCCTCCAAACCTTCAGAGCGGAGACAACCGCTGCAAGTTCCAGGTCATGTGTTGGATAGTTGAGCTCATGAGTTTTCAACTGACGAGAAGCATAAGCAACGACTTGCTTGTCTTGCCAGAGGCCACGCCAAGTCCTTGGAGAGAGGCATCACAAAAGATCTGAAACGGTTTTGATGTATCTGGAGGAATCAAGACAGGTGTGGAGGTAAGATTTTCCTTGAGAGTTTCAAAGCTTACTTGACACGCCGGTGACCAAAGAAATTTCTTCCCTTTCTGGAGGAGATCAGTAAGAGGCTTAGCAAGTTTTGAGAAGTTCTGAACGAACCGACGGCAATAACTAGCGAATCCAAGGAAACTCCGACTTCTTTAACATTTTTGGGTGGAAGCCACTCAACAATTGTCCGAGCAGTTTCTGGGTTGATGGCAATGCCCTTAGCAGAGATGACGTGACCAAGATAGGTGACTTGTGGTAGCCAGAACTCACACTTTGAGAACTTTGCATAAAGGCAGTTCTCACGAAGCTTGTTTAGGACACACCGAAGGTGTTCCTCATGTTCTTCCTTTGACTTAGAATAGACTAGAATGTCATCCAGATAGACCACGATGAACTTATCAAGATACTCCATGAAAACCGAGTTCATAAGTCTCGAGAAGGTGGCAGGTGCGTTGGTGAGACCGAAGGACATGACCGTGTACTCGTACAGGCCATAGCGGGTGGTGAAAGCTGTTTTGGGAACATCTTCCTTGCGAATCTTGATTTGATGATATCCACTTCTCAAGTCAAGCTTAGAGAATACCACAACTCCGGCTAGCTGATCGAAGAGATCATTAATCCGCGGAAGGGGATATTTATTCTTGATGGTTTTTGCATTGAGAGCTCGGTAGTCAACACAAAGTCGATCAGTGCGGTCTCACTTCTTCACAAAGATGGTTGGGCTACCCCAAGAAGAAGTGCTATGTTGAATGAAACCCAACTTCTCTTGTTCATAAAGCTGCCGTTTGAGTTCAGCCAACTCAGCAGGACCCGTTTTATAAGGCCGCTTGGAGATAGGAGCGGTACCAGGTTCAAGCTCAATCACAAACTCGACCTCTCGGTCCGGAGGCATACCTGGTAACTCTTCAGTCAAAACATCTGGGAACTCACGGACCACTGGAACACTCTGAATAGAATCCATAGCATCATCATTCAGAGCAGACAAAGAGAAAAGCTGAATTGCAGGAGTCAGACTTGAAGAATAGACTATATGGCCTTCAGGAATTTTCAGAGAAACCGAGCGTTCAGCACAATCGATCACGGCTGCATTTGCCGTTAGCCAATCCATGCCCAAGATGACATCAATGTCAGAGTTGTCGAGAATGATTAAGGAAGCCAGAAATGAAGAACCACCAATTTCAATTTGGTTGCCATGACTGATCTTGGAAGATTGCATTCATGCCCCGGGAGAAAGAACCATCAACCGTTTGGGAAGAGAGTCCATAGATAACCCATTCTCACCAGCAAAACTTGTAGAGACAAAAGAATGCAATGCACCAGAATCAAATAAAACTCGTGCAGGGACTGAGTTAACGGGAAGCGTACCCATCACAACTCCAGGTGCATGCTCCGCTTGAACAATGTCGACACAGTTGGCACGAGCAACAGTGGACCCGGGCTTGGTGTTGATGTTGAGAGCCCGTGGTGCAGGTGTGCGAGCCGCAGTTGTCGAAGTAGGTCTTGGAGGTGGAGGAGGAAGAGCTTTGTTGTTCATAGGACAATTCCATTACTGATGCCCAGTGTAGCAAGCACCAAACGGACGCAGAGCAGAGTAGCCAGGGACTCCGCCAGGCGCTCTAGGGTAGTTGTGGTTGTAGCCCCTAGGAGCAGCGTTGAAGGAGTTTGGTGGCCTTGCCGTGTAACTTGGAGGTCTTGGTGGAGCCGGGAGCGGCGGTGCGGTATTAGGAACCCACACGCGGCGCTTAGAAGGAGCTGTCATAGCTGAAGAGCTTTCTGCGTCACGACTGTGTTCCTTGGACTCCTCGAACACTTGCCTACTGGCTTCTTCCTGTAGAGCTGTATGTTGGAGTTCTAGAAAAGACCCCGGCCTTGCATGAGTGATTGCATATTTGATAGATGCATTGAGCCCTTGCCTGAATCTCTTTTGTTTCTTCTTGTCATCAGAGATCTCATCACCACCATACCGAGAAAGATTCATGAAGTTTCTGAGATAGGTGTCGACATTGTCATTGCCCTGCTTGAGGTTGAGAAACACCTCCTTCATCCTTTCCATGACAATTTCTGACAGGTATTGCTCTTTGAAAGCCCTAGCGAACTGCTCCCAAGTAGGCTAAAAACCAGAGTGGTTTGCCTTCAGGTAATTCTCCCACCATAGAGTTGCGTCTCCTTTCAGAAGGTGAGTGGCGCATTTTACCCATTCTTGTTCAGGAACATCAGCAGTCATCAGCAACCTTGACATCTCACGAAGCCAATCATCAGCATCCAGTGGCTGATCAGACACCTCAAAGTGGCGCGGGTAAACTTCAGAAAGTCCTTGATGTCTCCTCGCTTGGGAGGTGGAGGTAGCGGGGCAAACTCATTCCTCCTGACACTTTCTTCAAAGCGTTGATGGTTTTGTTGCATTGTGCCCAAGTCATTAGCAATACTTGCCAACGCAGCTCCCAGTTCAGGTGGTATGTCATCTTCAGTGCGGCGTGGTGGTGCCATCCTGTGATGGATATAAAACTCAAGTCAGTACCATAATGGAGAATAATAATAATCCAAAATAGAACCAAAATGGAATTAACCAAGATTAAAGGATACAATTTACTGAGGTGATATTAAAATATCAACAAAGTCCAAAGCACCTAGAAGATAGTAAGCATATCGCACACGACTGAACAAGGAGTGTGGTACACAAAGCTATCAAAGAAAAAAATTCTGCAAATTTCGGCATTAAAATACCACTATATGCGCAAAACCACTTAACGAATCAAGATTAGTAACTCTACCAATTCAATATACAAGAGCGAATGATAAAAGTAGTGGTATGGTCGCGACTCCATCCCGCACTCAAAGCATTACTCCGCACATGAATAAGTAAAACACATATCCCAACTCTCTTCGTTCTTAAGATGAACCTAAAGATTAGCAACTACGGAAAACAAACACCCCTAACAAGATAGCGTCGGATAACAAAGAGTAAGACAGATCACGTCGGTTTACAACGAATCAGATAGATCTCGTCGGTTTAGAAAAGCCTGTCGGTATGGAATGTACCAATAGTTGATAACCAAAAGGCAGATAGCGACAACAAGTTGGACGCAACAGATAGACAAAGAATTACCCCCCCCCCACACACACACACTCACACAACCTATGGTACTATGGAACCCAGAACACGTGAATCCTAGTTTGAATTTTTAGAAGAGGATTGAAAACGTTACACTTCCTTACCAGAAAAAGGGTGGGTGGGTGGGTAAGAAGAAAAATGGAAGCAGTACTACTCTCGTGTTTTGTTTTTCCCTAGTATACATAGCTACCAAAATATTTGCTAGACTGACAACGACCATTTTGGCTGAGACCCTGAAGGGCGGAATGGCTCTGATACCAATTGTAACTACCTCGGACCCTACGCTCTAAGTTCAAGCCTGGAAGAACCAAAAGTGGATAAGGGATTTTACAGCGGGGGCCTAGGGCCACCCACGTGTAGGCCCGTCGACCGTCCTAACCACTTTTAAGAACATCGGGACAAGAGCGAGCGGCATAGGCGACAAGCGAAGAGATCAAATACATACACAAGTGAGTATGTATGCAAGCTACCTTACAACAGTTCTCAGAGCCATACCATCTAAAAGAAATAGAAATATTGCAACGCCATATGGCAAGATCCAAATATCCTAGGTAGAGATAATAGTTTAGGATAGCTCCTCATACATCAATCAACAAAGTATCAAGCGGAAGCGGGAACCAAGATCCGAGTACGGATAAGAAGCAAATCAGCATAAGATGCCACGTAAATATGCACATCCCGCCCATTGATCTCACAGATCCCTATCCCCAGAATCTCTACACCGAGTGATCGTTGCCAACATCATCTGTTTCCTCCACCTAGTATCCATCTTGCGAATACACTTGTTCATCTGAATCAAACAATTTATCGTGTGAGACCCTAGGGGTACTCAGCAAGTCTTTATGCCTCTAAAGGGGACAAATACCTGGGGTGACGCAATTGCAGCAAATGATAATAACTAACAAGTCTAAATATACTCGCTAACCATCCGCCTAACCAATGATAGACGGATGTCCGTTAATTAGAACCAACAGTTATAACAATATAAACTAACAGATCCATCCTCCTTCTCGCTTACCAATGAGAAAGCGGACGAACAACCCATCCGTTGGCAGTTTTATCAATCATTCCGTGAATATTGCACCAACTACTAGTCAGATATTTAGTCAAATTAAAGACGGTACTATAGTTATACTTGTCTATGATCGAGAAACTGTGCTCCAAGTCATCCATAACCGCGGACACGACTTTTAGAAAGATTTACCCTGCAGGGGTGCACAAATAGCAACACACACATGATCAACCTCGGGAAGAACCAAATGAAAAGCAACGAGGCCTCACGACAATGCATTCACAGGATTCATAAATTATTTCAGGGGGCACCCCATTAAGCTACCTGCAACGAAGTTGGCCGGCTCCGAGACGGACCCAAGGTTTGTGCCAATGGCTGTAAACGACTAGGAACCCGAAAGTGTGACTGGGCTTGTCGATACCGCGAAAACATTCCACATTCTTAAACAGCACAGGTGCTCCACGCACAATCGTAAATAAAGCAGTAAAACATGGCATAAGTACAAGATAGTAATAAAGCCCCAAACAAGTTTGTGGCCCCAAGAAATAAAGTGCGAATCAAGCTCAAGCGAAGGGGGATCCATAGAGTCTCCCATATGTGGATAGTGCGAATAGTCAAGGAACAGGTATCAAGTACTCGGGGTCCTACAGGACACAAGTGAGCATGAAAAACCAAATAATAGATATTGCCCACCGGTGCCTCTTTCATTAGTTATCCCATTACAACTCAGGTTAAGTTGTTTAGGTACCTCGTTATCTAACAGACGCTCACAAACCCTACACATGTAGTTCTACGACTCACAGGGCTCAAGCAACTCCTGTAGTAATGGCTCATAGGATGGAGGAACATGCTTCGGTGGGGTTTAAAAGTAAGGGCTATGCAATACTTGGGATTTAGTTTAATGCAATCGCGACTCGATGATTCAAGAATAAGATAGAGGCAATAGGTACTATATGTATGCAAGCATGTGGTAGTGCTTGCATGGTAGCTCAGTTGAAGCGAGAGATGGATCTGGGTAGTACTCCTAGGATTCCTGATAATTACCCTGCTCGGTGTCTATTCGAAAAGAACCAACCAAACAAGGGACAATATAAATAAAGTGTGCAAGCATATGAATAAAATGCGACAAGCAACCAAGCATGCCATGATGAATGATGCACATTTTACATGGCATAGCATAGCATGGCATGGGTGAGGTGTGGGGTACAAGAATAAAGCATTTTATTAGATTTTCAGTCATGTTTTGCTCCAATAAAAATTGCTGTATAATTAATATTTACATGGTGCATGCTTCAATTCATGTCATAGAATGCATAAACAGAACAGGCTCGTCAAGCTGATCGTTTTAGACATATTATTTGTCAAATTTGGAGTTATAGAATTAAAGTTATTAATTAATTGAGAAAAGACATTTATTGCTAATTTAATCATCTCGAAATTTAAATTAGCCAAACATTATTTTGGACGGCAAATTTGAAGTCCTCATATATTTTTGATTCAAAAACATATATTATTTGGAAAAAGTTAATTAAAGGATATTATTTTCTAGATTTAAAAACATATTAACTAACTTCTGGAATTTTTATTGTTTAGAAAAAGGTCACCGCTACTTTTTGCACCCAGACAGACCTAGCCAGGGAGGCTGGCGGGTGGGCCAAACGCTGAGTCAACGCCAGCTGATGTAACGTATGCGCGGGACCTTCTCTCATCGTGGCTGTGCTTAGCCCTAGGGAATGACAGGTGGGACCGGACGCTTTGCGGGGCCACGCGCGGGCGGGCGAGAGGAGCAGTGACACGTGGCCGATCCGGGGCTGCGGGCGAAGCTTTGAATAGGTTGGGAGCCTTTTTGTAAAAACGTCACCGACGCTGTGGCTGACCAGTGGACCAGGGACGAACCGCGGGTGGAAAAACAAAAACGCCAGAGGGTACGTGGAAAAGGGACACTGCTACTGTTTTTCTTCCTACATCTGGTGGGACTGTCGCTCGCGGAACACAAGTGCGGCGCGGAATCGAATCCGCGACGCGGCGCATTCGCAGATGGTGGCTACCACTGCGGGTGGCTGGGCTTGGTGTTGGGTAACGGATGCGCGACCGGATAAGATTCTACGAAGCAGCGTCGTCTTCCCCGCGCGAGGCAGAGACAGACGTGCACGGCGGTGTCATGGGCGAGCGCCCCAGGAAGCGCGGCTAGGGCCGTAATATGCGGCACGACGACGCAGACTCGGTGGTGACCAAACGCGACCGAGGGCACGCAACAACTACGGTGCTCGAGCGGACGGTTGATAGCTAGGGGATGCGCGGCAGGTGCTCGACGAAAGGATCTCTATGCCCAGGAAGCGACAGAGCGCAGGGGCATGTTTACGGGGTTGGGCTGCTCACCGTGAGTTTGCCGGAGGCGAAGGATCGGCTTGGGGTGACGCAGATCGTTGACGACGCTGGTGTTCCCAAGCTAGGGTTTTGCTTCGGGCTCGACGGGTATCTCCGGCTCCGGTCCTTCTCCTCCTCGTCGACGGTACAGGCAGCCTCCTGGGGTCCTCCTCAATCGTCCTCGACAACCAGCCTCCACGCCCACTTCCCCTAGCGCCGGCAACTAGAAGTAGACCGAAGGTGGCGGTGGTAGATGGTGGCGATGGCTAGCAGGGCGATGGGGATCTGGGTGGTGAAGGGCAGTGCCCAGGTGAGATCTAGAGGTCGAAGCAGCAGGGAGGGGAGTAGATAAGGCAGAGGGGAGGGTGCACATGGGTTAGCCGGGGTGGAAAAGGTGTTGTGGCCACCTCCTTCTTCTCTCTCTCTCTCGGGTCGGTGGACCAGGAAGGGCCTAGGCAGCTGGGCGCCTGGGACCTGTCTTGGCCAGCAAGAAGGCCAGCTAGGAGGGTTAAGGGGTGGGGCACAAGGGCTGGTCACATGGCATGGACATGACTTGCTCATGCCATGGTGGCTCGGGTGGGGTAGCTAGGTTGGGGTAGCTAGGTTGGGGAGGTGGTGGCCTTGGCCGAGCCAAGCCACAAGTTTTTGTTGAGGGCAAACCTCTAGGGTGGCCCGATCTTTCACGATTCCCTTTCAAATCGAGGGTGGAGTGCGGGGGAAGGAGGTAAGGATGAACACGACGAACACACGCACGAAGAACACGATGAACACACGCGCAAAACCACGATAAACACCAATAGCTCACGCCGGCGGTGACCAGTCCGGCGCAATCCCTAGGATCGGCGTCGGGCGGAGGACTCTCTCTCGAACCGGCACGGCGAGATGGGAGACTCGGTGAGATCTTGACGTCTAGGCAAAGGAACACCGATGCTTAGGCCTTGTACAACGCGGAGGCACAATGCAAACTCCAACGAGGTTTGGGGATATTGGTGCTCCTTAGTCAAGGAGCATGAGGCAAGAACTAGATAGATCCACAAAGGGGTTTCCACTAATTCCAATATCATGCCTACGGTTTACAATGGAGGTGGGGGTCTATATATAGGCCAGCCACAAGTTCAGGGGTAATTCAAGCATTAAAGTAGAGTTCTGGGTGAAGTAGAGGGGTACATGGGCCGAAGGGCCCAGCTAGGCACGCAGGCCCATCACTTGGGCCGGACACTCCGGGAAGTATTCGGGCAGTGTCCGATTCAACCTTCTGATTGTCCACGCCAGGTCTGGGCTCGGGCAGGCTGGACACTGCGGCTGAGTTGGGCCGGACACTCTGGGGTGGCCGGACACTCCGGCTGGATTCGGTCGGACACTTCGGCTCTGGCAGCTTCAGGCCTGGTGTAGCTTCCGGGCTCGTGGGTCGACGCGGCGGGGGCTCGTACCTGATGATGCACAAAGTAGTGGTATGAAGTAGCACGCCATCCAAGGAGGTATCGAATTGGCACGAAGAGAGGAGCGAGTTCACCTTAGCTTGGAGGAGTTTGGCTCGGGCACGAGTCATGGGTCCACTTAGGGGACTTGTTGGTGTAGATGTAGAAGCATTCGTAGAACGGGCTGCATCAGCTCCCCCCCTTGGGAAAGAGTCGTCCTCGACTCTTCATGGATATCATCGTGAACATCTCCATGGTAGGGTGCGAGATCTTTGACATTGAATGTATTGCTTGCAAGGTACTTGGAGGTCGGTATGTCGATGATGTAGGCGTTGTTGTTGATTCTTTTGAGGACCTTGAAGGGACCATCTCCTCTTGGCTTGAGCTTGGAGTCACGATCCTTGGGGAAGCGGTCCTTGCTTAGGTGTATCCACACAAGGTCACCTTCTTCAAATATCATCTCCTTCTTGTCCTTGTTTAACCTTGAAGCTTGGCGAAGGACTTGTTGTTCGATAGTTGCTCTTTTTTCTTCATGAAGCTTCATCATAGCTTGTGCGCGCTTCTCGACGTCCATGTTTGTGCGCTCATGGAGAGGTAGTGGTAGGATGTCGAGCGCGGTGAGGGGCTCGAAACCATAGACGATCATGAATGGACTCATCTTGGTTGCTGAGTGCTTGGCTCGATTGTAGGCGACCTCGGCGTGTGGGATGCATTCCTCCCAATCCTTCAAGTTTTTCTTGATCAACACACGAAGGAGAGTTCCGAGGCTTCGGTTGACAACTTCGGTTTGGCCATCAGTTTGAGGATGTGATGCGGATGAAAAGAGGAGGTTGGCGCCGAGCTTGGCCATGAGGGTCTTCCACAAGTAGCTCATGAATTTGACGTCGCGGTTGGAGACGATTGTCCTTGGCACACCGTGAAGACGGACGATTTCCCTGAAAAACAGATTTGCAACATGTGAAGCATCGTCGGTCTTATGCCACGGTATGAAGTGTGCCATCTTGGAAAAACGATCCACAACAACAAATATAGAATCATGACCATGCTTAGATCTAGGCAATCCTAACACGAAATCCATGCTAATGTCGCACCAAGGTGTATGAGGAATAGGCAATGGCATATAAAGACCATAGGGATTAGCTTGCGACTTAGCTTGAACACATGTCGTGCATCGTTGAACGTAGCGCTCCACGTCACGCTTCATCTTGGGCCAAAAGTAGTGATTGGAGAGCATGTCCAATGTCTTGTCGCGACCAAAGTGACCCATAAGGCCTCCACCATGAGATTCTTGGAGAAGCAAAAGTTGAAGCGGCGACTTCGGAATGCATAGCTTGTTTTGTTTAAAAAGAAAGCCCTTATGCAAATAGAAATCATCAACTCCCTTGTCATTGGAGCACTTTGCAAAAATTGGTTCAAAGAACGGGTCGGAAGCATACAAAGATTTTATTTCCTCAAGACCCAACACGTTGATTTCAAGTCTCGTAAGAAGGCTTGTATGTTTGCGAGACAATGCGTCCGCAACTACATTATCTTTGCCCTTCTTATACTTGACAATGTATGGAAAAGACTCCATGAACTCAACCCACTTAGCGTGTCTCTTGCTCAAGTTAGCTTGCCCTTTGAGATATTTCAACGACTCGTGGTCGGAATGTATGATAATTCCTTGGGCCAAAGGTAGTGTTGCCAAACTTGAAGGACACGAACTAAGGCAAAAAGCTCTTTGTCATAAATCGGATAGTTAAGGCGAGCACCATCAAGTTTTTCGCTATGGTAGGCTATAGGATGTCCGTTTTGCATAAGGACTCCTCCAATGCCAATACCACTAGCATCACACTCTATCTCAAAAGTTTTTGTGAAATCCGGTAAAGCAAGAAGAGGTGCTTCGGTGGGCCTCTTTTTAAGTTCATCAAAAGCTTTTTGTTGTGCTTTGCCCCACACGAAGGTGACATTCTTTTTGGTCAATTCATTAAGGGGACAAGCAATGGTTGAAAAGTCTTTCACAAAGCGACGATAGATACCGGCCAACCCATGAAAACTTCGGAGTTCACTCACATTTGTTGGTATGGGCCAATCTCGTATGTCCTTTACCTTGGAAATATCAACTTCAATTCCCTTCGAAGAAACGATAAATCCAAGAAAAATCAAGTTGTCTTTAGCAAAAGTGCACTTGGGAAGATTTGCATAAAGCTTTTCATGTCGAAGGATTTGCAAAACTTCCTTGACATGTGTTATATGGTCCTCAAGTGATTTGCTATAAACAAGACTATCATCGAAATAGACAACAACACTTTTTCCAATAAGAGAACGCAAGATGCGATTCATAAGGCGCATGAAGGTGGATGGGGCATTCGATAAACCAAAGGGCATAACCAACCATAAATAGAGACCAAGTTTGGTCTTGAAGGCGGTTTTCCACTCATCACCTTCAGCCATGCGTATTTGATGGTAACCACTACGAAGATCAATTTTTGAAAAAATAGTGGCTCCACACAACTCATCAAGCATGTCATCGAGACGTGGTATGGGATGTGGATAACGCACGGTGATAACATTGATTGGACGGCAGTCCATGCATAACCGTAATGTATCATCCGTCTTTGGGACAAGAATCACGGGTACGACACTTGGACTAGTGCTAACTTGGATCAAACCTTTGGAGACGAGTTGGTTGATTTGACGTTCGATCTCCTTCGTCTCCTCCGGGTTCATGCGGTAAGCGGCGCGGTTTGGAAGTGGTGCACCGGGGATGAGGTCGATGCGATGTTCAATGCCGCGAAGAGGAGGTAGTCCATGTGGAAGCTCTTCGGGAAACACATCCTTGAATTCTTGCAAAACACTCATCAAAGATGGAGGAACATTGGTTAATTCGTTAGTTCCTTGCGCTAGTCCCTTGCAAAGGAGGACATAGTGCAAGATGGATGGGTTGTTCCGAACATCTCTCATCTCACTTTTGGTGGCAAGGAGAACACTCTTAGTTTTTCCACTCGAATTTGGCTTGTGGCTCTCACTCACTATGAGGTGGTTCTCTCTCTCACCGCTCTTCTCACAAGTAGGTGTTGTGCTTTGCGCCCTCGCTAAAGCCTTTGCATTGTCCGCAATTATTTGGCTAGGAGTCATCGCTTGCAAAACACATGTTTTGTTGAGCCATTTGAAGGTGTATATATTGGTGCGACCATCATGTTGAGCAGCCTTGTCAAATTGCCATGGTCGACCAAGAAGCATGTGGCAAACTGTCATAGGAACCACATCACACTCCACCGTATCTTTGTAAGGACCAATGGCGAAGGAGACCGATACGGTATGCTTGATCTTCACGGACCCTTGGTCACTTAGCCATTGCACGTGGTAGGGTTGCTTGTGTGGATGGAGGTTGGGGTTGAGCTTCTCACACAACTCGGTGCTAGCAAGGTTGTGACAACTCCCTCCGTCAATGATCACCTTGATAGATTTGCTGTTGATGTCGGCTCATGTTTGGAAGATATTGGAGCGTTGGTCTTCATGCTCTTGTGCTTGAGTGGTCAAGATTTTTGTGACAACAAGCGATGGACTTGCGTCATGCTCACACATGAGGAGTTCTTGATCATCTTCCACTCGTTGCCTTGACATTTCTTCCTTGACACGGGCATCAAACTCATCTTCACTCAAGTACTCTTCATCACCATTGTCATGGATGAACAAGACTTTCTTGTTTCCACATTCGGCCGACTTGTGTCCTTTACCTCCACACCTGTAGCATTCACCGTTGAAAGGTGTATCACTCTTTGCTTGCTTGCCACTTGGGGGCAATTTTCCTTGAGGAAGTGTGGGCTTGAAGGAAGGCTTGGAGGTACTTGAGGAGCTACCATTGAAAGTTGTTGGTGTAGGGGTTGAAGCTTGCTTGTAGATGAAGTACGTCTTGGGCTCGTTGTACTTGATATCCTCTTGCACTTGACGTTCAGCCTTTATTGCAATGTGCACAAGCTCAACCATGGTGTTGTATGTTTGGAACTCGACGATGCGCTTGATTCGGTGATTCAAGCCAATGAGGAAACGTGCCATTGTTTGCTCCATGCGCTCATCAATGTTGGCGCGAATCAAGTTGAGTTCCATTTCCTTGAAGTATTCTTCCACGGTCTTTGTCCCTTGACGAAGAGCTTGAAGATTGTTGAAGAGGTCACGCGTGTAGTGCACGGGGACGAACCGGGATCTCATGTGAGCCTTCATGTCATGCCAAGTTGTGATTGGCGGCTCTTGTCTTGCATCACGAGGAACTTGAACTTGTTCCCACCAAAGGTTGGCGTAATCATCAAACTCTAGCGAAGCCATGGCGACCATCTTCTCGTTGCTATAGTTGTGCATGCGGAAGATCTTGTCGACTTTGAGTGCCCACGAGAGGTATTCTTCAGGGTCATTGGATCCGGTGAACTTGGGCATTGTGAACTTGAGCTTGCCAAAAGTTTCTTCATCGTTGCGGTCATTGCGATGAGCTTGGTGACCTTGTTGATGATCTTGTAGTTGGGGAGGTGGAACTTGGTTCTCGCGTCCTTGTTGCGGAGCTTGCTCTTGGTATTGTTGTTGACGTGGTTGAGGCGCTTGGGCCTCATGGTCGCAAAGGTGTGTAGCCTCTTGACGCGGTTGATGACGAAGAGGAGGCTCGTTCCTTGGTTGGTGATGTTGGTTAGGCACATGGGCCTCACGGCGAATAACATGGTCATGAGCCTCTTGACGTGGTGGCCGTCGCTCAACTTGTATCACTTGACGCTCCAAGTTTTGTTTATGTGGAGGAGGAGCCTCATGATGACCATGGTGTCGTTGTTGACGTTCATGACGTTGATGATGAGGAGGAGGATCTTGAAGAGCTTGACGTCGATGAAGAGCTTGATTCTCCAAGTTGGAGTCATCACTTGTTGTGTCAAGTATGTGTCGCGGTCGATGGTGGTAGACTTGCGGTTGTACTTGCGGTTCCTCTTGTGGTTGCTCTTGTTGAATCACTAGTGCCCTTGCGTGATGACGGTGTGCTTCTTGCCTTGCTCATGGCCTTGAAGAGAGGTCACCGTCATAGCTTGACGGTGCGGCGTGTCGTGGGGAAGGTACAAAGTTTGAAGAGATTCCATCTTCAACCACGGGGGCATCGTTGCGTCTTGGAGCACTTTGATGTAGATCTTGTGGAAGAGGTGCATGACGATGCGAAGAACTTGCGGAGCTTGATGCGCGTGAACGTGGTCTTGCCATGCCATCTATGAGGCGTCGAATATTGTTATTTGTTTCGGCAACGGAGCGTTGAAGCGCTTCGTTTTGGTGGCCGAAGTTAAGATGCATTGCATGCATTTGTCGTTCGAGGCCGTCGAAGCGGTTGTCGATGTTCTTGAACTCGACTTGCGTCTCGCGAAATTGTTCATCTTGTCTCGTCTCAAGGGCTTGGCAACGTTCATGGAACTCTTGTCGAACGATGAAGTGACTTGCACGCGTCATGTACAGACCTTGATCTTCTTCTTGGGGAGGTGGTTGGCTCGTCTCACCATGCCTATCCATCATGCAAAACACACAAGTATTGTATATGGAAGTGGAATATGGTGGTGTTAGCCTTGTACCTCAGCTTGGGGATTGCACCAAACTAGAAACCACCAGTGAGAGCTATTAGCGTGCAAAGTGGAAATGCCAAGAAAACTCACACTAACTCTCAAAAGCTTGTTGGTGGTAGGTTAGGGTTGTGGAAAGCCAAAGAACCAACCAAAAAAAAAGGGTTAGTCAAAAGTGGTAAAAATCCAACAAAACTCAAGTCAAAGGCAAAGGTCAACAACTCAAAAGGGTGATGGGAACCTACGACTATGTACATACACGTGGAGAAAGTTGGGATTGACACGACTATGAAAATGAGCAAACAAAATGTCCTAACGAAGACTAAGCTCGTTGTCGTGCCAATGCAAGGAGAGACCGTGGCTCGTTTGCAAAGAGGAAAAATGAGCAACGGATTTGTGCACTTGCCTTGGGCGCTCTTCTTTCTCTCTTGCTTACAAGCTTTGAGACTCTCTTTTGCAAGGGAAGACTATTTTTCTTTGTATCTTTTTTTTTCTCTCTCCCTTGATGCTACCTAGTCACACTTGCTATTGCTCTTGCACTCTCACTATCCAAGGACAAATGCACAATGCTCAAGCAAACACAAGATGAGCCACTCTCATGGGATAGGTACACACAAAGGAAGATGGGGTTAACAAGGTGACGCAAGTTATACCTTCTTTGATGATGAACTTGGTGTCGGTGGTGCGGGATGATGTTCGTCGTCCATGGTGTCGATGAGCGCGGAAGTTGATGATGCGGAAGCTTACACGCACACGGGACACGAGCAAACAAAGGAGATTAGCCAATGCGAAAAATGAGGCAAAACTGTCAAAACTGGCGTTACAGCCGGACACTCCGGTCTGGCCGGACACTCCATTGTGTTTCGGCCGGACACTCCGGTCGGGCCGGACACTCCGGTTGGTACAAGCCGGACACTCCGGCGCGGGTTTCCTACTCGTGTTCTTGAGCGGAAATCCTCGCCTTCGGGCCTCAAATCCGTGAAAAACTGGCCAAATCGGGCTGGGGAAACGCAGGATAAAGCTGGACCAGCTCCTTAGACAAGGTTTGGTCGGATAAAGCAGGATAAAGCCTCTCTTGAAGTTCCTTCACCTCCTGCAGCTCCTGGGTAGCAGATTCCAGCCTTTTTGGAGTTCCTTCTTCTCCTTCTGTAGCTTCTTGATCAAACTTGACCCCATAGTCACGGGCGTGATCTTCTCATCCAAGCTCCTCTTAGCTGCTCGCAGGTCCTTCAACATGGTGGCAAGGTTCTTGAAATCCATCTAGTTCTTTGCGAGCACGAGACTTTGCTCCCTAATCCTCTTGTTCTTATCTTGCACCCTCTTCTCTTGATTAGCGAACCTCTTGTCTTGGGCGGTGAGCTCCCCTCCTAGGGACTTGATCTTCTCTTCCAGCTCCTCGATCTTCTCATCCTTCTCCTTGACTAGGGCACAAAGTTCGTCATTCCTCACGATCTCAAGGCAGGTCCCCTTCTGAAGGTCATTGATGTGGGACTCCAAGTCTTGATATTGGATCCTTCGACGCTTACATGTCTTCCTTTCCTCTGGGGTTAATTCGATTGGAACTCCCTTCTCATCACGTCTTCCAAAGAGTTTGATGTAGTGGCCTTCAACCTCTTCATGGTGGCATGCGCAAAGGCGTCCAATGAGTTCCTGCAAGCTGATGCTAAGTCCTTTCTCCTTGGAGTCGCTGGTGACGTTGAGTACAATGGCCTCTGTCTTGGGTTCTGTCTGACTGCGCCCTGGTTGGATGACTTCAATCGCCCAACATCCTTCCTTGTGCATCTTCCTCAACTCGCTTCCCTTGATTGATGGCATGGGTAACTGCAATGTCTTGATGATGTCCAGAAGGCATTCCCCGAAGCGTAGGCACTTGATGTCTTCGGCGGTGTCGTAGTAGAAGGCCGTCATCTTTAGGTCAGGAGAAAGAAAATTAGGCACAAGGTGATAAGGAAGAGAAATACTAGAAGAGTAAAAATAACTTAGAAGAATATAGAAGGCAAAAACACACATGGTAAAGGTGGTTTCCAATCCTAGGGGTCACGTCTTACAGGCAACTTTGTGCTCTGATACCATCTGTTGCGACCTCGGATCGTTAAGGATCCTAAGCCCCTGTGATTAACATGCTAGTCCCTGGATCAATAGCTAGCACTTCACAGTCGATGAATATCATGTAAAACACAAGTCATTATTACACGAATAATCCAGAGTATAATTATTACAACTTGCATAGCTTATAGCTAGCTCAAATAAAACAACGGAAACTAAGAAGAACTTGAGTCCATCAATGCCACAGGCTAGTTGCGTGAAGACCCGCGATCCCTACGCACCTTTCAATCATCGGATTCTGCACATAAGACGTGCAGCCAACAAGTTGGGTCAATACTTTTAATGTATTGGCAAATTACACCAAGAAAAGAGTAAGACTATCTCTACATGCAAGGCTAAGAGTAGGCTTTGGGGTTCATTTGCGTAAAGCCAATTTTATCAATGTAATAAGAAAAGAGGAAGAAAGTTTTCCCTACTTTGTAAACTTTGATAAATAGTATAGGGTCGAATGGAACACGTGGATATTACTCACCAAGTGCCCAATCAACCTAGCACTTGGATATTACACACCAAGTTCCCAAAATCCCGCCCAACGGCGATATTACTCACGCCTTGGTTTTATAAAATGTTAGGTTTGGAAAAGAGAGAGGAAGATCTTTCAAAGGCTCCATCCTTCAGATGCTCAAAGTTGTTCTGTTTCCGTGAACACGGCTGATCGATCAGATTGCAATACTCTCGAGAGGTTGTGCACTTTCCCAACAATCCATGATCAAGTTCTTTTACAGACAAGACCATGGCGAGGCTTTCCCTTAGTAGCCCCTCTACCAGCTGGATCCAACCGTGCCAAGAACCTCCAAATGTTGGTACCCTGGTGAGGTTTCCCAGTAAGTACTAAGCCCAGATAGAGCCCATATGTATTGTGGTTGCACGGAAAGCTTCTGAATTCTGAAACATGGCAGACTTCTTTGATTCCTGGGCGGCCGTCCTCCACCAAAATTCCACTCGTTGTCCTGACAACCATTCCACCCAGAAGAAAACTTAGTTTTATTTTGAAGGGGCTTTTGAGAGGAAAAAGGTTCGCTCGAGAGAGCTTTTATACTTAGAAATTTTTTTAGTCTTTCGAACCCTCCCAACGGTACTTGATATAGATAAGTATATAGCATAGCAAGCATAACTTAGAAAAACGGGATAACCTATTGGGATGGAAAATCCTAAGTATAGAGCTACTCATGGCATACTACAAAACCGCACTTGCGAAAATAGTACTAAGAAAATCTACCAAAATCCTACACATGCATACTACAGAATTTGAAGAGTAAAACATGCATAGTCAAAACTGGGACATAAACATGAACAAGTGGTGTAACTTTCCTTGTTCCGAGCAGCAATATACACAACATTACTCCTCAGCGCACTCTGAGCAATCTAACGAAACAAACATGGATGCAATCACAATTTGCACAAAACAAAGTCGTGAAATCGAATATGCATGCATGCAACACGGTAATATGCAAGGATGGATTCAGATTTGACCAAGGGTTTTATTCAGGTGTGTTGTTGAGTTGGGGATATCATTAGAATCGATTCCCCACAGATTTTAAGTAGTTTGGGTTAAACCCTGAATAACCAAGCTCAAAACTAGATCTACAACTCCAATCTACCTCGAGACAGATCTGAACACCCTAAGCATGATATGACAATTTTCTACAGAAGGCCTCCTCGATACAAAGCCAACGCAACAAGAATCAACTAAAACGGAGCTACGGATAATTTTTTGGAATTAAAATACTGTAATCTAAACTTTAAATCCTACTGCCAGATTGCTGTGGTAAAACAGCAATATTATTGTAGATCTGTGTTCTACTCAAAAATATGAATCCATCGGTATATTATACGCAATTTTTGGACTAATACTCGATTTACTATGGATTTTACAAGATTAAAGTGTTTTCTGCCTATTTAAAAGAAAATCAGATCGGCGGCCAACTACGTGGCGACAAGTGGCGGCTCGGGATTGGCCAGCAGGGCGCGCGTGACGCCGACGCGGTGATGACGCGGAGATGATGCGGCAGGTGCCATGCGGCGCGTCGTGATTGGCCGGGGCGGTTTGACCGTTTGGTGCCGTTGGATCTCGATCTAACGGTCGGGGAGGGGGAGGTGGTGGCTTACCGGCGGTGGCAACGGTGGGTGGTGACAGAGCGTCGGCGGCGGTCGGCGATGGTCGACAGCGGCGAGGCGGTGCTCCTCCGTCCCGGTGAAGTAGAAGACGGCGACCGGCTCCTCGCCGTGGTTGCGTTCCAGGGGGCGGCGTCGGCTCCTCCTTCCCGAGGTGGCGGCGGGCGACGGCTCGAGGCGGTGGAGCGTCGGCGGCGCTCCGGCGAGCGATTGGCGGCGGCTCGCTGGCGGTGTGGTAGAAAAAGGCTAGGGTTTCGCGGGAGGCGTGCGGGGGGTACTTATAGGCGGCTTTGCTTGGCGCGGGGGTCACGGAATCCGCTCTGATTCGGCCGGAGTGGGTTGTGCCGACGCGGCAACGACGACGTGCTCGAGCCGGACTCGGAGGAGGGGGATGACGGGTGGGTCCGGCCTGTCTGCGGCTACGGCTGGAGGCGGGCTGGCTGCTGGCGGCGGCTACTGGGCCGGCCCACATGCTGCGCGTCGCCCACCCGGCCAGGCGGGCGGTAGGTAAGTCTCGGGCTAGCTCGGTCGGCCCGGTTAGGTTAGGTTTCGCTTTTTTTTAACCTTTTATTTTTTTTCTGTTTTCCTATTTGTTTATAACTTTTGCAAACGGACTCCGAATTAAACGAAATTTGTTTCAAAAATTTTGTGAAAAGAAGAGGGTTAGAGTAGGACTATAAAATAACACCTTTGCAAGGATTTTGGTGGTTCAAAAGGTTTTACCCCTTTTAGTCTATATATGACTATGGGATTTAGGAAGAAATATCTATGCAGTTTTTATTATGCGATGCCATGATGCAAGGATATGATGCATGCTTCTAGTAACATCTGTAATTGCAAAAATTTGGGATGTTACAAACCTACCCCCCCCCCCCCTTAAGAAGAATCTCGTCCCCGAGATCAGGTTGGTTAGCAAATAGGTGTGGGTGTTCTTTCTTCAGGTCTTCTTCACGTTCCCACGTGGCCTCTTCCTCGAAATGGTGATTCAATCATTGAACTTTGCAAAACCTGATAGTCTTGGTACGAGTAAGTCTGTCGGCTGTTTCCAGTATCCTGGTGGGTTTTTCCTCATAGGTGAGATCGTTTTCCAGTTGAACTTCTTCCAACGGAACCGTATCCTTTAGTGGGGTTTCAGCCATTTCCGGGTGACACTTCTTTAGTTGCGACACATGGAAAACATCGTGAACTGTTAGCACTTCGGGCAATTCCAACTGATAGGCAACTTCCCCTCTACAACCACAAGATCTTGTAGGGCCCTATGAATCGGGGTGCTAACTTACCCTTGATTCCAAATCTCTTAACACCTCGTAGTGGCGAAACTCGGAGATACGCACGGTCTCCCACTTCATAAGTCACATCCTTGTGCTTGGAATCAGCATAACTCTTTTGTCTGGATTAGGCTATCTTTAACCTGTCTTGAATCTGTCTCACCTTTTCTTCGGCATCATTGATCAGTTCAGGTCCAAACAAACTACGTTCTCCAACTTCACTCCATAGCAGCGGAGTCCTACACTTTCTGCCATATAGAACTTCAAATGGGGCCATCTTGATACTAGTTTTGTAGCTGTTATTGTATGAGAATTCCGCATATGGCAAGTTATCATCCCAACTAGACCCATAGTCTAGCGCACAGGCTCTTAACATGTCCTCCAAGATCTGATTAACTCTTTCCGTCTGTCCATCTGTTTGTGGGTGGAAGGCAGTACAGAACTCCAGTCGTGTCCCTAGAGACTCGTGTAGCTGTCGCCAAAACTTAGAGGTGAATTGGGTACCTCTATCAGAGACAATCCCCTTGGGTACACCACGAAGGCTTACGATCCTTGACATATAAATCTTGGCAAGTTTAGCACTCGTATAGGTGGTCTTTACGGGAATAAAGTGGGCCACCTTTGTGAAGTGGTCGACCATTACCCAGATGGAGTCATCCCAGAACGAGTCCGTGGTAGTCCTGTGATAAAATCCATGCCTACCTTGTCCCACTTCCAATCGGGCACACGTAATGGCTGCAGCAGTCCTGCTGGCTTTTGATGTTCGGCCTTGAGCCTGTTGCACACGTCACACAAGGAGATATATTCAGCAATTTCTCTTTTCATGTTGTTCCACTAGAACCTATCTTTCACATCCATGTAGATCTTTGTATTACCGGGATGAATTGAGTAAGGCGAATCGTGAGCTTCCTGAAGGATTAACTTCCTGATATCAGGGTCATCGGGAATGCACAGACGCTTCTCATACCAAAGTGTTCCATGTTCATCCGTATGAAACCCTTTTGCTTTGCCCTTGCTTATATTAGCTCTTATCTCTTCCAACTCTTTGTCCCCCTTCTGGGCCTCTTTGATTTGGTCCAGAAGCGTTGGCACTATCTCCATAGTTGCTAAGTATCCCTCCGGAACTATTTCCAACCTGAGGTCCTTGAATTGTTCACACAAATCATTTGGAAGTTCTCCCACGGCAAGTCCATTTACATAGACTTTCCGGCTTAAGGCGTCAGCCACAACGTTGGCCTTTCCAGGATGGTACTGCAGGTCCAAGTCATAGTCCTTGATGAGCTCAAGCCATCTCCTTTGCCTCATGTTTAATTCCTTTTGAGTGAAGATGTATTTAAGGCTTTTGTGATCCGTGAACACATCACAATGCTTGCCCATTAGGTAATGTCTCCATACCTTGAGCGCATGCACAACTGATGCTAGTTCCAAATCGTGCGTGGGGTAGTTATTCTCATGGTGCTTAAGCTGCCGAGAGGCGTAAGACACTACTTTTCCATCTTGCATCAGTACACTACCAAGTCCTTGCCGGGAAGCGTCGCAATAGACCTGGAAGTCCTTTTGGATGTCAGGGAGACACAAAACTGGTGCTGTTACTAGGCGCTTCTTCAACTCTTGAAAACTTGCTTCACATGCCTGGGTCCATTGGAACTTCTTCTCTTTCTTCAGCAACTCTGTCATAGGCTTTGCTATCTTGGAAAAGTTTTCGATGAATCTTCGGTAATATCCCGCAAGGCCCATGAAACTCCTAATATCACCCACATTCTTAGGAGACTCCCATTCTGTCACGGAGGCTACCTTACTTGGGTCCACGACAACACCTTTAGCTGACACAATATGACCAAGGAATCCCACTTCTTTCAACCAGAACTCACATTTGCTAAACTTGGCATACAACTTGTGTTCCCTTAACTTTTCCATAATCAGGCACAGATGCCGCTCATGTTCCTTCTCGTCCTTGGAGTATATGAGTATGTCATCAATGAATACCACAATAAACTTATCCAAGTACTCCATGAACACCTTGTTCATCATGGTCATGAAGTACGTTGGGGCATTGGTTAAGCCAAACGACATCACGGTGTACTCTTATAATCCGTATCTTGTGGTGAAGGCCGTCTTGGGTACATCCTATTCTCGGATCTTTAACTGGAAATAACCTGATCAGAGATCAATCTTAGAGAACACACTAGCTCCCTTTAATTGGTCAAACAGGTCGTTAATATTGGGTAGAGGGTACTTGTTCTTGATTGTCACTTCATTCAACGACCGGTAGTCCACGACTAGTCTCTTGGTTTTATCCTTCTTCTCCACGAATAAGACAGGTGCTCCCCAAGATGACACAGTTGGTTGAATGAAACCTTTGTCCAATTGCTCTGTAAGCTGTTTCTTAAGTTCCTTCAACTCATCCACATCCATCTTGTACGGTCTTTTTGCTATCGGTCCAGTACCTGGCATCAAGTCAATGAGAAACTCGATGTCTCGGTCGGGAGGCATCCCTGGCAATTCTTCCGGAAACACATCTGGGTACTCCTTCACAATTGGCACATCCTCCAAGCTAACCCCCTTAAGAGAGTTCACCATACTTCGTTTGAGTGCGAAAGCTGACTTAAAGCGGATCCTTTTCTTATCCGGAGTCGTGAGTGCGATAGTCCTTTTGGCACAATCTATGACTCCCTCATATTCGGTCATCCAATTCATGCCCAAAATTATGTCTAAGCCTTGTGATTCCAGAACGACTAGGCTGGTGGGAAAAGTGTGCGCCCCAATCCTTAGTTCTAACCCACGGCATCCAGAGTTTGCCACTATTTCTCCTCTAGGAGAACTTACCCTTAGGGGAGTACTAATAGTCTCCGTAGGTATCTTGCCTCTATCCACAAATACCCTTGATATGAATGAATGCGATTTACCAGTATCAAAAAGAACAACTTCAGGTGTGGAGTTAAGCTTGAACTTACCATTCACGGGGTCAGGTGCCTCACGAGCATCCTCCATGGAGACATGATTCACCGTGGCTTTGATGAACGGATTCGGCTTCTTCCCATTTCCATTACCATTGCCATGGTTGTGTCCGTTGCCATTTCCATTACTATTCCCATTCTTCATCTTTTCGGGGCTAGTAGTTGCATAATGCCCTGTATTGTTACACTTGAAGCATGTCACTTCACTCAGATCCTTCCCATTGCCATTTCCATTGCGGTGTTTATGGCCATTGTGGTTATGTCCTCCATGAATATGACCATTGTGGTTGTGGCCATTGTGGTTGTGGGGTGGTGGTGACGAAGTGCGTCGCTTCTGATATGGGGCAGAGTTGTGCTTGTGCGAGGTAGACTTTCTCTTTCGGTTCTCTATACTCCTTTGCTTTGCTTCAACCACCACTGCCCTGTCCAGGAGTTCCTGGTAGTTATCAAACTTCAGAGCCACAAGCTGAATAGATATTTCATCATTAAGTCCCCTTAAGAACTCCTCTTGTCTCTTGGCATCAGTGGATACATCATCAGGTGCATAACATGCCAGCTTGTTGAAAAGGTCCCCATACTCGGAGACAGGGCGGTGCAGTTGTTTCAAGTCGCGGAACTCACGTCTCTTAAGTGACATGACTCCCGCGGCTACGTGATGAGTACGAAAGTCCGCTTCAAACTGGTTCCAGGTGATAGCTTCAATATCGGGGTGGGTGACCTGGTAATTATCCCACCATTCAGCAGCTGGTCCCTCAAGTTGGTGCATGGCAAAGCGCACCTTGTCAGCTCCAACAACTTGGACGGTGTCTAACTTCTTATTGGTGGTGCGGAGCCAGTTATCTGCCACAATTGGCTCAGAGCTACTTGAGAAAACTGGAGGGTTCAACCTCAAGAACCGAGTCAAGCGATCCTGTTGGGGCGGTGGAGGTGGTGGAGGCGGCGGGTTGTTGTTGTTTTGCATGTTTTGAGTGAGGAGTTGGATCAGCTGATTCTGGGAGTTCAGAAGTTGTGCTATCTCTGGGGGCATGTTGTTATTGTTGTTTCCACGTCTCGCCATCTGGAGAGTTCGGGAGACAAGTTAAGAAATAGATAGAAAGCCTTAGGAATAAACTCCTACCCTTATTTAAACAAGAGAAAAAAAACACACGAGAAAAGCAAGGCACACAAGGCACATAGTTCAACACACTCAACCAAGTTTAACTAGACCAATATAATTTTTTATTGGTACTCATTACAATCGCGAACAACGTTTGACTATAGAACTAAAGGTGGTCCAACTACTCTACTCATCATCTACTTCCTCATCCTCAATGATGAAGCCTTCCTTTTCCAGCAGTGACTTGTATAACTCCATGTCCCTCATCGTGACTTCAAGCTTCTCCTGAAGTTCCTTCACCTCCTGTGGCTCCGGTGTAGCATCTTCGAGCCTCTCTTGAAGTTCCTTCACCTCCTGCAGCTCCTGGGTAGCAGATTCCAGCCTTTTTGGAGTTCCTTCTTCTCCTTCTGTAGCTTCTTGATCAAACTTGACCCCATAGTCACGGGCGTGATCTTCTCCTCCAAGCTCCTCTTAGCTGCTCGCAGGTCCTTCAACATGGTGGCAAGGTTCTTGAAATCCATCTAGTTCTTTGCGAGCACGAGACTTTGCTCCCTAATCCTCTTGTTCTTATCTTGCACCCTCTTCTCTTGATTAGCGAACCTCTTGTCTTGGGCGGTGAGCTCCCCTCCTAGGGACTTGATCTTCTCTTCCAGCTCCTCGATCTTCTCGTCCTTCTCCTTGACTAGGGCACAAAGTTCGTCATTCCTCACGATCTCAAGGCAGGTCCCCTTCTGAAGGTCATTGATGTGGGACTCCAAGTCTTGATATTGGATCCTTCGACGCTTGCATGTCTTCCTTTCCTCTGGGGTTAATTCGATTGGAACTCCCTTCTCATCACGTCTTCCAAAGAGTTTGATGTAGTGGCCTGCAACCTCTTCATGGTGGCATGCGCAAAGGCGTCCAATGAGTTCCTGCAAGCTGATGCTAAGTCCTTTCTCCTTGGAGTCGCTGGTGACGTTGAGTACAATGGCCTCTGTCTTGGGTTCTGTCTGACTGCGCCCTGGTTGGATGACTTCAATCGCCCATCATCCTTCCTTGTGCATCTTCCTCAACTCGCTTCCCTTCATTGATGGCATGGGTAACTGCAATGTCTTGATGATGTCCAGAAGGCATTCCCCGAAGCGTAGGCACTTGATGTCTTCGGCGGTGTCGTAGTAGAAGGCCGTCATCTTTAGGTCAAGAGAAAGAAAATTAGGCACAAGGTGATAAGGAAGAGAAATACTAGAAGAGTAAAAATAACTTAGAAGAATATAGAAAGCAAAAACACACATGGTAAAGGTGGTTTCCAATCCTAGGGGTCACGTCTTACAGGCAACTTTGTGCTCTGATACCATCTGTTGCGACCTCGGATCGTTAAGGATCCTAAGCCCCTGTGATTAACATGCTAGTCCCTGGATCAATAGCTAGCACTTCACAATCGATGAATATCATGTAAAACACAAGTCATTATTACACGAATAATCCAGAGTATAATTATTACAACTTGCATAGCTTATAGCTAGCTCAAATAAAACAACGGAAACTAAGAAGAACTTGAGTCCATCAACGCCACAGGCTAGTTGCGTGAAGACCCGCGATCCCTACGCACCTTTCAATCTTCGGATTCTGCACATAAGACGTGCAGCCAACAAGTTGGGTCAATACTTTTAATGTATTGGCAAATTACACCAAGGAAAGAGTAAGACTATCTCTACATGCAAGGCTAAGAGTAGGCTCTGGGGTTCATTTGCGTAAAGCCAATTTTATCAATGTAATAAGAAAAGAGGAAGAAAGTTTTCCCTACTTTGTAAACTTTCATAAATAGTATAGGGTCGAATGGAACACGTGGATATTACTCACCAAGTGCCCAATCAACCTAGCACTTGGATATTACACACCAAGTTCCCAAAATCCCGCCCAACGGCGATATTACTCACGCCTTGGTTTTATAAAATGTTAGGTTTGGAAAAGAGAGGAAGATCTTTCAGAGGCTCCATCCTTCAGATGCTCAAAGTTGTTCTGTTTCCGTGAACACGGCTGATCGATCAGATTGCAATACTCTCGAGAGGTTGTGCACTTTCCCAACAATCCATGATCAAGTTCTTTTACAGACAAGACCATGGCGAGGCTTTCCCTTAGTAGCCCCTCTACCAGCTGGATCCAACCGTGCCAAGAACCTCCAAATGTTGGTACCTCGGTGAGGTTTCCCAGTAAGTACTAAGCCCAGATAGAGCCCATATGTATTGTGGTTGCACGGAAAGCTTCTGAATTCTGAAACATGGCAGACTTCTTTGATTCCTAGGCGGCCGTCCTCCACCAAAATTCCACTCGTTGTCCTGACAACCATTCCGCCCAGAAGAAAACTTAGCTTTATTTTGAAGGGGCTTTTGAGAGGAAAAAGGTTCGCTCGAGAGAGCTTTTATACTTAGAAATTTTTTTAGTCTTTCGAACCCTCCCAGTGGTACTTGATATAGATAAGTATATAGCATAGCAAGCATAACTTAGAAAAACGGGATAACCTATTGGGATGGAAAATCCTTAGTATAGAGCTACTCATGGCATACTACAAAACCGCACTTGCGAAAATAGTACTAAGAAAATCTA
The DNA here is from genome assembly GCA_910589775.1 of Avena eriantha. Taxonomy (NCBI): domain Eukaryota; kingdom Viridiplantae; phylum Streptophyta; class Magnoliopsida; order Poales; family Poaceae; genus Avena; species Avena eriantha. Next base: position 275,226,122 of record OU342741.1, read on the forward strand.
CCAAAATCCTACACATGCATACTACAGAATTTGAAGAGTAAAACATGCATAGTCAAAACTGGGACATAAACATGAACAAGTGGTGTAACTTTCCTTGTTCCGAGCAGCAATATACAAAACATTACTCCTCAGCGCACTCTGAGCAATCTAACGAAACAAACATGGATGCAATCACAATTTGCACAAAACAAAGTCGTGAAATCGAATATGCATGCATGCAACACGGTAATATGCAAGGATGGATTCAAATTTGACCAAGGGTTTTATTCAGGTGTGTTGTTGAGTTGGGGATATCATTAGAATCGATTCCCCACAGATTTTAAGTATTTTGGGTTAAACCCTGAATAACCAAGCTCAAAACTAGATCTACAACTCCAATCTACCTCGAGACAGATCTGAACACCCTAAGCATGATATGACAATTTTCTACAGAAGGCCTCCTCGATACAAAGCCAACGCAACAAGAATCAACTAAAACGGAGCTACGGATAATTTTCTGGAATTAAAATACTGTAATCTAAACTTTAAATCCTACTGCAAGATTCCTGTGGTAAAACAGCAATATTATTGTAGATATGTGTTCTACTCAAAAATATGAATCCATCGGTATATTATACGCAATTTTTTGACTAATACTCGATTTACTATGGATTTTACAAGATTAAAGTGTTTTCTGCCTATTTAAAAGAAAATCAGATCGGCGGCCAACTACGTGGCGACAAGTGGCGGCTCGGGATTGGCCAGCGGGGCGCGCGTGACGCCGACGCGGTGATGACGCGGAGATGATGCTGCAGGTGCCATGCGGCGCGTCGTGATTGGCCGGGGCGGTTTGACCGTTTGGTGCCGTTGGATCTCGATCTAACGGTCGGGGAGGGAGAGGTGGTAGCTTACCGGCGGTGGCAACGGTGGGTGGCGGCGGAGCGTCGGCGGCGGTCGGCGATGGTCGACAGCGGCGAGGCGGTGCTCCTCCGTCCCGGTGAAGTAGACGACGGCGACCGGCTCCTCGCCGTGGTTGCGTTCCCAGGGGCGGCGTCGGCTCCTCCTTCCCGAGGTGGCGTCGGGCGACGGCTGGAGGCGGTGGAGCGTCGGCGGCGCTCCGGCGAGCGATTGGCGGCGGCTCGCTGGCGGTGTGGTAGAAAAAGGCTAGGGTTTCGCGGGAGGCGTGCCGGGGGTACTTATAGGCGGCTTTGCTTGGCACGGGGGTCACGGAATCCGCTCTGATTCGGCCGGAGTCGGTTGTGCCGACGCGGCGACGACGACGTGCTCGAGCCAGATTCGGAGGAGGGGGATGACGGGTGGGTCCGGCCTGTCTGCGGCTACGGCTGGAGGCGGGCTGGCTGCTGGCGGCGGCTACTGGGCCGGCCCACGTGCTGCGCGTCGCCCACCCGGCCAGGCGGGCGGTAGGTAAGTCTCGGGCTAGCTCGGTCGGCCCGGTTAGGTTAGGTTTCGCTTTTTTTTTAACCTTTTATTTTTTTTTCTGTTTTCCTATTTGTTTAATAACTTTTGCAAACGGACTCCGAATTAAACGAAATTTGTTTCAAAAATTTTGTGAAAAGAAGAGGGTTAGAGTAGGACTATAAAATAACACTTTTGCGAGGATTTTGGTGGTTCAAAAGGTTTTACCCCTTTTAGTCTATATATGACTATGGGATTTAGGAAGAAAGATCTATGCAGTTTTTATTATGCGATGCCATGATGCAAGGATATGATGCATGCTTCTAGTAACTTCTGTAATTGCAAAAATTTGGGATGTTACAAACCTACCCCCCCCCCCCCCCCCCGTAAGAAGAATCTCGTCCCCGAGATTCAGGTTGGTTAGCAAATAGGTGTGGGTGTTCTTTCTTCAGGTCTTCTTCACGTTCCCACGTGGCCTCTTCCTCGAAATGGTGATTCAATCATTGAACTTTGCAAAACCTGATAGTCTTGGTACGAGTAATTCTCTCGGCTGTTTCCAGAATCCTGGCGGGTTTTTCCTCATAGGTGAGATCGTTTTCCAGTTGAACTTCTTCCAACGGAACCGTATCCTTTAGTGGGGTTTCAGCCATTTCCGGGTGACACTTCTTTAGTTGCGACACATGGAAAACATCGTGAACTGTTAGCACTTCGGGCAATTCCAACTGATAGGCAACTTCCCCTCTACGACCACAAGATCTTGTAGGGCCCTATGAATCGGGGTGCTAACTTACCCTTGATTCCAAATCTCTTAACACCTCGTAGTGGCGAAACTCGGAGATACGCACGGTCTCCCACTTCATAAGTCACATCCTTGTGCTTGGAATCAGCATAACTCTTTTGTCTGGATTAGGCTATCTTTAACCTGTCTTGAATCTGTCTCACCTTTTCTTCGGCATCATTGATCAGTTCAGGTCCAAACAAACTACGTTCTCCAACTTCACTCCATAGCAGCGGAGTCCTACACTTTCTGCCATATAGAACTTCAAATGGGGCCATCTTGATACTAGTTTTGTAGCTGTTATTGGATGAGAATTCCGCATATGGCAAGTTATCATCCCAACTAGACCCATAGTCTAGCGCACAGGCTCTTAACATGTCCTCCAAGATCTGATTAACTCTTTCCGTCTGTCCATCTATTTGTGGGTGGAAGGCAGTACTAAACTCCAGTCGTGTCCCTAGAGACTCGTGTAGCTGTCGCCAAAACTTAGAGGTGAATTGGGTACCTCTATCAGAGACAATCCCCTTGGGTACACCACGAAGGCTTACGATCCTTGACATATAAATCTTGGCAAGTTTAGCACTCGTATAGGTGGTCTTTACGGGAATAAAGTGGGCCACCTTTGTGAAGTGGTCGACCATTACCCAGATGGAGTCATCCCAGAACGAGTCCGTGGTAGTCCTGTGATAAAATCCATGCCTACCTTGTCCCACTTCCAATCGGGCACACGTAATGGCTGCAGCAGTCCTGCTGGCTTTTGATGTTCGGCCTTGAGCCTGTTGCACACGTCACACAAGGAGATATATTCAGCAATTTCTCTTTTCATGTTGTTCCACTAGAACCTATCTTTCACATACATGTAGATCTTTGTATTACCGGGATGAATTGAGTAAGGCGAATCGTGAGCTTCCTGAAGGATTAACTTCCTGATATCAGGGTCATCGGGAATGCACAGACGCTTCTCATACCAAAGTGTTCATCCGTATGAAACCCTTTTGCTTTGCCCTTGCTTATATTAGCTCTTATCTCTTCTAACTCTTTGTCCCCCTTCTGGGCCTCTTTGATTTGGTCCAGAAGCGTTGGCACTATCTCCATAGTTGCTAAGTATCCCTCCGGAACTATTTCCAACCTGAGGTCCTTGAATTGTTCACACAAATCATTTGGAAGTTCTCCCACGGCAAGTCCATTTACATAGACTTTCCGGCTTAAGGCGTCAGCCACAACGTTGGCCTTTCCAGGATGGTACTGCAGGACCAAGTCATAGTCCTTGATGAGCTCAAGCCATCTCCTTTGCCTCATGTTTAATTCCTTTTGAGTGAAGATGTATTTAAGGCTTTCGTGATCCGTGAACACATCACAATGCTTGCCCATTAGGTAATGTGTCCATACCTTGAGCGCATGCACAACTGATGCTAGTTCCAAATCGTGCGTGGGGTAGTTATTCTCATGGTCCTTAAGCTGCCGAGAGGCGTAAGACACTACTTTTCCATCTTGCATCAGTACACTACCAAGTCCTTGCCGGGAAGCGTCGCAATAGACCTGGAAGTCCTTTTGGATGTCAGGGAGACACAAAACTGGTGCTGTTACTAGGCGCTTCTTCAACTCTTGAAAACTTGCTTCACAAGCCTGCGTCCATTGGAACTTCTTCTCTTTCTTCAGCAACTCTGTCATAGGCTTTGCTATCTTGGAAAAGTTTTCGATGAATCTTCGGTAATATCCCGCAAGGCCCATGAAACTCCTAATATCACCCACATTCTTAGGAGACTCCCATTCTGTCACGAAGGCTACCTTACTTGGGTCCACGACAACACCTTTAGCTGACACAATATGACCAAGGAATCCAACTTCTTTCAACCAGAACTCACATTTGCTAAACTTGGCATACAACTTGTGTTCCCTTAACTTTTCCATAATCAGGCGCAGATGCCGCTCATGTTCCTTCTCGTCCTTGGAGTATATGAGTATGTCATCAATGAATACCACAATAAACTTATCCAAGTACTCCATGAACACCTTGTTCATCATGGTCATGAAGTACGCTGGGGCATTGGTTAAGCCAAACGACATCACGATGTACTCATATAATCCGTATCTTGTGGTGAAGGCCGTCTTGGGTACATCCTGTTCTCGGATCTTTAACTGGAAATAACCTGATCAGAGATCAATCTTAGAGAACACACTAGCTCCCTTTAGTTGGTCAAACAGGTCGTTAATATTGGGTAGAGGGTACTTGTTCTTGATTGTCACTTCATTCAACGACCGGTAGTCCACGACTAGTCTCTTGGTTTTATCCTTCTTCTCCACGAATAAGATAGGTGCTCCCCAAGATGACACAGTTGGTTGAATGAAACCTTTGTCCAATTGCTCTGTAAGCTGTTTCTTAAGTTCCTTCAACTCATCCACATCCATCTTGTACGGTCTTTTTGCTATCGGTCCAGTACCTGGCATCAAGTCAATGAGAAACTCGATGTCTCGGTCGGGAGGCATCCCTGGCAATTCTTCCGGAAACACATTTGGGTACTCCTTAACAATTGGCACATCCTCCAAGCTAACCCCCTTAAGAGAGTTCACCATACTTCCTTTGAGTGCGAAAGCTGACTTAAAGCGGATCCTTTTCTTATCCGGAGTCGTGAGTGCGATAGTCCTTTTGGCACAATCTATGACTCCCTCATATTCGGTCATCCAATTCATGCCCAAAATTATGTCTAAGCCTTGTGATTCCAGAACGACTAGGCTGGTGGGAAAAGTGTGCGCCCCAATCCTTAGTTCTAACCCACGGCATCCAGAGTTTGCCACTATTTCTCCTCTAGGAGAACTTACCCTTAGGGGAGTACTAATAGTCTCCGTAGGTATCTTGCCTCTATCCACAAATACCCTTGATATGAATGAATGCGATTTACCAGTATCAAAAAGAACAACTTCAGGTGTGGAGTTAAGCTTGAACTTACCATTCACGGAGTCAGGTGCCTCACGAGCATCCTCCATGGAGACATGATTCACCGTGGCTTTGATGAACGGATTCGGCTTCTTCCCATTTCCATTACCATTGCCATGGTTGTGTCCGTTGCCATTTCCATTACTATTCCCATTCTTCATCTTTTCGGGGCAAGTAGTTGCATAATGCCCTGTCTTGTTACACTTGAAGCATGTCACTTCACTCAGATCCTTCCCATTGCCATTTCCATTGCGGTGTTTATGGCCATTGTGGTTATGTCCTCCATGAATATGACCATTGTGGTTGTGGCCATTGTGGTTGTGGGGTGGTGGTGACGAAGTGCGTTGCTTCTGATATGGGGCAGAGTTGTGCTTGTGCGAGGTGGACTTTCTCTTTCGGTTCTCTATACTCCTTTGCTTTGTTTCAACCACCACTGCCCTGTCCAGGAGTTCCTGGTAGTTATCAAACTTCAGAGCCAGAAGCTGAATAGATATTTCATCATTAAGTCCCCTTAAGAACTCCTCTTGTCTCTTGGCATTAGTGGATACATCATCAGGTGCATAACATGCCAGCTTGTTGAAAAGGTCCCCATACTCGGAGACAGGGCGGTGCAGTTGTTTCAAGTCGCGGAACTCACGTCTCTTAAGTGACATGACTCCCGCGGCTACGTGATGAGTACGAAAGTCCGCTTCAAACTGGTTCCAGGTGATAGCTTCAATATCGGGGTGGGTGACCTGGTAATTATCCCACCATTCAGCAGGTGGTCCCTCAAGTTGGTGCATGGCAAAGCGCACCCTGTCAGCTCCAACAACTTGGACGGTGTCTAACTTCTTGTTGGTGGTGCGGAGCCAGTCATCTGCCACAATTGGCTCAGAGCTACTTGAGAAAACTGGAGGGTTCAACCTCAAGAACCGAGTCAAGCGATCCTGTTGGGGCGGTGGAGGTGGTGGAGGCGGCGGGTTGTTGTTGTTTTGCATGTTTTGAGTGAGGAGTTGGATCAGCTGATTCTGGGAGTTCAGAAGTTGTGCTATCTCTGGGGGCATGTTGTTATTGTTGTTTCCACGTCTCGCCATCTGGAGGGTTCGGGAGACAAGTTAAGAAATAGATAGAAAGCCTTAGGAATAAACTCCTACCCTTATTTAAACAAGAGAAAAAAAACACACGAGAAAAGCAAGGCACACAAGGCACATAGTTCAACACACTCAACCAAGTTTAACTAGACCAATATAATTTTTTATTGGTACTCATTACAATCGCGAACAACGTTTGACTATAGAACTAAAGGTGGTCCAACTACTCTACTCATCATCTACTTCCTCATCCTCAATGATGAAGCCTTCCTTTTCCAGCAGTGACTTGTATAACTCCATGTCCCTCGTCGTGACTTCAAGCTTCTCCTGAAGTTTCTTCACCTCCTGTGGCTCCGGTGTATCATCTTCGAGCCTCTCTTGAAGTTCCTTCACCTCCTGCAGCTCCTGGGTAGCAGATTCCAGCCTTTTTGGAGTTCCTTCTTCTCCTTCTGTAGCTTCTTGATCAAACTTGACCCCATAGTCACGGGCGTGATCTTCTCCTCCAAGCTCCTCTTAGCTGCTCGCAGGTCCTTCAACATGGTGGCAAGGTTCTTGAAATCCATCTAGTTCTTTGCGAGCACGAGACTTTGCTCCCTAATCCTCTTGTTCTTATCTTGCACCCTCTTCTCTTGATTAGCGAACCTCTTGTCTTGGGCGGTGAGCTCCCCTCCTAGGGACTTGATCTTCTCTTCCAGCTCCTCGATCTTCTCGTCCTTCTCCTTGACTAGGGCACAAAGTTCGTCATTCCTCACGATCTCAAGGCAGGTCCCCTTCTGAAGGTCATTGATGTGGGACTCCAAGTCTTGATATTGGATCCTTCGATGCTTGCATGTCTTCCTTTCCTCTGGGGTTAATTCGATTGGAACTCCCTTCTCATCACGTCTTCCAAAGAGTTTGATGTAGTGGCCTTCAACCTCTTCATGGTGGCATGCGCAAAGGCGTCCAATGAGTTCCTGCAAGCTGATGCTAAGTCCTTTCTCCTTGGAGTCGCTGGTGACGTTGAGTACAATGGCCTCTGTCTTGGGTTCTGTCTGACTGCGCCCTGGTTGGATGACTTCAATCGCCCATCATCCTTCCTTGTGCATCTTCCTCAACTCGCTTCCCTTGATTGATGGCATGGGTAACTGCAATGTCTTAATGATGTCCATAAGGCATTCCCCGAAGCGTAGGCACTTGATGTCTTCGGCGGTGTCGTAGTAGAAGGCCGTCATCTTTAGGTCAAGAGAAAGAAAATTAGGCACAAGGTGATAAGGAAGAGAAATACTAGAAGAGTAAAAATAACTTAGAAGAATATAGAAAGCAAAAACACACATGGTAAAGGTGGTTTCCAATCCTAGGGGTCACGTCTTACAGGCAACTTTGTGCTCTGATACCATCTGTTGCGACCTCGGATCGTTAAGGATCCTAAGCCCCTGTGATTAACATGCTAGTCCCTGGATCAATAGCTAGCACTTCACAGTCGATGAATATCATGTAAAACACAAGTCATTATTACACGAATAATCCAGAGTATAATTATTACAACTTGCATAGCTTATAGCTAGCTCAAATAAAACAACGGAAACTAAGAAGAACTTGAGTCCATCAACGCCACAGGCTAGTTGCGTGAAGACCCGCGATCCCTACGCACCTTTCAATCTTCGGATTCTACACATAAGACGTGCAGCCAACAAGTTGGGTCAATACTTTTAATGTATTGGCAAATTACACCAAGGAAAGAGTAAGACTATCTCTACATGCAAGGCTAAGAGTAGGCTCTGGGGTTCATTTGCGTAAAGCCAATTTTATCAATGTAATAAGAAAAGAGGAAGAAAGTTTTCCCTACTTTGTAAACTTTGATAAATAGTATAGGGTCGAATGGAACACGTGGATATTACTCACCAAGTGCCCAATCAACCTAGCACTTGGATATTACACACCAAGTTCCCAAAATCCCGCCCAATGGCGATATTACTCACGCCTTGGTTTTATAAAATGTTAGGTTTGGAAAAGAGAGAGGAAGATCTTTCAGAGGCTCCATCCTTCAGATGCTCAAAGTTGTTCTGTTTCCGTGAACACGGCTGATCGATCAGATTGCAATACTCTCGAGAGGTTGTGCACTTTCCCAACAATCCATGATCAAGTTCTTTTACAGACAAGACCATGGCGAGGCTTTCCCTTAGTAGCCCCTCTACCAGCTGGATCCAACCGTGCCAAGAACCTCCAAATGTTGGTACCTCGGTGAGGTTTCCCAGTAAGTACTAAGCCCAGATAGATCCCGTATGTATTGTGGTTGCACGGAAAGCTTCTGAATTCTGAAACATGGCAGACTTCTTTGATTCCCGGGCGGCCGTCCTCCACCAGAATTCCACTCGTTGTCCTGACAACCATTCCGCCCAGAAGAAAACTTAGTTTTATTTTGAAGGGGCTTTTGAGAGGAAAAAGGTTCGCTCGAGAGAGCTTTTATACTTAGAAATTTTTTTAGTCTTTCGAACCCTCCCAACGGTACTTGATATAGATAAGTATATAGCATAGCAAGCATAACTTAGAAAAACGGGATAACCTATTGGGATGGAAAATCCTAAGTATAGAGCTACTCATGGCATACTACAAAACCGCACTTGCGAAAATAGTACTAAGAAAATCTACCAAAATCCTACACATGCATACTACAGAATTTGAAGAGTAAAACATGCATAGTCAAAACTGGGACATAAACATGAACAAGTGGTGTAACTTTCCTTGTTCCGAGCAGCAATATACACAACAGTACTCCTCAGCGCACTCTGAGCAATCTAACGAAACAAACATGGATGCAATCACAATTTGCACAAAACAAAGTCGTGAAATCGAATATGCATGCATGCAACACGGTAATATGCAAGGATGGATTCAAATTTGACCAAGGGTTTTATTCAGGTGTGTTGTTGAGTTGGGGATATCATTAGAATCAATTCCCCACAGATTTTAAGTATTTTGGGTTAAACCCTGAATAACCAAGCTCAAAACTAGATCTACAACTCCAATCTAACTCCAGACAGATCTGAACACCCTAAGCATGATATGAAAATTTTCTACAGAAGGTATCGTCGATACAAAGCCAACGCAACATGAATCAACTAAAACGGAGCTACGGATAATTTTCTGGAATTAAAATACTCTAATCTAAACTTTAAATCCTACTGCAAGATTCCTGTGGTAAAACAGCAATATTATTGTAGATATGTGTTCTACTAAAAATATGAATCTATCGGTATATTATATGCAATTTTTGGACTAATACTCGATTTACTATGGATTTTACAAGATTAAAGTGTTTTCTGCCTATTTAAAAGAAAATCAGATCGGCGGCCAACTACGCGGCGACAAGTGGCGGCTCGGGATTGGCCAGCAGGGCGCGCGTGACGCCGACACGGTGATGACGTGGCGATGACTCGGCGGGTGCCACGCGGCGCGTCGTGATTGGCCAGGGCGGTTTGACGGTTTGGTGTCGTTGGATCTCGATCTAACGGTCAGGGAGGGGGTGATGCAGCCCGTTCTACGGACGCTTCTAAATCTACACCAACAAGTCCCCTAAGTGGACCCATGACTCGTGCCCGAGCCAAACTCCTCCAAGCTAAGGTGAACTCGCTCCTCTCTTCGTGCCAATTCGATACCTCCTTGGATGGCGTGCTACTTCATACCACTACTTTGTGCATCATCAGGTACGAGCCCCCGCCGCGTCGACCCACGAGCCCGGAAGCTGCGCCAGGCCTGAAGCTGCCAGAGCCGGAGTGTCCGGCCGAATCCAGCCGGAGTGTCCGGCCACCACGGAGTGTCCGGCCCAACTCAGCCGGAGTGTCCGGCCTGCCCGAGCCCAGACCTAGCGTGGACAATCAGAAGGTCGAATCGGACACTGCCCAGATACTTCCCGGAGTGTCCGGCCGCACCAGACTGTCCGGTCGATCTGACCCGGACTGTCCGGCCTCCCCAGACTGTCCGGCTCACTCGCCCCGGAGTGTCCGGCCCAAGTGATGGGCCTGCGTGCCTAGCTGGGCCCTTCGGCCCATGTACCCCTCTACTTCGCCCAGAACTCTACTTTAATGCCTGAATTACCCCTGAACTTGTGGCTGGCCTATATATAGACCCCCACCTCCATTGTAAACCCTAGGCATGATATTGGAATTAGTGGAAACCCCTTTGTGGATCTATCTAGTTCTTGCCTCATGCTCCTTGACTAAGGAGCACCAATATGCCCAAACCTCGTTGGAGTGTGCATTGTGCCTCCGTGTTGTACAAGGCCTAAGCATCGATGTTCCTTTGCCTAGACGTCAAGATCTCACCGAGTCTCCCATCTCGCCGTGCCGGTTTGAGAGAGAGTACTCCGCCCGACGCTGATCCTAGGGATTGCGCCGGACCGGTCACCGCCGGCGTGAGCTATAGGTGTTTATCGTGGTTTTGCGTGTGTGTGTTCATCGCGTTCTTCGTCCGTGTGTTCGTTGTGTTCATCCTTACCTCCTTCCCCCGCACTCCACCCTCGATTTGAAAGGGAATCGTGAAAGATCGGGCCACCCTAGAGGTTTTCCCTCAACATATTGGTATCAAGAGCTTCGTTGCTCACGATTACCCCCACGAATTTTTCTTCTATCCACCAAAAATTCGAAAATCCCCACAAAAAACAGCCCATATTTGCCTTTGGATCGATCTCTTGATTTGGAGTGTTATTTGTGGTTTTGATCCGACCAAACCTTGTCTAAGGAGTTGGTCCAGCTTTATCTTGCATTTCCCCAGCCTGATTTGGCCAGATTTTTGTGGATTTGAGGCCCGAAAGCGAGGATTTCCGCTCAAGAACACGAGCAGGAAACCCGCGTCGGAGTGTCCGGCTCGTACCAACCGGAGTGTCCGGCCCGACCGGAGTGTCCGGTCGAAACACACCGGAGTGTCCGGCCAGACCGGAGTGTCCGGCACAGACGGACCAGAGTGTCCGGCTGTAACGCCAGTTTTGCCTCATTTTTCGCATTGGCTAATCTCCTTTGTTTGCTCGTGTCTCGTGTGTGTGTTAGAAAGTACCAGCAAGCTTCCGCATCATCAACTTCCACGCTCATCGACACCACGGACCACGAACATCATCCCGCACCACCGATGCCAAGTTCATCATCAAAGAAGGTATAACTTGTGTCACCTTGTTAACCCCATCTTCCTTTGTGTGTACCTATCCCATGAGAGTGGCTCATCTTGTGTTTTCTTGAGCATTGTGCATTTGTCCTTGGATAGTGAGAGTGCAAGAGCAATAGCAAGTGTGACTAGGTAGCATCAAGGGAGAGAGAAAAAAAAGATACAAAGAAAAATAGTCTTCCCTTGCAAAAGAGAGTCTCAAAGCTTGTAAGCAAGAGAGAAAGAAGAGCGCCCGAGGCAAGTGCACAAATCCGTTGCTCATTTTTCCTCTTTGCAAACGAGCCACGGTCTCACCTTGCATTGGCACGACAATGAGCTTAGTCTTCGTTAGGACATTTTGTTTGCTCATTTTCATAGTCGTGTCAATCCCAACTTTCTCCACGTGTGTGTACATAGTCGTAGGTTCCCGTCACCCTTTTGAGTTGTTGACCTTCGCCTTTGACTTGAGTTTTGTTGGATTTTTACCACTTTTGACTATCCCTGTTCTTTTGGTTGGTTCTTTGGCTTTCCACAACCCTAACCTACCACCAACAAGCTTTTGAGAGTTAGTGTGAGTTTTCTTGGCATTTCCACTTTGCACGCTAATAGCTCTCACTTGTGGTTTCTAGTTTGGTGCAATCCCGAAGGTGAGGTACAAGGCTAACACCACCATATTCCACTTCCATATACAATACTTGTGTGTTTTGCATGATGGATAGGCATGGTGAGACGAGCCAACCACCTCCCCAAGAAGAAGATCAACGTCCGTACATGACGCGTGCAAGTCACTTCATCATTCGACAAGAGTTCCGTGAATGTTGCCAAGCCCTTGAGACGAGACAAGATGAACAATTTGGCGAGACGCAAGCCGAGTTCAAGAACATCGACAACCGCTTCGACGGCCTCGAATGACAAATGCATGCAATGCATCACAACTTCGGCCACCAAAACGAAGCGCTTCAACACTCCGTTGCCGAAACAAATGACAATATTCGACGCCTCATCGATGGCATGGCAAGACCACGTTCACGCGCGTCAAGCTCCGCAAGTTCTTCGCATCGTCATGCACCTCTTCCACAAGATCTACATCAAAGTGCTCCAAGACGCAATGATGCCCCCGTGGTTGAAGATGGAATCTCTTCGAACTTTGTACCTTCCCCACGGCACGCCGCAACGTCAAGCTATAACGGTGACCTCTCTTCAAGGCCACGAGCAAGGCAAGAAGCACACCGTCATCACGCAAGGGAACTAGTGATTCAACAAGAGCAACCACAAGAGGAACCGCAAGTACAACCGCAAGTCTACCACCATCAACCGCGACACATACTTGACACAACAAGTGATGACTACAACTTGGAGAATCAAGCTCGTCATCGACGTCAAGCTCTTCAAGATCCTCCTCCTCATCATCAACGTCATGAACGTCAACAACGACACCATGGTCATCACGAGGCGCCTCCTTCACATCAACAAAACTTGGAGCGTCAAGTGATACAAGTTGACCGACGCCCACCACGTCAAGAGGCTCTTGACCATGTTCTTCGCCGTGAGGCCCATGTGCCTAACCAACATCACCAACCAAGGAACGAGCCTCCTCTTCGTCATCAACCGCGTCAAGAGGCTACACACCTTCGCCACCATGAGGCCCAAGCGCCTCAACCACGTCAACAACAATACCAAGAGCAAGCTCCGCAACAAGGACGCGAGAACCAAGTTCCACGTCCCCAACTAAAAGGTCATCAACAAGTTCACCAAGCTCGTCGCAATGACCGCAACGATGAAGAAACTTTTGGCAAGCTCAAGTTCACAATGCCCAAGTTCACCGGATCCAATGACCCTGAAGAATACCTCTCGTGGGCACTCAAAGTCGACAAGATCTTCCGCATGCACAACTATAGCAACGAGAAGATGGTCGCCATGGCTTCGCTAGAGTTTGATGATTACGCCAACCTTTGGTGGGAACAAGTTCAAGTTTCTCGTGATGCAAGACAAGAGCCGCCAATCACAACTTGGCATGACATGAAGGCTCACATGAGATCCCGGTTCATCCCCGCGCACTACACGCGTGACCTTTTCAACAACCTTCAAGCTCTTCGTCAAGGGACAAAGACCGTGGAAGAATACTTCAAGGAAATGGAAGTCAACTTGATTCGCGCCAACATTGATAAGCGCATGGAGCAAGCAATGGCACGTTTCCTCATTGGCTTGAATCACCCAATCAAGCGCATCGTCGAGTTCCAAACATATAACACCATGGTTGAGCTTGTGCACATTGCAATAAAGGCTGAACGTCAAGTGCAAGAGGATATCAAGTACAACAAGCCCAAGACGTACTTCACCTACAAGCAAGCTTCAACCCCTACACCAACAACTTTCAATGGTAGCTCCTCAAGTACCTCCAAGCCTTCCTTCAAGCCCACACTTCCTCAAGAAAAACTGCCCCCAAGTGGCAAGCAAGCAAAGAGTGATACACCTATCAACGGTGAATGCTACAAGTGTGGAGGTAAAGGACACAAGTTAGCCGAATGTGGAAACAAGAAAGTCTTGTTCATCCATGACAATGGTGATAAAGAGTACTTGAGTGAAGATGAGTTTGATGCCCGTGTCAAGGAAGCAATGTCAAGGCAACGAGTGGAAGATGATCAAGAACTCCTCATGTGTGAGCATGACGCAAGTCCATCGCTTGTCGTCACAAAAATCTTGACCACTCAAGCACAAGAGCATGAAGACCAACGCTCCAATATCTTCCAAACACGAGCCGGCATCAACAACAAATCTATCAAGGTGATCATTGACGGAGGGAGTTGTCACAACCTTGCTAGCACCGAGTTGTGTGAGAAGCTCAACCTCAACCTCCATCCACACAAGCACCCCTACCACGTGCAATGGCTAAGTGACCAAGGGTCCGTGAAGATCAAGCATACCGTATCGGTCTCCTTCGCCATTGGTCCTTACAAAGATACGGTGGAGTGTGATGTGGTTCCTATGACAGTTTGCCACATGCTTCTTGGTCGACCATGGCAATTTGACAAGGCTGCTCAACATGATGGTCGCACCAATATATACACCTTCAAATGGCTCAACAAAACATGTGTTTTGAAACCGATGACTCCTAGCCAAATAATTGCGGACAATGCAAAGGCTTTAGCGAGGGCGCAAAGCACAACACCTACTTGTGAGAAGAGCGGTGCGAGAGAGAACCACCTCATAGTGAGTGAGAGCCACACGCCAAATTCGAGTGGAAAAACTAAGAGTGTTCTCCTTGCCACCAAAAGTGAGATGAGAGATCTTCGGAACAACCCATCCATCTTGCACTATGTCCTCCTTTGCAAGGGACTAGCGCAAGGAACTAACGAATTAACCAATGTATCTCCATCTTTGATGAGTGTTTTGCAGGAATTCAAGGATGTGTTTCCCGAAGAGCTTCCACATGGACTACCTCCTCTTCGCGGCATTGAACATCGCATCGACCTCATCCCCGGTGCACCACTTCCAAACCGCGCTGCTTACCGCACGAACCCGGAGGAGACGAAGGAGATCGAACATCAAATGAACCAACTCGTCTCCAAAGGTTTGATCCAAGTTAGCACTAGTCGAAGTGCCGTACCCGTGATTCTTGTCCCAAAGATGGATGATACGTTACGGTTATGCATGGACTGCCGTCCAATCAATGCTATCACCGTGCGTTATCGACATCCCATACCACGTCTCGATGACATGTTTGATGAGTTGTGTGGAGCCACTATTTTTTCGAAAATTGATCTTCGTAGTGGTTACCATCCAATACGCATGGCTGAAGGTGATGAGTGGAAAACCGCCTTCAAGACCAAACTTGGTCTCTATGAATGGTTGGTTATGCCCTTTGGTTTATCGAATGCCCCATCCACCTTCATGCGCCTTATGAATCACATCTTGCGTTCTCTCATTGGAAAAAGTGTTGTTGTTTATTTCGATGATATTTTTGTTTATAGCAAATCACTTGAGGACCATATAACACATGTCAAGGAAGTTTTGCAAATCCTTCGACATGAAAAGCTTTATGCTAATCTTCCCAAGTGCACTTTTGCTAAAGACAAGTTGATTTTTCTTGGATTTGTCGTTTCTTCGAAGGGAATTGAAGTTGATGTTTCCAAGGTAAAGGACATACGAGATTGACCCATACCAACAAATGTGAGTGAACTACGAAGTTTTCATGGGTTGGCCGGTTTCTACCGTCGCTTTGTGAAAGACTTCTCAACCATTGCTTGTCCCCTTAATGAATTGACCCAAAAGAATGTCACCTTCGTGTGGGGCCAAGCACAACAAAAAGCTTTTGATGAACTTAAAAATAGGCTCCCCGAAGCACCTCTTCTTGCTTTACCGGATTTCACACAAACTTTTGAGATAGAGTGTGATGCTAGTGGTATTGGCATTGGAGGAGTCCTTATGCAAAACGGACATCCTATAGCCTACCATAGCGAAAAACTTGATGGTGCTCGCCTTAACTATCCGATTTATGACAAAGAGCTTTTTGCCTTAGTTCGTGTCCTTCAAGTTTGGCAACACTACCTTTGGCCCAAGGAATTTATCATACATTCCGACCACGAGTCGTTGAAATATCTCAAAGGGCAAGCTAACTTGAGCAAGAGACACGCTAAGTGGGTTGAGTTCATGGAGTCTTTTCCATACATTGTCAAGTATAAGAAGGGCAAAGATAATGTAGTTGCGGGGGACGCATTGTCTCGCAAACATACAAGCCTTCTTACGAGACTTGAAATCAACGTGTTGGGTCTTGAGGAAATAAAATCTTTGTATGCTTCCGACCCGTTCTTTGAACCAATTTTTGCAAAGTGCTCCAATGACAAGGGAGTTGATGATTTCTATTTGCATAAGGGCTTTCTTTTTAAACAAAACAAGCTATGCATTCCGAAGTCGTCGCTTCAACTTTTGCTTCTCCAAGAATCTCATGGTGGAGGCCTTATGTGTCACTTTGGTCGCGACAAGACATTGGACATGCTCTCTAATCACTACTTTTGGCCCAAGATGAAGCGTGACGTGGAGCGCTACGTTCAACGATGCACGACATGTGTTCAAGCTAAGCCGCAAGCTAATCCCTATGGTCTTTATATGCCATTGCCTATTCCTCATACACCTTGGTCCGACATTAGCATGGATTTCGTGTTAGGATTGCCTAGATCTAAGCATGGTCATGATTCTATATTTGTTGTTGTGGATCGTTTTTCCAAGATGGAACACTTCATACCGTGCCATAAGACTGACGATGCTTCACATGTTGCAAATCTGTTTTTCAGGGAAATCGTCCGTCTTCACGGTGTGCCAAGGACAATCGTCTTCGACCGTGACGTCAAATTCATGAGCTACTTGTGGAAGACCCTCATGGCCAAGCTCGGCGTCAAGCTCCTCTTTTCATCCACATCACATCCTCAAACTGATGGCCAAACCGAAGTTGTCAACCGAAGCCTCGGAACTCTCCTTCGTGTGTTGATCAAGAAAAACTTGAAGGATTGGGAGGAATGCATCCCACACGCCGATTTTGCCTACAATCGAGCCAAGCACTCAACAGCCAAGATGAGTCCATTCATGATCGTCTATGGTTTCGAGCCTCTCACCGCGCTCGACATCCTACCACTACCTCTCCATGACCGCACAAACATGGACGTCGAGAAGCGCGCACAAGCTATGAAGAAGCTTCATGAAGAAACAAGAGCAACTATCGAACAACAAGTCCTTTGCAAAGCTTCAAGGTTAAATAAGGACAAGAAGGAGATGATATTTGAAGAAGGTGACCTTGTGTGGATACACCTAAGCAAGGACCGCTTCCCCAAGGATCGTGACTCCAAGCTCAAGCCAAGAGGAGATGGTCCCTTCAAGGTCCTCAAAAGAATCAACAACAACGCCTACATCATCGACATACCGACCTCCAAGTACCTTGCAAGCAATACATTCAATGTCAAAGATCTCGCACCCTACCATGGAGATGTTCACGATGATATCCATGAAGAGTCGAGGACGACTCTTTCCCAAGGGGGGTGGAGCTGATGCAGCCCGTTCTACGGACGCTTCTACATCTACACCAACAAGTCCCCTAAGTGGACCCATGACTCGTGCCCGAGCCAAACTCCTCCAAGCTAAGGTGAACTCGCTCCTCTCTTCGTGCCAATTCGATACCTCCTTGGATGGCGTGCTACTTCATACCACTACTTTGTGCATCATCAGGTACGAGCCCCCGCCGCGTCGACCCACGAGCCCGGAAGCTGCGCCAGGCCTGAAGCTGCCAGAGCCGGAGTGTCCGGCCGAATCCAGCCGGAGTGTCCGGCCACCACGGAGTGTCCGGCCCAACTCAGCCGGAGTGTCCGGCCTGCCCGAGCCCAGACCTAGCGTGGACAATCAGAAGGTCGAATCGGACACTGCCCAGATACTTCCCTCAGTGTCCGGCCGCACCAGACTGTCCGGTCGATCTGACCCGGACTGTCCGGCCTCCCCAGACTGTCCGGCTCACTCGCCCCGGAGTGTCCGGCCCAAGTGATGGGCCTGCGTGCCTAGCTGGGCCCTTCGGCCCATGTACCCCTCTACTTCGCCCAGAACTCTACTTTAATGCCTGAATTACCCCTGAACTTGTGGCTGGCCTATATATAGACCCCCACCTCCATTGTAAACCCTAGGCATGATATTGGAATTAGTGGAAACCCCTTTGTGGATCTATCTAGTTCTTGCCTCATGCTCCTTGACTAAGGAGCACCAATATGCCCAAACCTCGTTGGAGTGTGCATTGTGCCTCCGTGTTGTACAAGGCCTAAGCATCGATGTTCCTTTGCCTAGACGTCAAGATCTCACCGAGTCTCCCATCTCGCCGTGCCGGTTTGAGAGAGAGTACTCCGCCCGACGCTGATCCTAGGGATTGCGCCGGACCGGTCACCGCCGGCGTGAGCTATAGGTGTTTATCGTGGTTTTGCGTGTGTGTGTTCATCGCGTTCTTCGTGCGTGTGTTCGTTGTGTTCATCCTTACCTCCTTCCCCCGCACTCCACCCTCGATTTGAAAGGGAATCGTGAAAGATCGGGCCACCCTAGAGGTTTTCCCTCAACATATTGGTATCAAGAGCTTCGTTGCTCACGATTACCCCCACGAATTTTTCTTCTATCCACCAAAAATTCGAAAATCCCCACAAAAAACAGCCCATATTTGCCTTTGGATCGATCTCTTGATTTGGAGTGTTATTTGTGGTTTTGATCCGACCAAACCTTGTCTAAGGAGTTGGTCCAGCTTTATCTTGCATTTCCCCAGCCTGATTTGGCCAGATTTTTGTGGATTTGAGGCCCGAAAGCGAGGATTTCCGCTCAAGAACACGAGCAGGAAACCCGCGTCGGAGTGTCCGGCTCGTACCAACCGGAGTGTCCGGCCCGACCGGAGTGTCCGGTCGAAACACACCGGAGTGTCCGGCCAGACCGGAGTGTCCGGCACAGACGGACCAGAGTGTCCGGCTGTAACGCCAGTTTTGCCTCATTTTTCGCATTGGCTAATCTCCTTTGTTTGCTCGTGTCTCGTGTGTGTGTTAGAAAGTACCAGCAAGCTTCCGCATCATCAACTTCCACGCTCATCGACACCATGGACCACGAACATCATCCCGCACCACCGATGCCAAGTTCATCATCAAAGAAGGTATAACTTGTGTCACCTTGTTAACCCCATCTTCCTTTGTGTGTACCTATCCCATGAGAGTGGCTCATCTTGTGTTTTCTTGAGCATTGTGCATTTGTCCTTGGATAGTGAGAGTGCAAGAGCAATAGCAAGTGTGACTAGGTAGCATCAAGGGAGAGAGAAAAAAAAGATACAAAGAAAAATAGTCTTCCCTTGCAAAAGAGAGTCTCAAAGCTTGTAAGCAAGAGAGAAAGAAGAGCGCCCGAGGCAAGTGCACAAATCCGTTGCTCATTTTTCCTCTTTGCAAACGAGCCACGGTCTCACCTTGCATTGGCACGACAACGAGCTTAGTCTTCGTTAGGACATTTTGTTTGCTCATTTTCATAGTCGTGTCAATCCCAACTTTCTCCACGTGTGTGTACATAGTCGTAGGTTCCCGTCACCCTTTTGAGTTGTTGACCTTCGCCTTTGACTTGAGTTTTGTTGGATTTTTACCACTTTTGACTATCCCTGTTCTTTTGGTTGGTTCTTTGGCTTTCCACAACCCTAACCTACCACCAACAAGCTTTTGAGAGTTAGTGTGAGTTTTCTTGGCATTTCCACTTTGCACGCTAATAGCTCTCACTTGTGGTTTCTAGTTTGGTGCAATCCCGAAGGTGAGGTACAAGGCTAACACCACCATATTCCACTTCCATATACAATACTTGTGTGTTTTGCATGATGGATAGGCATGGTGAGACGAGCCAACCACCTCCCCAAGAAGAAGATCAACGTCCGTACATGACGCGTGCAAGTCACTTCATCATTCGACAAGAGTTCCGTGAATGTTGCCAAGCCCTTGAGACGAGACAAGATGAACAATTTGGCGAGACGCAAGCCGAGTTCAAGAACATCGACAACCGCTTCGACGGCCTCGAATGACAAATGCATGCAATGCATCACAACTTCGGCCACCAAAACGAAGCGCTTCAACACTCCGTTGCCGAAACAAATGACAATATTCGACGCCTCATCGATGGCATGGCAAGACCACGTTCACGCGCGTCAAGCTCCGCAAGTTCTTCGCATCGTCATGCACCTCTTCCACAAGATCTACATCAAAGTGCTCCAAGACGCAATGATGCCCCCGTGGTTGAAGATGGAATCTCTTCGAACTTTGTACCTTCCCCACGGCACGCCGCAACGTCAAGCTATAACGGTGACCTCTCTTCAAGGCCACGAGCAAGGCAAGAAGCACACCGTCATCACGCAAGGGCACTAGTGATTCAACAAGAGCAACCACAAGAGGAACCGCAAGTACAACCGCAAGTCTACCACCATCAACCGCGACACATACTTGACACAACAAGTGATGACTACAACTTGGAGAATCAAGCTCGTCATCGACGTCAAGCTCTTCAAGATCCTCCTCCTCATCATCAACGTCATGAACGTCAACAACGACACCATGGTCATCACGAGGCGCCTCCTTCACATCAACAAAACTTGGAGCGTCAAGTGATACAAGTTGACCGACGCCCACCACGTCAAGAGGCTCTTGACCATGTTCTTCGCCGTGAGGCCCATGTGCCTAACCAACATCACCAACCAAGGAACGAGCCTCCTCTTCGTCATCAACCGCGTCAAGAGGCTACACACCTTCGCCACCATGAGGCCCAAGCGCCTCAACCACGTCAACAACAATACCAAGAGCAAGCTCCGCAACAAGGACGCGAGAACCAAGTTCCACGTCCCCAACTAAAAGGTCATCAACAAGTTCACCAAGCTCGTCGCAATGACCGCAACGATGAAGAAACTTTTGGCAAGCTCAAGTTCACAATGCCCAAGTTCACCGGATCCAATGACCCTGAAGAATACCTCTCGTGGGCACTCAAAGTTGACAAGATCTTCCGCATGCACAACTATAGCAACGAGAAGATGGTCGCCATGGCTTCGCTAGAGTTTGATGATTACGCCAACCTTTGGTGGGAACAAGTTCAAGTTTCTCGTGATGCAAGACAAGAGCCGCCAATCACAACTTGGCATGACATGAAGGCTCACATGAGATCCCGGTTCATCCCCGCGCACTACACGCGTGACCTTTTCAACAACCTTCAAGCTCTTCGTCAAGGGACAAAGACCGTGGAAGAATACTTCAAGGAAATGGAAGTCAACTTGATTCGCGCCAACATTGATAAGCGCATGGAGCAAGCAATGGCACGTTTCCTCATTGGCTTGAATCACCCAATCAAGCGCATCGTCGAGTTCCAAACATATAACACCATGGTTGAGCTTGTGCACATTGCAATAAAGGCTGAACGTCAAGTGCAAGAGGATATCAAGTACAACAAGCCCAAGACGTACTTCACCTACAAGCAAGCTTCAACCCCTACACCAACAACTTTCAATGGTAGCTCCTCAAGTACCTCCAAGCCTTCCTTCAAGCCCACACTTCCTCAAGAAAAACTGCCCCCAAGTGGCAAGCAAGCAAAGAGTGATACACCTATCAACGGTGAATGCTACAAGTGTGGAGGTAAAGGACACAAGTTAGCCGAATGTGGAAACAAGAAAGTCTTGTTCATCCATGACAATGGTGATAAAGAGTACTTGAGTGAAGATGAGTTTGATGCCCGTGTCAAGGAAGCAATGTCAAGGCAACGAGTGGAAGATGATCAAGAACTCCTCATGTGTGAGCATGACGCAAGTCCATCGCTTGTCGTCACAAAAATCTTGACCACTCAAGCACAAGAGCATGAAGACCAACGCT
This sequence comes from Avena eriantha, assembly GCA_910589775.1. Classification (NCBI taxonomy): domain Eukaryota; kingdom Viridiplantae; phylum Streptophyta; class Magnoliopsida; order Poales; family Poaceae; genus Avena; species Avena eriantha. Next base: position 275,247,794 of record OU342741.1, read on the forward strand.
CCAATATCTTCCAAACACGAGCCGGCATCAACAACAAATCTATCAAGGTGATCATTGACGGAGGGAGTTGTCACAACCTTGCTAGCACCGAGTTGTGTGAGAAGCTCAACCTCAACCTCCATCCACACAAGCACCCCTACCACGTGCAATGGCTAAGTGACCAAGGGTCCGTGAAGATCAAGCATACCGTATCGGTCTCCTTCGCCATTGGTCCTTACAAAGATACGGTGGAGTGTGATGTGGTTCCTATGACAGTTTGCCACATGCTTCTTGGTCGACCATGGCAATTTGACAAGGCTGCTCAACATGATGGTCGCACCAATATATACACCTTCAAATGGCTCAACAAAACATGTGTTTTGAAACCGATGACTCCTAGCCAAATAATTGCGGACAATGCAAAGGCTTTAGCGAGGGCGCAAAGCACAACACCTACTTGTGAGAAGAGCGGTGCGAGAGAGAACCACCTCATAGTGAGTGAGAGCCACACGCCAAATTCGAGTGGAAAAACTAAGAGTGTTCTCCTTGCCACCAAAAGTGAGATGAGAGATCTTCGGAACAACCCATCCATCTTGCACTATGTCCTCCTTTGCAAGGGACTAGCGCAAGGAACTAACGAATTAACCAATGTATCTCCATCTTTGATGAGTGTTTTGCAGGAATTCAAGGATGTGTTTCCCGAAGAGCTTCCACATGGACTACCTCCTCTTCGCGGCATTGAACATCGCATCGACCTCATCCCCGGTGCACCACTTCCAAACCGCGCTGCTTACCGCACGAACCCGGAGGAGACGAAGGAGATCGAACATCAAATGAACCAACTCGTCTCCAAAGGTTTGATCCAAGTTAGCACTAGTCGAAGTGCCGTACCCGTGATTCTTGTCCCAAAGATGGATGATACGTTACGGTTATGCATGGACTGCCGTCCAATCAATGCTATCACCGTGCGTTATCGACATCCCATACCACGTCTCGATGACATGTTTGATGAGTTGTGTGGAGCCACTATTTTTTCGAAAATTGATCTTCGTAGTGGTTACCATCCAATACGCATGGCTGAAGGTGATGAGTGGAAAACCGCCTTCAAGACCAAACTTGGTCTCTATGAATGGTTGGTTATGCCCTTTGGTTTATCGAATGCCCCATCCACCTTCATGCGCCTTATGAATCACATCTTGCGTTCTCTCATTGGAAAAAGTGTTGTTGTTTATTTCGATGATATTTTTGTTTATAGCAAATCACTTGAGGACCATATAACACATGTCAAGGAAGTTTTGCAAATCCTTCGACATGAAAAGCTTTATGCTAATCTTCCCAAGTGCACTTTTGCTAAAGACAAGTTGATTTTTCTTGGATTTGTCGTTTCTTCGAAGGGAATTGAAGTTGATGTTTCCAAGGTAAAGGACATACGAGATTGACCCATACCAACAAATGTGAGTGAACTACGAAGTTTTCATGGGTTGGCCGGTTTCTACCGTCGCTTTGTGAAAGACTTCTCAACCATTGCTTGTCCCCTTAATGAATTGACCCAAAAGAATGTCACCTTCGTGTGGGGCCAAGCACAACAAAAAGCTTTTGATGAACTTAAAAATAGGCTCCCCGAAGCACCTCTTCTTGCTTTACCGGATTTCACACAAACTTTTGAGATAGAGTGTGATGCTAGTGGTATTGGCATTGGAGGAGTCCTTATGCAAAACGGACATCCTATAGCCTACCATAGCGAAAAACTTGATGGTGCTCGCCTTAACTATCCGATTTATGACAAAGAGCTTTTTGCCTTAGTTCGTGTCCTTCAAGTTTGGCAACACTACCTTTGGCCCAAGGAATTTATCATACATTCCGACCACGAGTCGTTGAAATATCTCAAAGGGCAAGCTAACTTGAGCAAGAGACACGCTAAGTGGGTTGAGTTCATGGAGTCTTTTCCATACATTGTCAAGTATAAGAAGGGCAAAGATAATGTAGTTGCGGGGGACGCATTGTCTCGCAAACATACAAGCCTTCTTACGAGACTTGAAATCAACGTGTTGGGTCTTGAGGAAATAAAATCTTTGTATGCTTCCGACCCGTTCTTTGAACCAATTTTTGCAAAGTGCTCCAATGACAAGGGAGTTGATGATTTCTATTTGCATAAGGGCTTTCTTTTTAAACAAAACAAGCTATGCATTCCGAAGTCGTCGCTTCAACTTTTGCTTCTCCAAGAATCTCATGGTGGAGGCCTTATGTGTCACTTTGGTCGCGACAAGACATTGGACATGCTCTCTAATCACTACTTTTGGCCCAAGATGAAGCGTGACGTGGAGCGCTACGTTCAACGATGCACGACATGTGTTCAAGCTAAGCCGCAAGCTAATCCCTATGGTCTTTATATGCCATTGCCTATTCCTCATACACCTTGGTCCGACATTAGCATGGATTTCGTGTTAGGATTGCCTAGATCTAAGCATGGTCATGATTCTATATTTGTTGTTGTGGATCGTTTTTCCAAGATGGAACACTTCATACCGTGCCATAAGACTGACGATGCTTCACATGTTGCAAATCTGTTTTTCAGGGAAATCGTCCGTCTTCACGGTGTGCCAAGGACAATCGTCTTCGACCGTGACGTCAAATTCATGAGCTACTTGTGGAAGACCCTCATGGCCAAGCTCGGCGTCAAGCTCCTCTTTTCATCCACATCACATCCTCAAACTGATGGCCAAACCGAAGTTGTCAACCGAAGCCTCGGAACTCTCCTTCGTGTGTTGATCAAGAAAAACTTGAAGGATTGGGAGGAATGCATCCCACACGCCGATTTTGCCTACAATCGAGCCAAGCACTCAACAGCCAAGATGAGTCCATTCATGATCGTCTATGGTTTCGAGCCTCTCACCGCGCTCGACATCCTACCACTACCTCTCCATGACCGCACAAACATGGACGTCGAGAAGCGCGCACAAGCTATGAAGAAGCTTCATGAAGAAACAAGAGCAACTATCGAACAACAAGTCCTTTGCAAAGCTTCAAGGTTAAATAAGGACAAGAAGGAGATGATATTTGAAGAAGGTGACCTTGTGTGGATACACCTAAGCAAGGACCGCTTCCCCAAGGATCGTGACTCCAAGCTCAAGCCAAGAGGAGATGGTCCCTTCAAGGTCCTCAAAAGAATCAACAACAACGCCTACATCATCGACATACCGACCTCCAAGTACCTTGCAAGCAATACATTCAATGTCAAAGATCTCGCACCCTACCATGGAGATGTTCACGATGATATCCATGAAGAGTCGAGGACGACTCTTTCCCAAGGGGGGTGGAGCTGATGCAGCCCGTTCTACGGACGCTTCTACATCTACACCAACAAGTCCCCTAAGTGGACCCATGACTCGTGCCCGAGCCAAACTCCTCCAAGCTAAGGTGAACTCGCTCCTCTCTTCGTGCCAATTCGATACCTCCTTGGATGGCGTGCTACTTCATACCACTACTTTGTGCATCATCAGGTACGAGCCCCCGCCGCGTCGACCCACGAGCCCGGAAGCTGCGCCAGGCCTGAAGCTGCCAGAGCCGGAGTGTCCGGCCGAATCCAGCCGGAGTGTCCGGCCACCACGGAGTGTCCGGCCCAACTCAGCCGGAGTGTCCGGCCTGCCCGAGCCCAGACCTAGCGTGGACAATCAGAAGGTCGAATCGGACACTGCCCAGATACTTCCCTCAGTGTCCGGCCGCACCAGACTGTCCGGTCGATCTGACCCGGACTGTCCGGCCTCCCCAGACTGTCCGGCTCACTCGCCCCGGAGTGTCCGGCCCAAGTGATGGGCCTGCGTGCCTAGCTGGGCCCTTCGGCCCATGTACCCCTCTACTTCGCCCAGAACTCTACTTTAATGCCTGAATTACCCCTGAACTTGTGGCTGGCCTATATATAGACCCCCACCTCCATTGTAAACCCTAGGCATGATATTGGAATTAGTGGAAACCCCTTTGTGGATCTATCTAGTTCTTGCCTCATGCTCCTTGACTAAGGAGCACCAATATGCCCAAACCTCGTTGGAGTGTGCATTGTGCCTCCGTGTTGTACAAGGCCTAAGCATCGATGTTCCTTTGCCTAGACGTCAAGATCTCACCGAGTCTCCCATCTCGCCGTGCCGGTTTGAGAGAGAGTACTCCGCCCGACGCTGATCCTAGGGATTGCGCCGGACCGGTCACCGCCGGCGTGAGCTATAGGTGTTTATCGTGGTTTTGCGTGTGTGTGTTCATCGCGTTCTTCGTGCGTGTGTTCGTCGTGTTCATCCTTACCTCCTTCCCCCCGCACTCCACCCTCGATTTGAAAGGGAATCGTGAAAGATCGGGCCACCCTAGAGGTTTGCCCTCAACAGGGGGAGGTGGTGGCTTACCGGCGGTGGTGATGGTGGGTGGCAACGGAGCGTCGGCGGCGTTCGGCGATGGTCGACGGCGGCGAGGCGATGCTCCTCCGGCCTGGTGAAGTAGACGACGACGATCGGCTCCTCGTCGTGGTTGCGTTCCCGGGGGCGGCGTCGGCTCCTCCTTCCCGAGGTGGCGGCGGGCGGTGGCTGGAGGCGGCAAAGCGTCGGCGGCGCTCCGGCGAGCGATTGGCGGCGGCTCGGTGGCGGTGGGGTAGAAAGAGGCTAGGGTTTCGCGGGAGGCGTGCCGGGGGTACTTATAGGAGGCTTTGCTTGGCGCGGGGGTCACGGAATCCGCTCCGATTCGGCCGGAGTCAGTTGTGCCGACGCGGCGACGACAACGTGCTCGAGCCAGACTCGGAGGAGGGGGATGACGGGTGGGTCTGGCCTGTCAGCGGCTGCGGCTGGAGGCGGGCTGGCTGCTGGCGGCGTCTACTAGGCCGGCCCACGTGCTGCGCGTCGCCCACCCGTCCAGGCGGGTGGTAGGTAAGTCCCGGGCTGGCTCGGCCAGCCCGGTTAGGTTAGGTTTCGCTTTTTTTAAAACCATTTATTTTTTTCTGTTTTCCTATTTGTTTAATAACTTTTGGAAACGGACTCCAAATTAAACGAAATTTGTTTCAAAAAATTTGTAAAAAGAAGAGGGTTAGAGTAGGACTATAAAATAACACTTTTGCAAGGGTTTTGGTGGTTCAAAAGGTTTTACCCCTTTTAGTCTATATATGACTATGGGATTTAGGAAGAAATATCTATGCAGTTTTTATTATGCGATGCCATGATGCAAAGATATGATGCATGCTTCTAGTAACATCTGTAATTGCAAAAATTTGGGATGTTACAACAACAAGATCTACCTCCAAGTGCTCCAAGACGCAATGATGCCCCCGTGGTTGAAGATGGAAGTTCTTCAAACTATGTACCTTCCCCACGGCATGCCGGAACGTCAAGCTATGATGGTGATTTCTCTTCAAGGCCATGAGCAAGGAAAGAAGCACACCGTCATCACGCAAGGGCACTAGTGATCCAACAAGAGCAACCACAAGAAGACCGCAAGTGCAACCGCACTTCTACCATCATCGACCGCGACACATACTTGACACAACAAGTGATGACTCCAATTTGGAGAACCAAGCTCGTCATCGACGTGATGCTCTCCAAGATCCTCCTCCTGGTCATCACCATCATGAACATCAACACCGACACCATGGTCATCACGAGGCGCCTCCTCCACCACACCAAAACATGGAACGTCAAGTGGTACAAGTTGAGCGACGCCCACCATGTCAAGATGCTCAAGACCATGATCTTCATCGTGAGGCCCATGTGCCTAATAACATCACCAACCGAGGAATGAGCCTACCCTTCATCGTCAACCGCGTCAAGAGGCTCCACATCCTCGCCACCATGAGGCCCAAGCGCCTCAACCATGTCAACAACCGCGCCAAGAGCAAGAGCAAGCTCCACAACAACAACATCAAGAGCAAGCTCCGCAACAAGGTCACGAGAACCAAGTTCCACCTCCTCAACCACAAGATCAGCAACAAGCTCATCGCAATGATCGCATGGAAGATGAAGATGATCATCAACATGGCAACAATCGCTACCGTGACCACAATGAGGAAGAAACTTTCGGCAAGCTCAAATTCACAATGCCCAAGTTCACCGGATCCAATGACCCCGAAGAATACCTCTCATGGGCACTCAAAGTCAACAAGATCTTCCGCATGCACAATTATAGCAACGAGAAGATGGTCGCCATGGATTTTCTTGAGTTTGATAATTATGCCAACCTTTGGTGGGAACAAGTTCAAGTTGCTCGTGATGCAAGACAAGAACCGCCAATCACAACTTGGCATGACATGAAGGCTCACATGAGATCCCGGTTCGTCCCCACGCACTACATGCGTGACCTCTTCAACAACCTTCAATCGCTTCGCCAAGGGACAAAGATCGTGGAAGAGTACTTCAAGGAAATGGAACTCAACTTGATTTACGCCAACATTGATGAGCGCATGGAGCAAACTATGGCACGTTTCCTTATTGCCTTGAATCACCCAATCAAGTGCATCGTCGAGTTCCAAACATACAACACAATGGTTGAGCTTGTGCACATCGCAACAAAGGCTGAACGTCAAGTGCAAGAGGATATCAAGTACAACAATCCCAAGACGTACTTCACCTACAAGCAAGCTTCAACTGAGACACCAACAACTTTCAATGGTAGCTCCTCAAGTACCTCCAAGCCTTCCTTCAAGCCCACACTTCCTCAAGAAAAACTGCCCCCAAGTGGCAAGCAAGCAAAGAGTGATACACCTATCAACGGTGAATGCTACAAGTGTGGAGGTAAAGGACACAAGTCAGCCGAATGTGGAAACAAGAAAGTCTTGTTCATCCATGACAATGGTGATGAAGAGTACTTGAGTGAAGATGAGTTTGATGCCCGTGTCAAGGAAGCAATGTCAAGGCAACGAGTGGAAGATGATCAAGAACTCCTCATGTGTGAGCATGACGCAAGTCCATCGCTTGTCGTCACAAAAATCTTGACCACTCAAGCACAAGAGCATGAAGACCAACGCTCCAATATCTTCCAAACACGAGCCGGCATCAACAACAAATCTATCAAGGTGATCATTGACGGAGGGAGTTGTCACAACCTTGCTAGCACCGAGTTGTGTGAGAAGCTCAACCTCAACCTCCATCCACACAAGCACCCCTACCACGTGCAATGGCTAAGTGACCAAGGGTCCGTGAAGATCAAGCATACCGTATCGGTCTCCTTCGACATTGGTCCTTACAAAGATACGGTGGAGTGTGATGTGGTTCCTATGACAGTTTGCCACATGCTTCTTGGTCGACCATGGCAATTTGACAAGGCTGCTCAACATGATGGTCGCACCAATATATACACCTTCAAATGGCTCAACAAAACATGTGTTTTGAAACCGATGACTCCTAGCCAAATAATTGCGGACAATGCAAAGGCTTTAGCGAGGGCGCAAAGCACAACACCTACTTGTCAGAAGAGCGGTGCGAGAGAGAACCACCTCATAGTGAGTGAGAGCCACACGCCAAATTCGAGTGGAAAAACTAAGAGTGTTCTCCTTGCCACCAAAAGTGAGATGAGAGATCTTCGGAACAACCCATCCATCTTGCACTATGTCCTCCTTTGCAAGGGACTAGCACAAGGAACTAACGAATTAACCAATGTATCTCCATCTTTGATGAGTGTTTTGCAGGAATTCAAGGATGTGTTTCCCGAAGAGCTTCCACATGGACTACCTCCTCTTCGCGGCATTGAACATCGCATCGACCTCATCCCCGGTGCACCACTTCCAAACCGCGCTGCTTACCACACGAACCCGGAGGAGACGAAGGAGATCGAACATCAAATGAACCAACTCGTCTCCAAAGGTTTGATCCAAGTTAGCACTAGTCGAAGTGCCGTACCCGTGATTCTTGTCCCAAAGATGGATGATACGTTACGGTTATGCATGGACTGCCGTCCAATCAATGCTATCACCGTGCGTTATCGACATCCCATACCACGTCTCGATGACATGTTTGATGAGTTGTGTGGAGCCACTATTTTTTCGAAAATTGATCTTCGTAGTGGTTACCATCCAATACGCATGGCTGAAGGTGATGAGTGGAAAACCGCCTTCAAGACCAAACTTGGTCTCTATGAATGGTTGGTTATGCCCTTTGGTTTATCGAATGCCCCATCCACCTTCATGCGCCTTATGAATCACATCTTGCGTTCTCTCATTGGAAAAAGTGTTGTTGTTTATTTCGATGATATTTCTGTTTATAGCAAATCACTTGAGGACCATATAACACATGTCAAGGAAGTTTTGCAAATCCTTCGACATGAAAAGCTTTATGCTAATCTTCCCAAGTGCACTTTTGCTAAAGACAAGTTGATTTTTCTTGGATTTGTCGTTTCTTCGAAGGGAATTGAAGTTGATGTTTCCAAGGTAAAGGACATACGAGATTGACCCATACCAACAAATGTGAGTGAACTACGAAGTTTTCATGGGTTGGCCGGTTTCTACCGTCGCTTTGTGAAAGACTTTTCAACCATTGCTTGTCCCCTTAATGAATTGACCCAAAAGAATGTCACCTTCGTGTGGGGCCAAGCACAACAAAAAGCTTTTGATGAACTTAAAAAGAGGCTCCCCGAAGCACCTCTTCTTGCTTTACCGGATTTCACACAAACTTTTGAGATAGAGTGTGATGCTAGTGGTATTGGCATTGGAGGAGTCCTTATGCAAAACGGACGTCCTATAGCCTACCATAGCGAAAAACTTGATGGTGCTCGCCTTAACTATCCAATTTATGACAAAGAGCTTTTTGCCTTAGTTCGTGTCCTTCAAGTTTGGCAACACTACCTTTGGCCCAAGGAATTTATCATACATTCCGACCATGAGTCGTTGAAATATCTCAAAGGCCAAGCTAACTTGAGCAAGAGACACGCTAAGTGGGTTGAGTTCATGGAGTCTTTTCCGTACATTGTCAAGTATAAGAAGGGCAAAGATAATGAAGTTGCGAACGCTTTGTCTCGCAAGCACACAAGCCTTCTTACGAGACTTGAAATCAACGTGTTGGGTCTTGAGGAAATAAAAACTTTGTATGCTTCTGACCCGTTCTTTGAACCAATTTTATCAAAGTGCTCTAATGACAACGGAGTTGATGATTTCTATTTGCATAAGGGCTTTCTTTTTAAACAAAACAAGCTATGCATTCCGAAGTCATCGCTTCAACTTTTGCTTCTCCAAAAATCTCATGGTGGAGACCTCATGGGTCACTTTGGCCATGACAAAACATTGGATACTTTTGGCCCAAGATGAAGCATGACATGGAGCGCTACATTCAACGATGCATGACATGTGTTCAAGCTAAGTCGCAAGCTAACCCCTATGGTGTTTATATGCCATTGCCTATTCCTCATACAGCTTGGTCCGACATTAGCATGGATTTCGTGTTAGGATTGCATAGAGCTAAGCATGGTCATGACTCTATATTTATTGTCGTGGATCACTTTTCCAAAATGGCACACTTCATACCGTGCCATAAGACCGACGATGCTTCACATATTGCCAATTTGTTTTTCAGGGAAATCGTCCGTCTTCATGGTGTGCCATGAACAATCATCTCTGATCGCGACGTCAAATTCATGAGCTACTTATGTAAGACCCTCATGGCCAAGCTCGGCGTCAAGATCCTCTTTTCATCAGCGTCACATCCTCAAACAGATGGACAAATCGAGGTTGTCAACCGAATCCTCGGAACTCTTCTACGTGTGCTAATCAAGAAGAACTTGAAGGATTGGGACGAATGCATTCCCCACACCGAGTTTGCCTACAACCGTGCTAAGCACTCGACAACCAAGATGAGTCCATTCATGATCGTCTATGGTTTCGAGCCCCTCTCCACGCTCGACATCCTACCACTACCTCTCCATGAGCGCACCAACATGGATGTCGAGAAGTGCGCACAAGCTATGAAGAAGCTTCATGAAGCCCCTAGAGACTCCGGCCCTTCCTCTGGTCTGACCCATCGAACCAGGCTCTGGGACAATCTGTCTGCCCCTTCGGAGGCTGGTCCGGAGGCTACACCGGAATCTCCGGCCTAGACCGAAGTGTCCGGCCTGCACACCGGAGTCTCCGGTCCGACCGACGCTAGGCATGTAAGGGCCTTTGGGCCTTCGGCCCATGTACCCCTTAGTCCATCCAGAACTTGACTTTTATTCCTAAAGTACCCCTGTTTAAGTGGTTGGCCTATATATAGTCCCCCACTTCCATTGTAAACCCTAGGCATGATATTTGGAAGTAGTGGAAACCCCTTGTGGATCTATCTAGTTCATGCCTCATGCTCCTTGGACAAAGGAGCACCAAATATCCCAAGCCTCATTGGAGTTTGCATCGTGCCTCCGTGTTGTGCAAGGCCTAGGTATCGGAGTCCCTTTGCCTAGACGTCAAGATCTCACCGAGTCTCCCATCTCGTCGTGCTGGTTCGAGAGAGAGTCCTCCGCCCGACGCCGATCCTAGGGATTGCGCCGGACCGGTCACTGCCGGCGTGAGCTATTTGTGTGTATCGTGGTTTTGCGTGTGTGTGTTCATCGCGTTCTTCGTGTGTGAGTTTGCCGTGTTCATCCTCCCCTCCTTCCCCCGCACTCCATCCTTGATTTGAGTGGGATTCGAGAAATATCGGGCCACCCTAGAGGTTTGCCCTCAACAGTAACCCACACTGACAGGATGACCCACCGTACGCTGGATGTCACGCGTTAGTAAATCTAGATTGATGAATACTGTATACGTACTTGAGTACTCCATAGTACTGTATCATGGGGAACCCAAACCAGCGTGGAAAATCGGAGAATATCTAGAACCCTATTCATATTCTGCTCTAGGAGCAATAACTGACATAGGTCCGGCAGCATGCATTGAGTACGAGTGCACTATAACACAATGAGTCTAGTCTCTGCTCAGAATTCACTCCACTAACATCTGCATTTTGCCAAATCTTTGCATGAATTACCTTGCGTGTATCTTTTCATTATACCTACAAAAGTGTGCAAATGGTCAAGCACCACACCCACGCACGCACAAGAATAGTACACCTTCTGTTTCATTGTGCATCATTGCTTTGAAGCTATAGCTAAGAGAATATTTGTCCAGCTAGACACGATTCTTAATGCTGCACAACATGATAGTCTAGCAAAAAGATTCTCGGAGCATCTCCAAGAGTCTTCCTATATTTGCCCACAATTGCTATTTTAGCAATTTGGCTCAAAAACACTGTTCTAGCAGCATTGTTAAAAGTGGTCCCCTACCAAAAAATATATAGCAATCTGAGTATATTTGGCCTCCCACTTGGTATAGAATTTACCAATCCAACATACCACTTCCTATCCTATCCTAACTATAGCACACACATAAAAATATATTATGATTGCTATATCTTATCTTATCTTACCACTATATAGTGTATGAATAACTTTGAATATTGACTAGTGGATGAAGACTCACGAATCCCAACATTTCCAGCCGTTGGATCTTCTTTTCCATTCTAGCATCTAGAATATTATATTGATAGTCTTCATCACAATGAATGCTATGCACAAAACTCAAAACACACTTCTCCATCATTCTAGAATCTTCTCCCTTGTTTCTCTAGACCATGTTACCAAAAATTTCAAGTTTTAGATAGCTAATAATCGTTGTCTTCTACATGATATACAAAGTACAAGAACCAAATATAAACCCATACTTTATAGATGTCGATCCAATTTATAATTTTTTCTGTTTTACCTATTATAATTTTATATAGTGATAATATGTCAGACGTCTATTATACGAGTCTCATGCGCAGGACACGCGCCACTTACTAGTATTATAGGAAGGCTAGGAAAACTGGATTTTTTTGGGATTGCTGAACCTTCTCTTTCCTCTTCCTATAGCTATTTTTAGCAATCCAAAATAACAATGATGTTGGAGATAATCTCATGGCTAAGGGTATCCGCAGTGTGCAAAAAAGCACACCTTAAGGCCTATGTGGCATTTCCTAAGGTTCACCTTATATGTTGTGGATAAAATAAACATGTCTTTAAGCCTTGTAGACTTAGGCCATCCGTAATGTATCTTATCTTATCTTACCACTATATAGTGTACGAATAATTTTGAATATTGACTGTTGGATCAAGACTCACCCATCCTAACATTTCTAGCCGTTGTATCTTCTTTTCCATTCTAGCATCTAGAAGATTCTATTGATGGTCTTCATTATAATGAATCCAATGCACAAACCTCAAAACACACTTCTCCATCATTCTAGAATCTTCTCTCTCATTTCTCTGGACCATGTTTCCAAAATTTTCAAGTTTTAGATAGCTAATAATCATTGAATTCTACATGATATCAAAGTACAAGAACCAAATATATACTCATACTTTATTGATGTTAATCAAATTTAAAATTTCTTCCACTTTACCAATTATAATTTTATATAGTGATGATATGCCAGACGCCTATTATTTGAGTCTCACGTGCAGGGCACGTGCAACTTACTAGTATAAAGTTGCACATGCCTTGCACACGTGAGAATCGAATAATAGAAGTATGCCATATTATTTTCTATATAGAATTATGATAGGTGAAATAATTATAATTTTGAGCATCGGGTGTATATTTGGTTAATGTACTTTGTATCATGTACTCCCTCCATTCTAAATATAAGATGTTTTAGCTTTTGTGAAATGAATGCATCTAGACACAATTTAGTGTATAGGTTCAGAGTGATCCTAGACATTAAAAGGTGTCTATATACACTCGTTTCACAAAAGCTAAAACATCTTATATTTCAGAATAGAGGGAGTAAAGACCAACATATTAGCTACCAAATACTCGACATGCTCTACAGAAATGACTAAGAAGATTACAGAATTATCAATAGTATCTTCAAGATGATAAGATATAAAAGAATATCCGATGGCTTGCATTGTTGGGACTCATGAGTCTTGATCCAACAGTAAATATTCAAAGTTATTCGTACACTACATAGTGCTAAGATAAGATAAACAATAGTATCTTCTATACGATGCTAGAATAGAAAAGAAGATGCAATTAATGTTGGGATCCACGAGCCCTTGATCCATCCAACGGTAAATGCTATTTAAGTTATTAATACACTATGTAGTCGTAAGATAAGATGAGAAAGACTATCAAAATATATTCTATATGATAGATGGAAAGAAGAGGATCGAACGTCTAACAATGTTGGGATTCACGAGTCTTGATCCAATGGTCAATATTAAAAGTTATTCCTACAGTATATAGTGGTAAGATAAGATAAGAAATAATATTAATATTTTATTGATGTAATTAGGGTGCTTCATGCTAAATTTATGGACCTCGATGTAATTTCCCCCTTTTTTAGGTTCTTGATGTAAAATGTACTCCCAACATCTTTGTAAAATTCGAATCTACAAGTAAGTGGTAAAATTTAAACTATTTAAGCTTAGTTGTCAATGAGTATGAAAATTCTTGGATTTCAAGCTGAACAACCAAGATCATGGCCATATCTACGCCATACTTTATGCTGACGATGATCCCATATCCAAGAATCTGCATGCCGCCTAATTTGGCCATATTTTGAAAACAAATGAAGAGGGAGTATTATGAAGAGTATGGCTCGATCAGCTCCTCTCTATTGAGAAGGAGTCAAACCCGAATGCTTTAGTTACTTAATTTTAGGGTGCTTCGTGCTAAATGTATGGACCTCGGTGTAATTGTACCTTTTTTGGTCATTGATGTAAAATGTACTCCCACCGCTATCCGTATAAAATTTGAACCTAAAAGTAAGCACGGTATATTGCTCTTAAATTTTTCCAAAAATCTTTTGAAACTAACAAGGAATTTAGTACATCGATAACCATTGAAAGTTCTGGAAAAATCATGTCATTTTGCTATGCATCTGCATCCCGACAAAGTTGACACGGTTTTGATAACATTCAAATAAAGAGTAAAAAGTGTAATATTTTTTGTGCGGCATCCTGTTACGTATATCCAGAAACACATGTTATAATAAGTATAATACAAACATTATTAATTGTCAATGATGGAGAAAAGTATGTTTTGAGGTTTGTGCCTAGCATTCATTGTGATGAATAATATCAATAGAATCTTCTAGATGCTACTCCCTCCATTTCAAAATATAAGATGTTTTAGCTTTGTGAAAGAAGTGTATCTAGACCCCTTTTAGTTTTTCGGTTCATATATTTTTGGAGTGAACCTACACACTACACACTAAAAGGGTCTAGATACACTTATTTCACAAAGCTAAAACATCTTATATTTTGAAACAGAGGGAGTAGAATGGAAAAGAAGATCCAACGGCTGGAAATGTTGGGAACTTATTAGGTCTAGATACACTTATTTCACCCTTTTATGTTTTTTCCAATCTTTTTGGCTAACATTGCCCACTTAAATGATATTTTAGGTTAAATTGTGGAACTTATTAGGTCAACTTTGAACTTCAAGATCGCAATATATTTCTCCTAAATTTATTTGGCCTATATAATCCTTCTATTGGTATGTGCTAACAAATTCACCCACTTCCTTGAAAGATTTTAAGAGAATTTATATAAATTAGGTCAGATTTGATCTGGAAGCGTGTAGTATATATACCACACCTAAAATTGTCCAAATCATTTTACGGAGAAAGTGCAACGTGATTTATGGATAATCTCCTAGTTTGAGATTTCAAGCCTCACACCTATGTCATTTTTCCCACTTAAACTGAAGTTAGGTTAATTTTGAACTTCAAGCAAGTCTCACAAAGATTACTCTTGAAGTTATACTATGAAACTATTTTGAAGGTGTACATGGTCGGTCATTATCTAGAAATTCGCTGAGATTTCTGAACGACTCAATATCTTGGTATATATGAATTTGCATGCTGCCAACTCTTACACTGATTTGAGAAAAAACAAAGAAGATAAAGAAAAATGAATAAATAAAAAGGGTTTGCATGACATCCTCTTGTGTGTAGTACCTTCCATGAAAAATGGTAAACATGAGATTTGAAATATTCAAGAAAGTCATCGTCACATTAGATATGGCCTGAACCCTCGAGGGTTTCACGAGCCGAATGACCGATTAGGTCATGGCCATATCTACATCATAGTTCATGATAATGTTCCCATATTTGGTAGATGGGTGTGGCTTGCTATGGTATACAATAATTCTGGGGTGGGAGTTTCGAACTAGTATTAGGAAAAACATGTTCAAATTTCCGAGTGTATCTTTAGGCTCCATGTTGTAAAAGTGTAGGTCCTAGATGTATTTTGGTTTTCTTTTTGGACCGCTATGTAATTTTTTTAAGGCCACCGTTGGATTTTAACGCGCACCTTCTTGGTAATTCAGCGAAGATTCCTCGTTAGAAAGAAAAAGATAAAGTTCCTAGTGACAAGAATTATTTTGCGCACAAATATTTTGGATCTGAATGCCCCAGACCCAATTTTCAGACATAAAGGACTATTGTGCAAAAGTTGAGTAGTCCATACTTCTACCAAACCAGGTGCACCAGAAAATTAACCCCAATGCTACCAAAGAAAAAATAGAGGAAAAAACGAAGAGCGAGAAGAGATTATTAGAGAATATAAACGGGAGACAGCGCGAGAGAAGCGAAGGAGTTGAAGTCGGTGCGATGTCAGAGTAAAGCTAGTTTGACGGGTTTCTGACAAGAGGTATAGGAACCTACTACTAGTAGCATAGTACTACTTACTACTAGTAGTACTACTATGTTTCTCCTTCGTTGTCTCTCACCATCCATCCTCTCTATCCCCTCTTGTGTAGCACCCTGTGTGCAATGGCCGGCTGATATCTCCCTCGTCCCACTACGTGGCCCCGCACATGTGTGCGTTGGTACGGCCGTGTCGTGTGTGTGTGGCCTGTTTTTCCTTTTTTATCTTGAGAAGAGTCTCTAGTGTGTTGGTCAGCTTCCTTGGTGTGCATATATAGGAAGAGGTCATCACCGATTTCACAATGTCCTGCTCCATGTGTTGGTGTTGAATAGTAGCTAGAGCGAATTTCACCATTCTTAGAACCATCATGTCACACCCCTCCCCAAAAAAAATCCATAGCACTGTAGGCTATATTCTCAATATGTGTATATAGTTATTATTAATAGACTTAATGTATGCATTTTTTCTCTAACAAGACTATTGGTTAATAAAAACATAATGTGTGTTAACAACTTAATGTTTGTTAAACCCACATGTGATCTTTCCATATAAATGACAAAGTGATAGTAACCATGGAGAATCATCATACTTCTTCCCTTCTCCTTTTTGTGTGAAAAGGATCCTGGCATTAAAAGAAACATTGAAGAGTACAAAGCACCTAAAAAAAACTAAAATTACATAGAAATCCTTGAGATGCCCTTCGTCTTGAACCTCAGTTCCCCGCTCCACGAGGACCAATGGTACCTGCCAGATTGACATGTTTTTTTACAAAGCTGTCGAGGATATCCCAACTTAATATGGAGTACTAGTACTGCCTATTCAAAAAATCATGTACTAGTAGTAGTAGTACTGTACTCCCTCTATTTGCGACGATTTTGTTGGTATCAAGACATGGCCTTGAAAATTGGTGAGAAATTCTTGGGAACGTTAGAGCTAGCCTCTTAACTGCACCATAATTCTCTCCCCATTGGTTTATTTTTTTCCTTCGCGCCCATGCACAGGTCGTTTTGTACTGCATGCAAAGAGAAAAGGCGATCTGGATGCCATAAATTAGGGGCTGCAATAACTATGGTGCTAGATATTACTCCCTCCATATCATTGCATTTTACTACTCCCCGTACATGTTAGGAACCCATCACAGCTTTGCTATGACGTCGCACCGCCTGTGCACCTCGCTCCTATAGGTCCTAACGAAGTTAAAAGAAAATGCCACCGCCCTAATTATTAGTTTATCACACAGAGTGGACAGTGGACCATGTGGTTTCTTTATAATTCACATGTTTTAAGTACTAGGATTTTTCAAGCTTCCTATCTTATTTTGCACACTTCAGTGACTTCTTCTGATTTAACGAAAAAAAGAAAAAAAGAAAAGATGTTGAGGGCAAACCTCTAGGGTGGCCCGATCTTTCACGATTCCCTTTCAAATCAAGGATGGAGTGCGGGGAGAGGAGGGGAGGATAAACACAACGAACACACGCATGAAGAACGCGAAGAACACACACACACACACAAAACCACGATACACACCAATAGCTCACGTCAGCGGTAACTGGTCCGGTGCCATCCCTAGGATCGGCGTCAGGCGGAGGACTCTCTCTCGAACCGGCACGGCGAGATGGGAGACTCGGTGAGATCTTGACATCTAGGCAAAGGGACACCGATGCCTAGGCCTTGTACAACGCGGAGGCATAATGCAAACTCCAACGAGGTTTGGGGATATTGGTGCTCCTTAGTCAAGGAGCATGACGCAAGAATTAGATAGATCCACAAAGGGGTTTCCACTAATTCCAATATCATGCCTAGGGTTTACAATGGAGGTCGGGGGCTATATATAGGCCAGCCACTTAAACAGGGCTACTTTAGGAATAAAAGACAAGTTCTGGACGGACTAAGGGGTACATGGTCCGAAGGCCCAAATGCGATGGTCGGACCGGAGACTCCGGTCTAGACCGGAGAATCCGGTGTAGTCTCCGGACCAGCCTCCAGAGGGGTCGTCGACTGTCCCAGGGCCTGGTGCAGGGGGTCAGACCGGAGAGAGGGCCAGAGTCTCCGGTGTCTTCAAGCCGGAGACTTTGGCAGGCCGGAGACTCCGGTGTGCGCAGGCCGGAGACTCCGGTGTGCGCAGACCGGAGACTCCGGTTTGAGCAGCTCCAGCGGCTCCAGCTTCATGTTCTGCTTCTTGTTCTCCATCCTTGGGTGCTTGGTGATGTGTCGAAGCTTCGTACCTGATGATGCATAGGGTAGTTGCATGAAGTAGCATACCATCTAAGGAGGTGTCAAATTGGCACGAGGAGAGGAGCGAGTTCACCTTAGCTTGTAGGAGTTTGGCTCGGGCACGAGTCATGGGTCCACTTGGGGGACTTGTTGGTGTAGATGTAGGAGCGTCCGTAGGATGGGCCGCATCAGCTCCCCCCCTTCGGAAAGAGTCGTCCTCGACTCTTCATGGTTGTCATCTTGAACATCTCCATGGTAGGGTGAGAGATCCTTGACATTGAATGTATTGCTTGCAAGGTACTTGGAGGTCGGTATGTCGATGATGTAGGCATTGTTGTTAATTCTTTTGATGACCTTGAAAGGAACATCTCCTCTTGGCTTGAGCTTGGAGTCACGTTCCTTGGGGAAGCGGTCTTTGCTTAGGTGTATCCACACAAGGTCACCTTCTTCAAAGATCATCTCCTTCTTGTCCTTGTTTAACCTTGAAGCTTGCCGAAGGACTTGCTGTTTGATAGTAGCTCTTGTTTCTTCATGAAGTTTCTTCATAGCTTGTGCGTGTTTCTCGACGTCCATGTTCGTGCGCTCATGGAGAGGTAGTTGTAGGCTGTCTAGCGCGGTGAGGGGCTCGAAAACATAGACGATCATGAATGGACTCATCTTGGCTGTTGAGTGCTTGGCTCGATTGTAGGCGAACTTGGCGTGTGGAATGCATTCCTCCCAATCCTTCAGGTTTTTCTTGATCAACACCAGAAGGAGAGTTCCGAGGCTTCGGTTGACAACTTCGGTTTGGCCATCAGTTTGAGGATGTGATGCGGATGAGAAGAGGAGTTTGACGCCGAGCTTGGCCATGAGGGTCTTCCACAAGTAGCTCATGAATTTGACGTCGCGGTCGGAGACGATTGTCCTTGGCACACCGTGAAGACGAATGATTTCCCTGACAAACAGATTTGCAACATGTGAAGCATCGTCGGTCTTATGGCACAGTATGAAATGTGCCATTTTGGAAAAACGATCCACAACAACAAATATAGAATCATGACCATGCTTAGATTTAGGCAATCCTAACACGAAATCCATGCTAATGTCGGACTAAGATGTATGAGGAATAGGCAATGGCATATAAAGACCATAGGGATTAACTTACGACTTAGCTTGAACACATGCCGTGCTTCGTTGGACGTAGCGCTCCACATCACGCTTCATCTTGGGCCAAAAGTAGTGATTGGAGAGCATGTCCAATGTCTTGTCGCGACCAAAGTGACCCATAAGGCCTCCACCATGAGATTCTTGGAGGAGCAAAAGTTGAAGCGACGACTTCGGAATTCGTAGCTTGTTTTGTTTAAATAGAAAGCCCTTATGCAAATAGAAATCATCAAATCCTTTGTCATTGGAGCACTTTGCGAAAATTGGTTCAAAGAATGGGTCGGAAGCATACAAAGATTTTATTTCCTCAAGACCCAACACGTTGATTTCAAGTCTCGTAAGAAGGCTTGTATGTTTGTGAGACAATGCGTCCGCAACTACATTATCTTTGCCCTTCTTATACTTGACTATGTACGGAAAAGACTCCATGAACTCAACCCACTTAGCGTGTCTCTTGCTCAAGTTAGCTTGGCCTTTGAGATATTTCAATGACTCATGGTCAGAATATATGATTGTTGCGACCTCGGATCATTAAGGATCCTAAGTCCCTTTGATTAACGTGCTAGTCCCTGGATCAATAGCTAGCACTTCACAGTCGATGAATATCATGTAAAACACAAGTCATTATTACATGAATAATCCAGAGTATAACTATTACAACTTGCATAGCTTATAGCTAGCTCAAATAAAACAGCGGAAACTAAGAAGAACTTGAGACCATCAACGCCGCAGGCTAGTTGCGTGAAGACCCGCGATCCCTACGCACCTTTCAATCTTCAGATTCTGCACATAAGACGTGCAGCCAACAAGTGTCGATACTTTGAATGTATTGGCAAATTACACCAAGGAAAGAGTAAGACTATCTCTACATGCAAGGCTTAAGAGTAGGCTCCGGGGTTCATTTGCGTAAAGCCAATTTTATCAATGTAATAAGAAAAGAGGAAGAAAGTTTTCCCTACTTTCTAAACTTTGATAAATAGTATAGGGTCGAATGGAACACGTGGGTATTACTCACCGAGTGCCCAAATCAACCTAGCACTTGGATATGACACACCAAGTTCCCAAAATCCCGCCCAACGGCGATATTACTCACGCCTTGGGTTTTATAAAATGTTAGGTTTGGAAAAGAGAGAGAGGAAGATCTTTCAGTGGCTCCATCCTTCAGATGCTCAAAGTTGTTCTGTTTCCATGAACACGGCTGATCTATCAGATTGCAAAACTCTCGAGAGATTGTGCACTTTCCCCACAATCCACATCAAGCCCTTTTACAGACAAGATCATGGCGAAGCCTTCCCTTAGTAGCCCCTCTACCAGCTGAATCCAACCGTGCCAAGAACCTCCAAATGTTGGTACCCCGGTGAGGTTTCCCACTAAGTACTAAGCCACGACAGAGCCCATATGTATTGTGTTTGCACTGGAAGCTTCTGAATTCTGAAACATGGCAGACTTCTTTGATTCCTGGGCGGCCGTCCTCCACGAAAATCCCACTCGTTGTCCTGACAACCATTCCGCCCAGAGGAAAACTTAGTTTTATTTTGAAGAGGGTTTTGGAGAAGGAAATGTTCGCTCGAGAGAGCTCTCATACTTAGAAAATTTTTGAGTCTTTCGAACCCCCCAACGTTACTTAGTGTATATATAGCATAGCAAGCAATACTTAGCAAAAACAGGGGAACCTAATAGGACGGAAATCCCTAAGTATAAAGCTACTCATGGCATACTACAAAACCGCACTTGCAAAATTAGTAATAAGAAAATCTACTAAAGACCTACACAAGCATACTACAAGATTTGAAGAGTAAAAACATGCATAGTCAAAACTAGGACATAATATGTACAAGTGGTGTAACTTGCCTTGATCCGAGCAGCAATCTACACAACAGTACTCCTCAGCATGCTCCGAGCAATCTAACGAAACAAACATGGATCCAATCACAATTTACACAAAACAAAGTCAGGAAGTCGAATATGCATGCATGCAACATGGTAATATGCAAGGATGGATTCGATTTCGACCAAGGGTTTTAATCAGGGGTGTTGTTGAGTTGGGGATGTCATTAGAATCGATTCCTCACAGATTTTAAGTATTTTGGGTTAAACCCTAAATATCCAAGCTCAAAACTAGATCTACAACTCCAATCTACCTTGAGACAGATGTGAACACCCTAAGCATGATATGACAATTTTCTACAGAAGGTCTCGTCGATACAAAGCCAACAAAACAAGAATCAACTAAAACAGAGCTACGGATAATTTTCTAGAATTAAAATACTCTAATCTAAACTTTAAATCCTACTGCAAGATTGCTATGGCAAAACAGCAATATTATTGTATATCTGTGTTCTACTCAAAAATATGAATCCAACGGTATATTATATGCAATTTTTGGACTAATACTCGAATTACTAAGGATTTTACAAGATTGGAGTAATTTCTGCCTAATTAAAAGAAAATAAAAAGGTGGCCAGCTACGCGGCGACACGTGGCGGCTCGGGATTGGCCAGCAGGGCGCGCGTGACGCCGACGCGGTGATGACACGGCGACGACGCGGCGGGTGCCATGCGGCGCGACGCGATTGGCCGGTACCAGTTCGGTGTGGCCGGTCTAATCTGGCCGTCGGATCACGATCAAACGGATGGGGGGTGCAGAGAAACTCACCGGCGGCGATGGCTCGATGACGACGACGACAGCGATGGCGGCGGTGCGTCGGTGGTGATGTACGGCGGCGAGGCGGTGCTCCCCCTGCCCGGTGAAGTAGACGACGGCGACCGGCTCCTCGCCGTGGTTGCGTTCCTAGGGGCGGCGTCGGCTCCTCCTTCCCGAGGTGGCGACGGGCGGCGGCTGGTGGCGGCGGAGTCCGGCGGAGTTCCGGCGAGCGATTGGCGGCGGTGGGTAGAAAAAAATCTTGGGTTTTTCGGGAGGCGTGCCGGGGCTTTATAAAGGCGAGTTTTCTTGGCGCGGGGGCTACGGAGTCGCTCCGATTCGGCCGGGGAGGTTGGTGCCGACACGGCCGTGCGCCGTGTTCGTCCTGGACTCGGACGGAGGAGGCAGATGACGGGTGTGACCGGGGCGTCAGCGGCTGTGACTGGAGCGGCCCACGCGCTGCGCGTCGCCCACCCGGCTAGGCGGGCGGTAGATAAGTCCCGGGCTGGCTCGGCCGGCCCGGTTAGGTTAGGTTTCGCTTTTTTTTAATCCTTTTATTTTTTTCTGTTTTCCTATTTGTTTAATAACTTTTGCAAACGGACTCCGAATTAAATGAAATTTGTTTCTAAAATTTCGTAAAAAGACGAGGGTTAGAGTAGGACTGTAAAATAACACTTTTGCAAGGGTTTTGGTGGTTCAAAAATGTTTTACCCCTTTTAGTCTATATATGACTATGGGATGTAGGAAGAAATATCTATGCAGTTTTTATTATGCGATGCCATGATGCAAGGATATGATGCATGCTTCTAGTAACATCTATAATTGCAAAAATTTGGGATGTTACAAACCTACCCCCTTAAGAAGAATCTTGTCCCCGAGATTCAGGTTGGTTAGCAAATAGGCGTGGGTGTTCTTTCTTCAGGTCTTCTTCACGTTCCCACGTGGCCTCTTCCTCGGAATGGTGATTCCATTGAACTTTGCAAAACCTGATAGTCTTGGTACGAGTAATTCTCTCGGCTGTTTCCAGAATCCTAGCGGGTTTTTCCTCATAGGTGAGATCGTTTTCCAGTTGAACTTCTTCCAACGGAACCGTATCCTTTAGTGGGGTTTCAGCCATTTTCGGGTGACACTTCTTTAGTTGCGACACATGGAAAACATCGTGAACTATTAGCACTTCGGGCAATTCCAACTAATAGGCAACTTCCCCTCTACGACCCAAGATCTTGTAGGGCCCTATGAATCAGGGTGCTAACTTACCCTTGATTCCAAATCTCTTAACTCCTCATAGTGGAGAAACTCGGAGATACGCACGGTCTCCCGCTTCATAGGTCACATCCCTGCGCTTGGAATCAGCATAACTCTTTTGTCTGGATTGGGCTATTTTTAACCTGTCTTGAATCTGTCTCACTTTTTCTTCGGCATCCTTGATCAGTTCAGGTCCAAACAAACTACGTTCTCCAACTCCACTCCATAGCAGCGGAGTCCTACACTTTCTGCCATATAGAACTTCAAATGGAGCCATCTTGATGCTAGTTTGGTAGCTGTTATTGTATGAGAATTCCGCATATGGCAAGTTATCATCCCAACTAGACCCATAGTCTAGCGCACAGGCTCTTAACATGTCCTCCAAGATCTGATTAACTCTTTCCGTCTGTCCATCGGTTTGTGGGTGGAAGGCAGTACTAAACTCCAGTCGTGTCCCTAGAGACTTGTGTAGCTGTCGCCAAAACTTAGAGGTGAATTGGTTACCTCTATCAGAGATAATCCCCTTGGGTACACCATGAAGGCTTACGATCCTTGACATGTAAATCTTGGCAAGTTTAGCACTCGTATAGGTGGTATTTATGGGAATAAAGTGGGCCACCTTTGTGAAGTGGTCGACCACTACCCAGATGGAGTCATACCCAGAATGAGTCCGCGGTAGTCCTGTGATAAAATCCATGCCTACCTTGTCCCACTTCCAATCGGGCACAGGTAGTGGCTGCAGCAGTCCTGCGGGTTTTTGATGTTCGGCCTTGACTCTGTTGCACACGTCACACAAGGAGATATATTCAGCAATTTCCCTTTTCATGTTGTTCCACCAGAACCTATCTTTCACATCCATGTACATCTTTGTATTACCGGGATGGATTGAGTAAGGCGAATCGTGAGCTTCCTGAAGGATTAACTTCCTGATATCAGGGTCATCGGGAACGCACAGACGCTTCTCATACCAAAGTGTTCCCTGTTCATCTGTATGAAACCCATTTGCTTTGCCCTTGCTTATATTGGCTCTTATCTCTTCCAACTCTTTGTCCCCCTTCTGGGCCTCTTTGATTTGGTCCAGAAGCGTTGGCACTATCTCCGTAGTTGCTAAGTATCCCTCCGGAACTATTTCCAACCTGAGGTCCTTGAATTGTTCACACAAATCATTTGGAAGTTCTCCCACGGTAAGTCCATTTATATAGACTTTCCGGCTTAAGGCGTCAGCCACAACGTTGGCCTTTCAAGGATCGTACTACAGGTCCAAGTCATAGTCCTTGATGAGCTCAAGCCATCTCCTTTGCCTCATGTTTAATTCCTTTTGAGTGAAGATGTATTTAAGGCTTTTGTGATCCGTAAACACATCACAATGTTTGCCCATTAGGTAATGTCTGCATACCTTGAGTGCATGCACAACTGATGCTAGTTCCAAATCGTGCGTGGGGTAGTTATTCTCATGGTGCTTAAGTTGCCGAGAGGCGTAAGACACTACTTTTCCATCTTGCATCAGTACACTACCGAGTCTTTGCCGGGAAGCGTCGCAATAGACCTGGAAGTCCTTTTGGATGTCAGGGAGACACAAAACTGGTATTGTTACTAGGCGCTTCTTCAACTCTTGAAAACTTGCTTCACATGCCTCGGTCCATTGGAACTTCTTCTCTTTCTTCAGCAACTCTGTCATAGGCTTTGCTATCTTGGAAAAGTTTTCAATGAATCTTCGGTAATATCCCGCAAGGCCCAGGAAACTCCTAATGTCACCCACATTCTTAGGGGACTCCCATTCTGTTATGGAGGCTACCTTACTTGGGTCCACGGCAACACCTTTAGCTGACACAATATGACCAAGGAATCCCACTTCTTTCAACTAGAACTCACATTTGCTAAACTTGGCATACGACTTGTGTTCCCTTAATTTTTCCATAATCAGGCGCAGATGCCACTCATGTTCCTTCTCGTCCTTGGAGTATATGAGTATGTCATCAATGAATACCACAATAAACTTATCCAAGTACTCCATGAATAGCTTGTTCATCATGGTCATGAAGTACGCTAGGGCATTGGTTAAACCAAACGACATCACGCTGTACTCATACAATTCGTATCTTGTGGTGAAGGGTGTCTTGGGTACATCCTGTTCTCGGATCTTTAACTGGAAATAACCTGATCGGAGATCAATCTTAGAGAACACACTAGCTCCCTTTAATTGGTCAAACAGGTCGTTAATATTGGGTAGAGGGTACTTGTTTTTGATTGTCACGTCATTCAACGACCGGTAGTCCACGACTAGCCTCTTGATTTTATCCTTCTTCTCCACGAATAAGACAGGTGCTCCCCAAGATGACGCACTTGGTTGAATGAAGCCTTTGCCAATTGCTCTCTAAGCTGTTTCTTAAGTTCCTTCAACTCATCCACATCCATCTTGTACGGTCTTTTTGCTATTGGTCCAGTACCTGGCATCAAGTCAACGAGACACTCGATGTCTCGGTCAGGAGGCATCCCTGGCAACTCTTCCGGAAACACATCTGGATACTCCTTCACAATTGGCACATCCTCCAAGCTAACCCCCTTAAGAGAGTTCACCATACTTCCTTTGAGTGCGAAAGCTGACTTAAAGCGAATCCTTTTCTTATCCGGAGTCATGAGTGCGATAGTCCTTTTGGTACAATCTATGACTCCCTCATATTCGGTCATCCAATTCATGCCCAAAATTATGTCTAAGCCTTGTGATTCCAGAACGACTAGGCTAGTGGGAAAGGTGTGCGCCCCAATCCTTAGTTCTAACCCACGACATCGAGAGTTTGCCACTATTTCTCCTCCAGGAGAACTTACCCTTAGGGGAGTACTAATAGTCTCCGTAGGTATCTTTCCTCTATCCACAAATACCCTTGATATGAATGAATGTGATGCACCAGTATCAAAAAGAACAACTGCAGGTGTGGAGTTAAGCTTGAATTTACTAATCACGGAGTCAGGTGCCTCACGAGCATCCTCCACGGAGACATGATTCACTGTGGCTTTGACGAACGGATTCGGCTTCTTCCCATTTCCATTACCATTGCCATGGTTGTGTCCGTTGCCGTTTCTAGTACCATTCCCATTCTTCGTCTTTTCGGGGCAAGTAGTTGCATAGTGCCCTGTCTTGTTACACCTGAAGTATGTCACTTCACTCAAATCCTTCCCATTGCCATTTCCATTGCGGAGTTTATGGCCATTGTGGTTATGTCCTCCATGACGATGACCACTGTGGTTGTGGGGTGGTGGTGACGAAGTGCGTTGCTTCTAATATGGGGCAGAGTTGTGCTTGTGCGAGGTGGACTTTCTCTTTCGGTTCTCTATACTCCTTTGCTTTGCTTCAACCACCACTGCCCTGTCTAGGAGTTCCTGGTAGTTATCAAACTTTAGAGCCACAAGCTGAATAGATATTTCATCATTAAGTCCCCTTAAGAACTCCTCCTGTCTCTTGGCATCAGTGGATACATCATCAGGTGCATAACGTGCCAACTTGGTGAAAAGGTCCCCATACTCGGAGACAGAGCGGTGCAGTTGTTTCAAGTCGCGGAACTCACGTCTCTTAAGTGACATGACTCCTACGGCTACGTGATGAGTATGAAAGGCCGCCTCGAACTGGTTCCAGGTGATAGCTTCAATATCGGGGTGGGTGACCTGGTAATTATCCCACCATTCAGCAGTTGGTCCCTCAAGTTGGTGCGCGACAAAGCGCACCCTATCAGCTCCAACAACTTGGATGGTGTCTAACTTCTTGTTGGTGGTGCGGAGCCAGTCATCTGCCACAATTGGCTCAGAACTACTTGAGAAAATTGGAGGGTTCAACCTCAAGAATCGAGTCAAGCGATCCTGTTGGGGCGGCGGAGGCGGTGGAGGCGGCGGGTTGTTGTTGTTGTTGTTGTTTTGCATGTTTTGAGTGAGGAGTTGGATCAACTGATTCTGGGAGTTCAGAAGTTGTGCTATCTCTGGGGGCATGTTGTTATTGTTGTTTCCACGTCTCGCCATCTGGAGGGTTCGGGAGACAAGTTAAGAAATAGATACAAAGCCTAAGGAATAAACTCCTACCCTTATGTAAACAAGAGAAAAACACACAAGAAAAGCAAGGCACACAAGGCACACACTCAACCAAGTTTAACTAAACCAATATAATTTTTGGTACTCATTACAATCGCGAACTACGTTTGACTATAGAACTAAAGGTGGTCCAACTACTCTACTCATCATCCACTTCCTCATCCTCAATGATGAAGCCTTCCTTTTCCAGCAGTGACTTATATAACTCCATGTCCCTCGTCGTGGCTTCAAGCTTCTCCTGAAGTTCCTTCACCTCCTGTGGCTTCGGTGTAGAAGCTTCGAGCCTCTCGTGAAGTTCCTTCACCTCCTGCAGCTCCTGGGTAGCAGATTCCAGCCTTTTTTGGAGTTCCTTCTTCTCCTTCTGTAGCTTCTTGATCAAACTTGACCCCATAGTCACGGGCGTGATCTTCTCTTCCAAGCTCCTTTTAGCTGCTCACAGGTCCTTCAACATGGTGGCAAAGTTCTTGAACTCCATCTCGTTCTTTGCGAGCACGAGACTTTGCTCCCTAATCCTCTTGTTCTTATCTTGCACCCTCTTCTCTTGATTAGCGAACCTCTTGTCTTGGGCGGTGAGCTCCCCTCATAGGGACTTGATCTTCTCTTCCAGCTCCTCGATCTTCTCGTCCTTCTCCTTGACTAGGGCACAAAGCTCGTCATTCCTCACGATCTCAAGGCAGCTCCCCTTCTGAAGGTCATTGATGTGGGACTCCAAGTCTTGATATTGGATCCTTCGACGCTTGCATGTCTTCCTTTCCTCCGGGGTTAACTCGATTGGAACTCCCTTCTCATCACGTCTTCCAAAGAGTTTGATGTAGTGGCCTTCAACCTCTGCATGCTGGCGTCCGCAAAGGCGTCCAATGAGCTCCTGCAAGCAGATGCTAAGTCCCTTCTCCTTGGAGTCGTTGGTGACGTTGAGTACAATGGCCTCTGTCTTCGGTTCTGTTTGACTGCGCCCTGGTTGGATGACTTCAATCGCCCAGCATCCTTCCTTGTGCATCTTCCTCAACTCGCTTCCCTTGATTGATGGCATGGGTAACTGCAATGTCTTGATGATGTCCAGAAGGCATTCCCCGAAGCGCAGGCACTTGATGTCTTCGGCGGTGTCGTAATAGAAGGCCGTCATCTTTAGGTTAGGAGAAAGAAAATTAGGCACAAGGTGATAAGGAAGAGAAATACTAGAAGAGTACAAATAACATAGAAGAATATAGAAAGCAAAAACACACATGGTAAAGGTGGTTTCCAATCCTAGGGTTCACGTCCTACAGGCAACTTTGTGCTCTGATACCATCTGTTGCGACCTCGGATCATTAAGGATCCTAAGTCCCTGTGATTAACGTGCTAGTCCCTGGATCAATAGCTAGCACTTCACAGTCAATGAATATCATGTAAAACACAAGTCATTATTACATGAATAATCCAGAGTATAACTATAACAACTTGCATAGCTTATAGCTAGCTCAAATAAAACAGCGGAAACTAAGAAGAACTTGAGTCCATCAACGCCTCAGGCTAGTTGCGTGAAGACCCGCGATCCCTACGCACCTTTCAATCTTCGGATTCTGCACATAAGACGTGCACCCAACAAGTTGGGTCAATACTTTGAATGTATTCGCAAATTACACCAAGGAAAGAGTAAGACTATCTCTACATGCAAGGCTTAAGAGTAGGCTCTGGGGTTCATTTGCGTAAAGCCAATTTTATCAATGTAATAAGAAAAGAGGAAGAAAGTTTTCCCTACTTTGTAAACTTTGATAAATAGTATAGGGTCGAATGGAACACGTGGATATTACTCACCGAGTGCCCAAATCAACCTAGCACTTGGATATTACGCACCAAGTTCCCAAAATCCTGCCCAACGGCGATATTACTCACGCCTTGGGTTTTATAAAACGTTAGGTTTGGAAAAGAGAGAGAGGAAGATCTTTTAGAGGCTCCATCCTTCAGATGCTCAAAGTTGTTCTGTTTCCGTGAACACGGCTGATCGATCAAATTGCAATACTCTCGAGAGATTGTCCACTTTCCCCACAATCCACATCAAGCCCTTTTACAGACAAGATCATGGCGAAGCCTTCCCTTAGTAGCCCCTCTACCAGCTGGATCCAACCGTGCCAAGAACCTCCAAATGTTGGTACCCAAGTGAGGTTTCCCACTAAGTACTAAGCCAAGACAGAGCCCATATGTATTGTGGTTGCACTGGAAGCTTCTGAATTCTGAAACATGGAAGACTTCTTTGATTCCTGGGCGGCCGTCCTCCACCAAAATCCCACTCGTTGTCCCGACAACCATTCCGCCCAGAGGAAAACTTAGTTTTATTTTGAAGAGGGTTTTGGAGAAGGAAATGTTCGCTCGAGAGAGCTCTCATACTTAGAAATTTTTTGAGTCTTTCGAACCCCCCAACGGTACTTAGTGTATATATAGCATAGCAAGCAATACTTAGCAAAAACAGGGGAACCTAATAGGACAGAAATCCCTAAGTATAAAGCTACTCATGGCATACTACAAAACCGCACTTGCAAAATTAGTAATAAGAAAATCTACTAAAGACCTACACAAGCATACTACAAGATTTGAAGAGTAAAAACATGCATAGTCAAAAACTAGGACATAATATGTACAAGTGGTGTAACTTGCCTTGATCCGAGCAACAATCTACACAACAGTACTCCTCAGCGTACTCTGAGCAATCTAACGAAACAAACATGGATCCAATCACAATTTGCACAAAACAAAGTCACGAAGTCGAATATGCATGCATGCAACATGGTAATATGCAAGGATGGATTCGATTTCGACCAAGGGTTTTAATCAGTGGTGTTGTTGAGTTGGGGATGTCATTAGAATCAATTCCCCACAGATTTTAAGTATTTTGGGTTAAACCCTAAATATCCAAGCTCAAAACTAGATCTACAACTCCAATCTAACTCGAGACAGATCTGAACACCCTAAGCATGATATGACAATTTTCTACAGAAGGTCTCGTCGATACAAAGCCAACGCAACAAGAATCAACTAAAACGGAGCAACGGATAATTTTCTAGAATTAAAATACTCTAATCTAAACTTTAAATCCTACAGCAATATTTCTATGGCAAAACAGCAATATTATTGTAGATCTGTGTTCTACTCAAAAATATGTATCCAACGGTATATTATACGCAATTTTTGGACTAATACTCGAATTACTAAGGATTTTACAAGATTGGAGTAATTTCTACCTAATTAAAAGAAAATAAAAAGGTGGCCAGCTGCGCGGTGACACGTGGTGGCTCGGGATTGGCCAGCGGGGCGCGCGTGACGCCGACGCGGTGATGACGCGGTGGGTGCCACGCGGCGTGACGCGATTGGCCGGTACCGGTTCGGTGTGGCCGGTCTAATCTGGCCGTCGGATCACGATCAAACGGATGAGGGGGCAGAGAAACTCACCGGCGGCGACGGCTCGATGACGACGACGATGACGACGACGGCGGCGGTGCGTCGGTGGTGATGTATGGCGGCGAGGCGGTGCTCCCCCTGCTCGGTGAAGTAGACAACGGCGACCGGCTCCTCACCGTGGTTGCGTTCCTGGGGGCGGCGTCGGCTCCTCCTTCTCGAGGTGGCGGCGGGCGGCGGCTGGTGGCGGCGGAGTCCGGCGGAGCTCCGGCGAGCGATTGGCGGCGGTGGGTAGAAAAAAAATCTAGGGTTTTTCGGGAGGCGTGTCGGGGCTTTATAAAGGCGAGTTTTCTTACGCGGGGGCTACGGAGTCGTTCCGATTCGGCCGGGGACCGGGACGTCAGTGGCTGCGACTGGAGCGGGCTGCGGCTGGAGCGACCCACGCGCTGCGCGTCGCCCACCCGGCCAGGCAGGCGGTAGGTAAGTCCCGGGCTGGCTCGGCCGGCCCGATTAGGTTAGGTTCGCTTTTTTTAATCCTTTTATTTTTTTCTGTTTTCCTATTTGTTTAATAACTTTTGCAAACGGACTCCGAATTAAACGAAATTTGTTTCTAAAATTTCGTAAAAAGACGAGGGTTAGAGTAGGACTGTAAAATAACACTTTTGCAAGGGTTTTGGTGGTTCAAAAAGGTTTTACCCCTTTTAGTCTATATATGACTATGGGATGTAGGAAGAAATATCTATGCAGTTTTTATTATGCGATGCCATGATGCAAGGATATGATGCATGCTTCTAGTAACATCTATAATTGCAAAAATTTGGGATGTTACAATAATAAATTCCTTGGGCCAAAGGTAGTGTTGCCAAACTTGAAGGACGAACTAAGGCAAAAAGCTCTTTGTCATAAATCGGATAGTTAAGGTGAGCACCATCAAGTTTCTAGCTATGGTAGGCTATAGGACGTCCGTTTTGCATAAGGACTCCTCTAATGCCAATACCACTAGCATCACACTATATCTCAAAAGTTTTTGTGAAATCCGGTAAAGCAAGAAGAGGTGCTTCGGTGAGCCTCTTTTTAAGTTCATCAAAAGCTTTTTGTTGTGCTTTGCCCCACACAAAGGTGACATTATTTTTGGTCAATTCATTAAGGGGACAAGCAATGGTTGAAACGTCTTTCACAAAGCGATGATAGAAACCGACCAACCCATGAAAATTTCGGTGTTCACTCACATTTGTTGGGATGGGCCAATCTCATATGTCCTTTACCTTGGAAATATCAACTTCAATTCCCTTCGAAGAAACGACAAATCCAAGAAAAATCAACTTGTCTTTAGCAAAAGTGCACTTGGGAAGATTAGCATAAAGCTTTTCATGTCGAAGGATTTGCAAAACTTCCTTGACATGTGATATATGGTCCTCAAGTGATTTGCTATAAACAAGAATATGATCGAAATAGACAACAACACTTTTTCCAATGAGAGAACGCAAGATATGATTCATTAGGCGCATGAAGGTGGAAGGGGCATTAGACAAACCAAAGGGCATAACCAACCATTCATAGAGAACAAGTTTGGTCTTGAAGCCGGTTTTCCACTCATCACCTTCAGCTATGCGTATTTGATGGTAACCACTATGAAGATCAATTTTCAAAAAAATAGTGGCTCCACACAACTCATCAAGCATGTCATCGAGACGTGGTATGGGATGTCGATAACACACGGTGATAGCATTGATTGGACGGCAGTCCATGCATAACCATAACATATCATCCGTCTTTGGAACAAGAATCACGGGTACAGTACTTGGACTAGTGCTAACTTAGATCAAACCTTTGGAGACGAGTTGGTTGATTTGACGTTCGATCTCCTTCGTCTCCTCCGGGTTCGTGCGGTAGGCGGCACGGTTGGGAAGTGGTGCACCGCGGATGAGGTCAATGCGATGTTCTATGCCACGAAGAGGAGGTAGTCCATGTGGAAGCTCTTCGGGGAACACATCCTTGAATTCCTGCAAGATACCCATCAAAGATGGAGGAACATGGGTTAATTCGTTAGTTCCTTGCGCTAGTCCCTTGCAAAGGAGGACATAGTGCAAGATGGATGGGTTGTTCCGAACATCTCTCATCTCACTTTTCGTGGCAAGGAAAACACTCTTAGTTTTTCCACTCGAGTTTGGCTGGTGGCTCTCACTCACTATGAGGTGGTTCTCTCTCTCACCGCTCTTCTCACAAGTAGGTGTTGTGCTTTGCGTCCTCGCTAAAGACTTTGCATTGTCTGCAATTATTTGTCTAGGAGTCATCGGTTGCAAAACACATGTTTTGTTGAGCCATTTGAAGGTGTATACATTAGTGCGACCATCATGTTGAGCAGCTTTGTCAAATTGCCATGGTCGACCAAGAAGCATGTGGCAAACTGTCATAGGAACCACATCACACTCTACCGTATCTTTGTAAGGACCAATGGCGAAGGAGACCAATACGGTATGCTTGATCTTCACGGACCCTTGGTCACTTAGCCATTGCACATGGTAGGGGTTCTTCTGTGGGTGGAGGGTGAGGTTGAGCTTCTCACACAACTCAGTGCTAGCAAGGTTGTGACAACTTCCTCCGTCAATGATCACCTTGATAGATTTGCCATTGATGCCGGCTCGTGTTTTGAAGATATTGGAGCGTTGGTCTTCATGCTCTTGTGCTTGAGTGGTCAAGATCCTTGTGATGACAAGCGATGGACTTGCATCATGTTCACACATGAGGAGGTCTTGATCATCTTCCACTCGTTGCCTTGCTATTGCTTCCTTGACACGGGCATCAAACACATCTTCACTCAAGTACTCTTCATCACCATTGTCATGGATGAACAAGACTTTCTTGTTTCCACATTCGGCCGACTTGTGTCCTTTACCTCCACACTTGTAGCATTCACCGTTGAAAGGTGTATCACTCTTTGCTTGCTTGCCACTTGGGGGCAGTTTTCCTTGAGGAAGTGTGGGCTTGAAGGAAGGCTTGGAGGTATTCGAGGAGTTTCCATTGAAAGTTGTTGGTGTAGCGGTTGAAGCTTGCTTGTAGGTGAAGTACGTCTTGGGCTTGTTGTACTTGATGTCCTCTTGCACTTGACGTTCAGCCTTTGTTGCGATGTGCACAAGCTCAACCATGGTGTTGTATGTTTGGAACTTGACGATGCGCTTGATTGGGTGATTCAAGCCAATAAGGAAACGTGCCATTGTTTGTTCCATGTGCTCATCAATGTTGGCGTGAATCAAGTTGAGTTCCATTTCCTTGAAGTACTCTTCCACGAACTTTGTCCCTTGACGAAGCGCTTGAAGGTTGTTGAAGAGGTCACGCATGTAGTGCGCGGGGACAAACCGGCATCTCATGTGAGCCTTCATGTCATGCCAAGTTGTGATTGGCAGCTCTTGTATTGCATCCCGAGCAACTTGAACTTGTTCCCACCAAAGGTTTGCGTAATCATCAAACTCTAGTGAAGCCATGGCGACCATCTTCTTGTTGCTATAGTTGTGCATGCGGAAGATCTTGTCGACTTTGAGTGCCCACGAGAGGTATTCTTCGGGGTCATTGGATCCGGTGAACTTGGGCATTGTGAACTTGAGCTTGCCAAAAGTGTCTTCATCGTTGCGGTCATTGCGACGAGCTTGGTGACCTTGTTGATGATCTTGTAGTTGGGGAGGTGGAACTTGGTTCTCGCGTCCTTGTTGCGGAGCTTGCTCTTGATATTGTTGATGAGGAGCTTGCTCTTGCTCTTGGCGCGGTTGTTAACGTGGTTGAGGCACTTGGGCCTCATGGTGGCGAGGGTGTGGAGCCTCTTGACGCGGTTGATGATGAAGAGGAGGCTCGTTCCTTGGTTGGTGATGTTGGTTAGGCATATGGGCCTCACGACGAAGAACATGGTCATGAGCCTCTTGACATGGTGTGCGTCGCTCGACTTGTATCACTTGACGCTCCAAGTTTTGTTGAGGTAGAGGAGGTGCCTCGTGATGACCATGGTGTCGGTGTTGACGTTCATGACGTTGATGACGAGGAGGAGGATCTTGGAGAGCTTCACGTCGATGACGAGCTTGATTCTCCAAATTGGAGTCATCACTTGTTGTGTCAAGTATGTGTCGCGGTCGATGGTGGCAGACTTGTGGTTGCGCCTGCGGTTCCTCTTGTGGTTGCTCTTGTTGGATCACTAGTGCCCTTGCTTGATGACGGTGTGCTTCTTGCCTTGCTCGTGGCCTCGAAGAGAGGTCACCATCATAGCTTGATGTTACGGCATGCCGTGGTGAAGGTACATAGTTTGAAGAGGTTCCATCTTCAACCACGGGGGCATCATTGCGTCTTGGAGCACTTGGAGGTAGATCTTGTTGTGGAGGTGCATGACGATGCGGAGAACTCTAAGAGCTTGAAGCACATGGACGCGGTCTTGCCATTCCATCGATGAGGCGTCAAAGATTGTCATTTGTTTCGGTGACGGAGCGTTGAAGTGCTTCATTTTGGTGGCCGAAGTAGTGATGCATTGCTTGCATTTGCCTTCGAGGCCATCAAAGCGGTTGTCGATGTTCTTGAACTCGGCTTGCGTCTCGTCAAATTGTTCATCTTGTCGCGTCTCAAGGGATTGCCAACATTCACGGAACTCTTGGCGGACGATGAAGTGACTTGCGCGTCATGTACGGACCTTGATCCTCTTCTTGGGGAGGTGGTTGGCTCGGCTCACCGTGCCAATCCATCATGCAAAACACACAAGTATTGTATATGGAAGTGGAATATGATGCAGCCCGTCCTGCGGACTATACTACATCTACAACGCCGAGTCCCCAAGATCGTCGACCCACGAGCCCTGAAGCTGCACCTGCCCTAAAGCTGCATGAGCCGGAGTGTCCGCCCGAATCCAGCCGGAGTGTCCGACGCCACCGGAGTGTCCGGCGCGACTCAGCCGGAGTGTCCGGCCTGCCCGAGCCCGGACCTGGCGTGGACATTCAGAAGGTCATACCAGACACTCCCCGGACACCACCCAGAGTGTCCGGTCAGCCCGGACTATCCGGCCGTGCCGACCCGGACTGTCCGGCCCAAGTGATGGGCCTGCGAGCCAACAGCTGGACCCTTGGCCCATGTACCCCTCTATTTCGCACCAAACCCTAGTTATATGCCCAAACTACCCCTGAACTTGTGGCTGGCCTATAAATAGAGCCCCCACCCCTCATTGTATCCCTTAGGCATAGATGATAGACTAAAGAAAACCCCCTTTGTGGAATCTCTAGTTTTGCCTCATCCCCTTCTACCAAAGGGGATCGACTATCGTCACCACCTCGTTGGAGTTTGCATCGCACCTCCCTCGTTGTACAAGGCCTTGGCATCGGTGTCCCTTTGCCAAGACGTCAAGACCCTCTCCAAGGTGTTCTTCTCTCTCCGCTTGGGATTGACGGGAGCACGTTGACCGATCTTTCCTTGCGAGGATTCTATCGGACTGGTGGCCACCGGTGAGAGCAATCGGCCTTGTATCGTGTGTGTTGTGCGTGTGTTCATCGTGTTCTTCGTGAGGTGTGCGTTCGCTTCCGCTACCTTCTCCCTTTCCCCTCGCTTTCCCATCGATTTGACCACGAGATCCGTGAAGATCAGGCCACCCTAGAGGGTTTCCCTCATCATCTGGTAAAAGCAGTTTTTGGTTGCCACGGATTCCTCATCGATTTGGTCTTTTCCCCCATAAATTCGAAAATTCCACCAAAAACAGCCCCTATTCGTGTTTTGGATCGATCTATGATTTGAGTGCATTTTGGTAGGTTTTGATCCGTGGATTACTTGCTAAACTTGTTGATCTACCTTCCCCTGCGTTTCCATAGCCTAGTTCCTTGATTTCCCCCATCAATTTGAGGTTTTGGTCCTAGTTTTTCCGCCAAAACTCGTCCTGTTCGTGTTCTGGAAGTTCTGGTTCGACCAGACCGGACTGTCCGGCCAAAACAGACCGGAGTATCCGCCCCACTGGAGTTTCCGGCCTAAACTGACCAGAATATCCGGCCCGGCCGGACTGTCCGGCCTGTGCACACCGGACTGTCTGCCCCCCTGCTGACAGAAAAATCTGCTTCACAGTTTTGAGCATAACTTTTGCATACGAACTCGGATTTTGGTGTTCTTTCGCTCGTTTTGAAGAGGAGAAAGAGCTCTACATCATCATCTCCGTGGTTCATGCTATCTACTCCATCCAAATTCCGTGAGCAAGGCGGAATCCACCAATAAAGGATAAAGATCGGAAACGAAAGGTATAAAAATTATGCGACTTCTCCCCACTTGCATCCCTTTGTGAGCTACACTATCTTTGCGTTCAACAAACACCTATTGAGACTAGTTCCTCCTATGATTTCTTGGGCTATGCACATCTGATACTTGTAGAATACCGAGCAAAAGTTGTGAGCGCGCTATCTCATATAGTTATCTTGTATAGTTGTTGGCACAAGGAAGAGGCAAGTGAAAAATAAAAGAAAAAGAAATAGAAATAGAAAAAGAGAAAAAGAAGAAAAAGAAAGAAAGAAACAAGTGCCTCATAGAATAGGAAGCGCAAGCTCGATGAACATCAAATAGGTGGTACTTATTGTGCATATCTTGTAGCCCACCAATTTATTGCAATCGAACTAGCGTCTCACCTTGCACTTGTGCGACACGAGCTTATAGTCTTCGCTAGGTAATCATTTGGTTCTTAGCTCACTTTCTCCGTCGCACAAGTCCCACTTATCCCACTGTGTGTGTTTCCTTGTACATATTTCTTTCTTGTGGATTGACTCGTTTTGCTTTGTGATCATCGTGGTTCTTTACTTGACATTACAATATCTTGATTTCGGATTGTTCTTGGACACGCCACCTTCCATACCCATCCACCATAAGCTTTTTGTGTGTGTGTTTTTAGTGGTTAGTTGGTTTTGGTGTTCCGCGTGAACTTCACTTTGCTTGGTTTTGATTGCTCTCAAGTGTTGCCACTTGCACGATACTATCTTCCAAGGTAAAGTAAGGTTTGGCGTCGCATCCCTAACCCCCCTACCACTTCCATATACACCACTTGGTCTTGTGAAACATGTCTAGGGACTCCGGAACCGAGAATGATTTCTATGAAGAATCCATGATGAGCCACCATGCATATGCCTCCACAAGCATGGAAGACATGGAGCACGTCATAAACTATGGCTCCTCAAGCATGGAGGACTTGGAGCTCTACATCGACAATGGCTCCTCATGCATGGAGTACATGGAGCACTACACCGACAATGGCTCCACATGCTTGGGTGATATGGAGTACTACATCAACAACGACTCCCCAAGCATGGACGACTTCGAGTGCTACAACGACGACGCCTCACCAAGCATGGAGGACATGGCGAGCTTCACCCACTTCGAGGGCTCTTCCATGAGCCATGAAGAATACCTCCACCGCTTGGAGATGGAGGACTACTACGCCAACCTAGCGGAGACACATCATCAAGAAACCATGACCTTCAAGGCCAAGCGTGCCACACCAAAGGGCACCACCTACTTCGATGATCCACCTCCAAGGCGTCAAGCGCTACCACCTACATGGCGTCATGGGTCACCATCTCCAAGGTAGCGAGCGCCATCACCTCCAAGCCCTCAAGCACCACCGTCTCCAAGGAGCCAAGAACCACCATCTCCAAGACGACAAGCAAGGCCACCTCGAAGGCGTCATGTGCAACAACCTCCTAGGCATCAAGTGCCACCAACTACAAAAAGAGCGGTGCCCCAACATCACCTTCCAAAAGAGGCGCCAAGAAGCAAGAATCTTCATCAACATACATCCTCTCGTGATCATCACCAACATCAAGAGGATACAAGACGTCGTTCAAGGCATCTTCGCCATGAAGAAGGAGAATACATGTTGAGCACCATCCATAATGCTCAACCAAGCTCATGAATGCACCACCATCACAAGAAGAGTGCCAAGGACAAGGAGCATCGTCGCGAGCGTCATGTGGATGATCAAATGCGCCATCTACATCAACCTTTGGCAAGGCACACCAATGACCTCCGTCGACACCATCATAAGGCACCTTCAACTACTCGTGCCACCACCAAAATGGCACCAAGAGCAAGCTCTCCTCCACCCCATCAAGCTTCAACGCCAAGACTTGACGTCCTAGATGACGCATGCAACCTCATGGATGAGGAGGACGAAGACCTCTACTTCGCCAAGTTGGACGAGTACGTCAAGAGGACTACACAAGCCAAGGTGCAAAATAGCGACGACAAGGTCAAGATTGGTGACCATGGGAGTTTCCATTCACCAAAGGAGGCGTAAGGAGTTGAGAGAACCGAACCTACCCCCATATGCTTGAGTGATGATGTGGTACCAATCCCATGTGAGTATGAGAGCCACTTAGCCCACTTGAGTGAAAACAAGAGTGAGATGAGTGACTCCACCATATGTGAGATTGAGTGCTTCCACTTGGAGGGCATGAGTGATACACCTAGTGATTTGAGAGTGGTAGTTGATAGGTCATGTGAGACCACTTTGATTTCTTACGACTTACCCTCTACCTCTAGTTTGTTATCCCATGATGTGCTAGGTTCCATGGATAAAGAAGCCCTAAGCTTGGAGATGATGATGCCTCCAACCAAGAAAATGTACATGGTGGATGAAGATGATGCCATCCCCATACATGATGAAGAAGTTGTCCACATGGAGGCCAATGCTACCACAACACCCACTTCATATGAGAGGTATGAACAAGGTAAAAATAAGGGTGTTGATGATGCCATGATCCCACTAGTGGACATGATGATTTGTGATGACTTGCATGCTATGGATGATGTTTGTGATATCACATATGCTTCATTGATATTTCCATGTGATACTTTGCCTTTGCATAATGTTGAGCATGTGAAATTATTTGATTGTGATGATGTTGCCATAGACATACCATGCTTTAAACATTACGTTGATGATATCATTGCTTGCACTTTGTTGAACAATTGCTCTTTCCAATGTTTTGCTTGCAATGATGTTACCAATGGTACCCCTCGAACCATGCTTTGTCATGAATGTTTTACAATCTCTCCCGTTGCTTGCAATAAGTTGAATAATTGCTCTTTCACTTGTTTTGCTTGCAACAATAATTCTCATATGGTTTATATTGAGATGGCCCCCACAGCTTTCTCAAATTTTGGAGATTTTGATGATTGCCATGATAAGCATGTTCACCGCTTGCATACTCCCCATGCACCTATGTTACACTTGCTTGACACTAATGGTGATGTGCACAAGAAGAGATATGTCATGATGGATGATGTATTTCTCTACCATGCACACACGTTCTTCCTTTTGTGCTTCATGTGTGTAGGTACCCGCAAGAGAATGTCAACCTCGGTTGAGCACGAGTTGACAAAAAGAGCTCTAGAGAGCATCCCCCAAGTGAGTTCAAGATCGAACCCAGCTTTGATACCTTTTGCATGCTTTGCATCTTTCATGTTGAAAAATTGCTCTTTCCTATGGTTTGCTTGCAACCATGTTAATGGTATTCTTTCACCTTGTGACAATCATGTTTCGTCGCTATTGGATATTGATGCTTTGTGTGTTGCCACAAAAATGTTGAACAATTTCTCTTTCCGATGTTTTGTGTGCAACCATAATGCCATTATGAGCATGTATTGTCATGAGAGCTTCCAAGTCTCTCGTATTGTTGTTGCAACAAACATAAGGACCACTTGCTCTTTCATATGGTTTGTTTGCAAACATGTTGTTTTTGCTTCCGCTTGCGATACTCATACCCCCATGATTTTGGCTTTTGATGATATGTGTATGGCATCCAACATATTGAACAATTGTTCTTTCCAACAGTTGGTTTGCACACATAATGATGTTGTTTTGGATATCTTTCCTCATGTGTTTTTGCCGAATTCTCCTACTCTTGCATGAAAGATGTTGATCCATATCTTAGTCAATTGCTTTGAGTGCCACACTAAGACGCTTTATGGAGTTTTTGAGTTCCCACATTTGGATGATGTTCAAACGACATCCATGCACTTTGACCTTGCATACACATTTCGTTTGCGATACTTGAGTTGTGCGAATAGTGTTGTGAACAAGAATGGACAGCCACAAATGACATGCTCCTCTATCACACACAAACATATGTTGCTTGGTCTTTGTTGTGTGAAGGTACAATTGCATACATGTCAACCTCTATGGACAAAGAGTTGACAAGACGAATCGAAGAGAGTTACCTAGGGCTATCCTTCAATGAGCTATCTCTATATCATAAGGTGACTTCCTTCTACTTGAGGACTCATGCTATAATCTTCATGAATTGGCTACTCTTTGAGTGTTGCTTCGCTTTTGTTGTGAGCTTTGTAGGCTTCATGGAAGGTGAAGGAACATTGAAGAGTTGCCACATCTAGCTTCTCAAGGACGACTATATGGTGAACCCCACGATCAAGAAGGTCTCTCGACATCATCTTCTTAGGATGAGCATGAAGAGTCGAGGACGACTCTTTTTGAAGGGGGGAGCTGATGCAGCCCGTCATGCGGACTGTACTACATCTACAACGCTGAGTACCCAAGATCGTCGACCCACGAGCCCTGAAGCTGCACCTGCCCTGAAGCTGCCTGAGCCGGAGTGTCCGCCCGAATCCAGCCGGAGTGTCCGGTGCCACCGGAGTGTCCGGCGCGACTCAGGCGGAGTGTCCGGCCTGCCCGAGCCCGGACCTGGCGTGGACATTCAGATGGTCATATCAGACACTCCCCGGACACCACCCGGAGTGTCCGGTCAGCCCGGACTTTCCGGCCGTGCCGACTAGGACTGTCCGGCCCAAGTGATGGGCCTGCGAGCCAACAGCTGGGCCCTTGGCCCATCTACGCCTCTATTTCGCACCAAACCTAGTTTTATGCCCAAACTACCCCTAAACTTGTGGCTGGCCTATAAATAGAGCCCCCACCCCTCATTGTATCCCTTAGGCATAGATGATAGACTAAAGAAAACCCCCTTTGTGGAATCTCTAGTTTTGCCTCATCCCCTTCTACCAAAGGGGATCGACTATCGTCACCACCTCGTTGGAGTTTGCATCGCGCCTCCCTCGTTGTACAAGGCCTTGGCATCGGTGTCCCTTTGCCAAGACGTCAAGACTCTCTCCAACGTGTTCTTCCCTCTCCGCTTGGGATTGACGGGAGCACATTGACCGATCTTTCCTTGCGAGGATTCTATTGGACCGGTGGCCACCGGTGAGAGCAATCGGCCTTGTATCGTGTGTGTTGTGCGTGTGTTCGTCGTGTTCTTCGCGAGGTGTGCGTTCGCTTCCGCTACCTTCTCCCTTTCCCCTCGCTTTCCCATCGATTTGACCACGAGATCCGTGAAGATCGGGCCACCCTAGAGGTTTGCCCTCATCAGAATATGGTGGTGTTAGGCTTGTACCTCACCTTGGGGATTGCACCAAACTAGAAACCACAAGTGAGAGCTATAAGCGTGCAAAGTGGAATTGCAAAGAAAACTCACACTAAAGAAAGAACTAACTCTCAAAAGCTTGTTGGTGGTAGGTTAGAATTGTGGAAATCCAAAGAACCAACCAAAAGAAAAGGGATAGTCAAATGTGGGTAAAATCCAACAAAACTCAAGTCAAAGGCGAAGGTCAACAACTCAAAAGGGTGACGGAAACCTATGACTATGTACACACACGTGGAGAACGTTGGGATTGACAAGACTATGAAAATGAGCAAACAAAATGTCCTAACGAAGACTAAGCTCGTTGTTGTGCAAATGCAAGGAGAGACCGTGGCTCGTTTGCAAAAGAAGAAAAGTGAGCAACGGATTTGTGCACTTGCCTTGGGCGCTCTTCTTTCTCTCTTGCTTACAAGCTTTGAGACTCTCTTTGGCAATGGGAGACTATTTTTTTTCTTTTTCTTTTTCTTTGTATATATATATTTTTTGCTCTCCCTTGGTGCTACCTAGTCACACTTGATATTGCTCTTGCACTCTCACTATCCAAGGACAAATGCACAATGCTCAAGCAAACACAAGATGAGCCACTCTCATAGGATAGGTACACACAAAGAAAGATAGCGGTTAACAAGGTGACGCAAGTTATACCTTCGTTGGTGATGACGAACTTGGCGTCAGTGGTGCGGGATGATGTTCGTGGGCCGTGGTGTCGATGAGCGTGGGTGTTGTCAATGCGGAAGCTTGTTGTTAGTTGGCGACACGCACACGGGCACAAACAAACAAGAAGAAATTAGCCAACGCAAGATTAGAGGCAAAACTGTCAAAATCAGGCGTCAGGCCGGAGACTCCGGGGTTTCAGGCCGGAGACTCCGGTGTGGGTAGGCCGGAGACTCCGGTGTGGGCAGGTCGGAGACTCCGGTGTGGGCAGGCTGGAGACTACGGTCTAGAGTCAAATCGCGAACTGCTTGTGTTCTTGAGCGGAAATCCACGCCTTGGGTCCTCAAATCCGCGAAAAATTGGCCAAATTGGGCTGGGAAAACGCAGGATAAAGATGGACCAATACCTAAGACAAGGTTTGGTCGGATCAAAACCACAAATAACACTCCAAATCAAGACATCGATCCAAAGGCAAATATTGGCTGTTTTTTGGGGATTTTCGAATTTTTGGTGGATAGAAGAAAAATTTGTGGCGGAAATCATGAGCAACGAAGCTCTTGATACCAATATGTTGAGGGTAAACCTCTAGGGTGGCCCAATCTTTCACGATTCCCTTTCAAATCGAGGATGGAGTGCGAGGAGAGGAGTGGAGGATGAACACAACGAACACACGCACGAAGAACGCGAAGAACACACACACAAAACCACGATACACACCAATAGCTCACGCCGGCGGTAACCGGTCCGGCGCAATCCCTAGGATCGGCGTCGGGCGGAGGACTCTCTCTCGAACCGGCACGGCGAGATGGGAGACTCGGTGAGATCTTGATGTCTAGGCAAAGGGACACCGATGCCTAGGCCTTGTACAACGCTGAGGCACGATGCGAACTCCAACGAGGTTTGGGGGATATTGGTGCTCCTTGGTCAAGGAGCATGAGTATAGAATTAGATAGATCCACAAAGGGGTTTCCACTAATTCCAATATCATGCCTAGGGTTTACAATGGAGGTGGGGGTCTATATATAAGCCAGCCACTTAAACAGGGGTACTTTAGGAATAAAAGACAAGTTCTGGACAGACTAAGGGGTACATGGGCCGAAGGCCCAAAGGCCTTTTCATGCCTAGCGACGGTCGGACCAGAGACTCTGGTCTGGTGGACCGGAGACTCCTGTCTAGACCAGAGAATCCGGTGTAGTCTCTGGACCAGCCTCCTGAGGGGTTGTCAGACTGTCCCAGGGCCTGGTGCAGGGGGTCAGACCGGAGAGAGGGTCGGAGTCTCCGGTGCCTTCAGGCCAGAGACTTTGGCAAGCCGGAGACTCCGGTGTGCGCAGACCGGAGACTCCAGTCTGAGCAGCTCTAGCGGCTCCAGCTTCATGTTCTGCTTCTTGTTCTCCATCCTTGGGTGCTTGGTGATGTGTCGAAGCTTCGTACCTGATGATGCATAGG
This sequence comes from Avena eriantha, assembly GCA_910589775.1. Taxonomy (NCBI): domain Eukaryota; kingdom Viridiplantae; phylum Streptophyta; class Magnoliopsida; order Poales; family Poaceae; genus Avena; species Avena eriantha. The sequence continues at coordinate 275,291,638 of OU342741.1, forward strand.
GTAGTTGCATGAAGTAGCATACCATCCAAGGAGGTGTCAAATTGGCACGAGGAGAGGAGCGAGTTCACCTTAGCTTGTAGGAGTTTGGCTCGGGCACGAGTCATGGGTCCACTTGGGGGACTTGTTGGTGTAGATGTAGGAGCATCCGTAGGACAGGCTGCATCAAGTTTGGCTCGGGCATGAGTCATGGGTCCACTTGGGGGACTTGTTGGTGTAGATGTAGGAGCGTCCGTAGGACGGGCCGCATCAAAAGATTTATGCATGATGACCTACCATGTCACGTGCACTAAGTGTCATGAAAATGGTAATAATAGAAAGTAATACGCGTAAGAGGATGCCACATAAATGTATTTGGTTTGTTATAATTTCTTTATTTTATTTCCATGTCTTCAAAACATTATCAAATTTGTATGCATGAAGTAGATTCTTGGCACGAAGATAGTTGCATATCTCAAAACTCGCTCTGCTTTTGGTATATTGACAGTGTTGGTACCTTCAAACAACATTTGAAAAATTCAAGAGCAAACCTATTGTGCTGACTTGTAGTTCATATCTCACCTAATTTTGTTAAATCAACATAAAGTACTCTAAGTGGGTGAAATTAGCTAGGAAGCTTGAAAAATGCTAAAACTAGGGAACCATAAGAAAGGCATTTTCCACTTTGTCTAACTAGTAAGTTGCACGCACGTTGCACATGTGATGAGAATCAGATAATAGAAGTATGACATATCATTTTTTTTATAGAATCATAATAGGTAAAGCTCAAAAACAATTATAATTTTGAGTCACGTCCATAATGTATCGGGTGTATATTTTGTTCTTGTACTTTGTATCATGTACTATAGAAATCAACCTATTAGCTACCTAATACTCAACATGCTCTAGAGAAATGACAAGGAATATTCTAGAATTATTGACAAGTGTGTTTTTAGGTTTGTGCATAGTGCTCATTGTGCTAAAGACTATCACTAGAATCTTCTAGTAAATGCTAGAATGGATATAAAGATCCAACAGTTTGCAATGCTAGGATTTGCTAATCATGATCCAACTGTCAAAGTTCAAATTATTTGTACACTATATAGTGGTTAGATTATTATATAATAGGTAAATCTCAAAAATTATAAATTTAATCGACATTTATGAAGTATGTGTCTATATTTGGTTCTTGTACTTTGTATCACATAGAAGTCAACATTTATTAGCTATTCCTAATACCTTAAAATTGTGGTAACATGGTATAGAGAAATGATGGAGACGATTCTAGAATGATGGAGATGTGTGTTTTCACGTTTGTGCATAGCATTCACTTTGCTAAAGATTATCATTAGTATCTTCTAGATGTTGGAATGGAAAATAAGATCCAATGGCTGGTAATATTCGGATTCACGAGTCTTGGTCCAATGGTCAATATTCAAAGTTATTTGTACACTATATAGTGGTAAGAAATGTGGGGTGGTGGCATTTTTTCAAGTAGGGTGGGCCTAGAAGGAGCAAGATACTTCAGTTCACAACTTAACATGGTTAGTGGAAGTGCATGTTACATCAGGGACCTCAAAAAATAAAATTGCATCCAAGTCCACATATTTAATACAAAGGGCCCTGAAAATAAGCATGGAAAAGAAATCAGGTCTGGCTCTAATTCTCCACGCACTAGCCGAGGCATACTCTTCGTACGGAGTACTAGAACACTTGTACTTGCTTAACCAAGGTATCAGCGTGGTGCTCACTGTAGCCATATCTTGTTGATGAAGTGTACCGAATGTGATGGGACGTATGTATATTATCTTATCTTACTATTATATAGTGTACGAATAACTTTGAACATTAACCATTAGATCAAGACAAGCAAATCCAAATATTGCTAGATGTTGGATCTTTTTTCCCATTCTAGCATCCAGAACATTCTATTGATACTCTTTAGCATAATAAACGCTGCTAGTGTTTAATAAAGTGTGGCAAGCCAAACTACGGCAAAAAACGAAACACATACCAAATTGCAAACTTTGTCTTGGAAAATTCTGGCTAGGAACCAAACACTTCCAAAGTACTAGAAGCAAATATACACCCATATACATTATAGATGTAGATCAAATTTATAATTTATTGAGCTTTACCTATTATATAATATTACAACAATATATTATACGGATGAATAACTTTGAACTTTGATTATTGGATCAAGACTGGCAAATCCAAACATTGCAAACCGTTGGATCTTCAATCCATTCTACCATCTAGAAGCAGATTCTATTGATAGTCTTTAGCATAATGAATGCTATGTGCACAAGCCACAACACTTCTCTATCATTCTAGAATCTTTCAAACATTTCTCTAGATCATGTTACCAAAAATTTGAAGTATTAAGTATAGCTAACAAACATTGACTTCTACGTTGACCTCAACATGATAGAAAGTACAAGAACCAAATATACACCCATACCATCAAATTTAAAACTTTTTGAGCTTAGCCTATTATATAATCTTATGTTACCACTATATAGTGTACAAATAACTTCAATCTTTGACCATTGGATCAAGACCGGCAAATCCCAACACTACTAAAATTAAGTTGGATATTCTATCCATTCTAGCATCTAGTAGATTCTATTGATGCTCTTTAGCGCAATGAATGTTATGCACAAACTTCAAAACACACTTCTCGGTAATTCTAGAATCATCTTCATCATTTCTCTAGAGCATGTTGAGTATTAGGTAACTAATAGTAGGTTGATTTATACATTATACAAAGTACAAGAACCAAATAAACACATGGTACTTTATGGACGTAGCTCTTAAATATAATAGGTAAAACACATAAATTTATAATTTTGATCAACATATATAAAGTATGGGTGTATATTTGGTTCTTGTACTTTGTATCATCATGTAGAAGTTAAAGACTATTAGCTACCTAACACTTGAAATTTTTGGTAACATGGTCAAGAGAAATGTGGGAGAAGATTCTAGTATGATGGAGAAGTGTGTTTTGAGGTTTGTGCATAGCATTCAATATGCTGAAGAGTATCAATAGAATCTTCTAGATGCTAGGGGCTTGTATGATTCGTAGGATAGGAAAAGCATAGGAATAGGAAAACATAGGATTACAATGTCATACCCACTTTAATCCTGTATGAACCCGTATATAGGCAAGAAAGTTTGTTTGATTCCATCGAAGGAAAAACAAAGGATTCTAAGAAAGAGGTTTGGGCGTGGTTGTTAGATTTCCTATGCAATCTAGTGGAAAGGATTCCATAGGAAAATTTCCAATAGAAATCAATCATACAAATCAAAAAACCATTATAGAAAAAATTCTTATGGGATTTAATTCTATAAATTTCCCATGTAAATCCTTTGAATCAAACATGCACTGGAATGGAAAAGAAGATCCAACAGCTAGAAATGTTAGGATTCGTGAGTCTTGATCTAATGGTCAACATTCAAAGTTATTCGTACACTATATAGTGGTAAGATAATGGTAAGATGACATGGTGGTAAGATATACTACTCTTGTTGCTGCATGTCACACCCCGAGAAGAAGGAGACACACACACACAACACACACACACTCACAAAGATTGCTTTTGAAGTTAGACTATGAAACTATTTTGTAGGTGTACACGGTCAGTCAATATCTTGTAAATCGTAGAGATTTCTGAATGACTCAATATCTTGATATATATAAATTTGCATGCTGGCAACTCTTACACTGATTTGAGAAGAAAACAAAGAAGATAAAGAAAAATGAATAAAAGAAAAGGGTCTGCATGGCATCCTCTCTTGTGAAGTACATGCCATAAAAAATGGTAAACATGAGATTTGAAACATTCGAAAATGTCGTCGTCACATTAGATATGGCCTAAACACTCAAGGGTTTCTCGAGCCGAACAACCGATTAGGTCATGGCTATATCGACATCATAGTTCATGATAATGTTCCCATATTTGGTAGATGGTTGCGTCTTGCCATGGTATACAATAATGCTGGGCTGGGAGTTTCGAACTAGTATTAGGAAAACATGTCCAAATTTCCGAGTGTATCTTTTTGGTCCGTGTTGTAAAAGTGTAGGTCCCAGATGTATTTTGGTTTTCTTTTTGGACCGCTATGTAATTTTTAAACCCACCCTTGGATTTGAACGCGCAACTTATTTTGTACTTCGGGGAATATTCCTTGTTAGAAAGAAAAAGAAAAAGTTCCTAGTGACCGGAATTATTTTGCACATGAGTATTTTGGATCTGAATGCCCTAGACACAATTTTCAGACAAAAAGGACTATTGTGAAAAACTTGAGTAATCCATACTTCTACAGAACCAGGGGCACTAAAAAGTTAACCCCAAAGCCGCCAAAGGAAAAAACGAAGAGCGGGAAGAGATTATCTCTACTACTATACTGGAGCAGTTTTGAATTGGATCCATAGCACCAATCCTGACCGTTCGGCTATTAGGTCCAATGGTTCATAGCACCTAGATTTGTGTTGAATAGTACCTAGAGCAAACTCCACCATGTTCAAGAACCATCATGTCACCACCCCCAAAATTTCATAGCACAATAGGATGTATTCTCAATATGTGTAGATAGTTATTATTAATAGACTTAATGTATGCATTTTTTCTCTAACAAGACTATTGGTTAATAACAACTTAATGTTTGTTAAATCAAATTTCATACAGTATATACGTGTGTGGCACGTGCCTTTTACTAGTTAGAGAATATAAATGGGAGGCAGCGCGAGAGCAACGAAGGAGTTGAAGGCGATGTGATGTCAAAGTAAAGCTAGTTTGACGGGTTTCTGACATGAGGTATAGGTACCTACTACTAGTAGCACAGTACTACTTACTACTAGTAGTACTACTATGTTTTCTCTCTCCTTCGCTGTCTCTCACCATCCATCCTCTCTTCCCTCCTGTGCAGCGCCCTGTGCGCACCGGCCAGCTGATCTCTCTCTCGTCCCACTGCGTGGTGCTGAACACGCGTGCCTTGGTACGGTCGTGCTGTGTGTGTGGCCTGTTTTCCCTTTTTTCTTGAGAAGTCTCTGGCGTGTTGATAGCTGCCTTGGTGTGCATATATAGGAAGAAGACATCGCAGATTTCACAATGTCCAGCTCCATGTGTTGCACAAACCACCACTTGGACAGTTTTTGTACTTTCTATTGTGTAGAAATCAACCTATTAGCTACCTAGTACTCCACATGCTCTATAGACATGACGAAGAAGATTCTACAATTATCGAGAAGTGTGTTTTGAGGTTTGTGCATAGCGTTCATTGTGCTAAAGAGACTAGTAAGTTGCACATGAGACTCAGATAGTAGACATATGACATATCATCACTATATAAAATTATAACTGGTAAAGCACAAAAATTTACAAATTTGATCAGCATCTATAACATATGGGTATATATTTGGTTCTTGTACTTTGTATCATCATGTAGAAGTTGAAGATTATTAGCTACCTAACACATGAAATTTTTGATAACATGGTCTAGAGAAACTAGGGAGAAGATTCTAGTATGATGGAGAACTATGTTTTGAGGTTTATGCAGAGCATACATTATGCTGAAGACTATCAATAGAATCTTCTAAATGTTAGAATGGAAAAGAAGATCCAACGACTAGAAATGCTGGGATTCGGGAGTCTTGATCGAACGGTCAACATTCAAAGTTATTTGTACACTATATAGTGGTAAGATAAGATAAGAAAGACTATCAATAGTATCTTCTAGATGCTAAAATCGAAAAGAAGATCAAACGACTAGCAATGTTGGGATTCGCAAGTCTTGATCCAATGGTCAATATTCAAAGTTATTCGTACACTATATATACTAGTAAATTGCACGTGCCTAGCACGTGAGACTCAGATAATAGACGTTTGACATATCATCATTATATAAAATTATAATAGGTAAAGCACAAAAAATTATAAATTTGATCAACATATATAAAGTATGGCTGTATATGTGGTTATTGTACTTTGTATCATCGTGTAGAACTCAAAGATTGATAGCTACCTAACACTTGAATTTTTTGGTAACATGGTCTAGAGAAATGAGGGAGAAGATTCTAGTATGATGGAGAAATGTGTTTTGAGGTTTGTGCATAGCATTCATTATCCTGAAGACTCCACTATGTTCTAGAACCATCATGTCACCCCCGGTGACATATTGAGAATACAGCCTACTGTGCTATGAAATTTGGGCGGTGGGGTGACATGATGGTTCTACAACATGTTGGAGTTTTCTCTAGGTACGTACTAGCTGTTCAACACGAATCCAGCTATTCTGAACCATTGGATCTAAGAACCCAATAGTCGGGATTGGTGTTATGGATGCAATTCAAAACTACTCCATTATAGTAGTATAGGAAATAAGATCACAATGTATAGTGTACGTTACAGATAACTTTGAACTTTGACTATTGGATCTAGATTCGTGAATCCACCATTGCTAATAACTGTTGGATCTTCTATACATTCTACTCCCTCCATCTAGAATGTCTTATATTTATGAACGAGGGAGTAGCATCTAGAAGATTCTATTATTAGTCTTCAGCACAATGAACACTATGCACAAATCTCAAAACACACGTTTCAATAATTTTAGAATCTTTTTTGTCATTTCTCTATAGCACGTCGAGTATTAGGTAGGAGTAGCTAGGTTGATTTCTACATGATACAGTACAAAGTAGAAGAAACAAATATACACCTGATACTTTATGGACGTGGCTCGAAATTAAAATTATGTTTTGAGCTTCACCTATTATAATTATAATTTTTTAGTCACGTTTTTGTGCAAGGCGCGTTCAACTTTATAGTGGATGTCGAGACCATGCTAGGGGTGACAACTGCTTATAGTTGTCTCTTCGATTTCCGTGTCAAGTACTGTATCTGAATGGAAATGGGTTTTTTACTAGTGTGGAGATGAGGAGGCCACCTCTCATAGACTCGACCTTCTTCCCCCCCTCTTCACAACTATAGCTCTTCTCTGCCAGATAGCTTTGCCCGTTTTCATTCCTTTTTGCTGTGCTACTTCACCCGCATGACCGAGAACAAGTCCAGCCATAGAAGGGCTCGTGCCGTGACAGTGAAGCTGGTGGAAGAGAAGAAGTCGGCTTGCCGTTCTTCCATTATGTTGCCACCGGTACCAAGCGATGCAACGATCAAAGGGTCCTAGTCGAATACCTTGGTTGCAGGCAAGAGGTCTTCAACTCAAGGTTCTTCGAAGCCATCGTAGCCAGGGAAAGTACCTTCAGTTAAATCTCTGTTCATGCGCAACTTTCCATGTCTTTGACCGTTTCTTGATTCTCTCATTTACCTAAAAAAGCACATTCTTCCTCAATGGTGTTTTTAGGTCCGGTGGTCTTCGAATTCTCTCATCACTCCTACCTACAGAATCATCTTCACTGTTGCTGATTGAGACCGATACCTTTAGGTAAATCACCATGCTTGCGAAACTTTCCATGTCTTTGACCGTTTCTTGATTCGCTCATTTCCCTACTAGTGCATATTTTCTCAATGTTGTTTAAGGTCGGGCGGACTTCGCATTCCTACGGCACTCCTGCCTGCAGAATCATCTTCACCGTCACCGATGGAGGCCGATCGGTACAGTCACAAGGTAAGAAATCATTCGAATTGTGATTCCATCTCTCTCTTTCTTGATAGTTCTCTGGGTACACTTCTGAATTTACGCTCCCTGTTCATCTAACAGAATATTGCCTTTGAGATCAAGTTTATGGTGAAATAGGTGATGGGCGATTTCTGCGTCAAGACAACGGACAAAAGCGCCCTCATCAAGGAGTGCACTAGAATTTACTCCAAACTCGCCATTGACAAGGTTGGGTTTAACCTCCCCAGGAATCTCGCCATGGAATACTTGATTGAGTGTGAGGAGCTGAAGCGGAAGAACGTCGTCATGGTGGAGATGCTGGGCATAAGCTTCGAATAGATCCAGGACCTCGAGGACCAGAAGGACAAACTCCTAGCCGAGCTAGAAAAGCTGAAGCATGAAACTATCGTCGATCTCCATCAATGAGCCGGCACGTGGAAGACCTTAGTTAGCACTCCATATGTTTTCACAATATAAGCCTATTTACAGAGCTAAAATATCTTACGAAAAAGGCTTATATATTATGGAATGGAGGGACTAGTTCATGCTTGGATATATAGATTGCAAACGGCCCTAGTAAATTGAAAAACCTTTATTAGTAGTATGAATGTATGATCGTGTACTTGCTAGTAAAGTATTTGGTTATTTGGTGAATGTGACATGCAACACCAGCCATAATGTTGCAAGAGCCAATTTTGGGTGTGATTAACTTTCCTACTATACTATAATTAGTTATTATCGCTTTCGTGCTGAGCGGTAGCTACATTGCCATCGTTGTCATGCTGCATCTCACCAACTTCACTTGCTCAAAGCCTCCATTCTGCTTTACTCCAAAAAAAGATCCTCCATTCTTCCGTCATCTTCATTTTTGGTCCAGCTGATGGCATTGGCAGTGGTATCGCATTGATGGTGACTTTAGATCAGGACCCGAACTTTGTTTCTGTACAGCTGCAGTGTAGTATAATCATTACGCCAAATCTTATAGGGGAAGGAAGAGGTAACTGCTAGGGATCCCTCCTGAACATATGTATACTCTCCAAAATTTATACATTGAAGGGATAACCACTTTAATAGCCATTTAAAATAGTTTTGGGTGATTTTGTCAAATTAATTCCACCTTAAACTACATGTGTGCTATAGTTTGGTTGACAAAATTAGAAAATACTATTTAGTTATTTAGTAGTATATATATTCTTCCAAATTTTGACTAACTTGTGGTATCTATTTTGATACAAAGGAGTAGGATTATGCGTTAGCTATAGACATGGCCTACATTCTGCATAGTGTCAACCTGGTGGGAGAATTCTCTCTTGAGGAGAGAGGCCTACACACTAAAGTTGCCTACATACATTCGTTTCACAAAAGCTGAAACATCTTATATTTTGGAATAGAGGGAGTACATATGATCTAATAAAGAGGGGAGAGAGGTACATATATGAGTAAAAAAATTAGAGTTGCAAGACAAGATGATGAATGAATATTCTATCAATGGTCTTCCTGATAATTTGTCACCCTGTTATAGAAAAATGGAACAAATCCATGAAAAATAAAAAATATGCATGTATTATTTTTTATGTGACAATGACTGTGCCCCTTATGCCCTGGCACACACCCAAAAATTATGTAGAAGTTCTTGGACCGACTGAACTGTAGCGAATCCGTTGCAAAAAGAAAAAGGAAACGATGTCGTGAAACTAGATCAAACTTTCTTATCTTATCTTACCACTCTATAGTGTATGAATAACTTTGAAGCTTGACCGCTGGATGAAGACTGGCAAATCGCCACACATCTAACGATAGTCTTTAGCACAATGAACAGTATGCTAAAACTTCAAAACACAATTCTCCGCCATTCTAGAATCTTCTCTTTAATTTCTCTAAGCATGTTACATTTTTATGAGTATTATAATGTACCAAGAACCAAGTATACACCCAATAATTTATGGATATGATGTGGCTCAAAATTCTATAACAGTGTTTTGGGCTTTACATATTATAATTTTATAAGTGATGACATGTTATCCTTTCCATCTCATAGCTAGAGATGCATGATAGTCTTTTATTTTAGTCTCACTTTTTTTTTGAAATGGGGATACTCCGGCCTCTACACTCAAAGGATGCACACGTCCCTTTTATTAAAAACCAAGTACTGAGTACAAGCTTACAGATCAGATAAGGTTGATACAAACACCAACCATGTGAACAAAGTTAAAGGTCTCACAAGAACATAGGATTTAAAGACATCTCACGTGCAAGGCACGTGCAAATTCTTATGCAAATACTTACTTCAAGAACATAGTTTGGCCGTAAATTTGGTCAATAATAAATAATTATATTTAATATTTTTTTACCGTTTAATTTATATTTGAAAGACGATTCCAATTGTACAATTTTTGTGACATATAATTCATAAATTGGTGACCAAATTTATGGTCAAATTATTTTCTTCGAGTACATATTTGCCTAATGAACTGGAATGGAGGTAGTATGCTACATAGTATTTTTTTCCTGAAAAGGGGAGACTATATGTTGATTCATAGGATAGGAAAATTGTAGGAGTAGAAAAAATGTAGGATTCCAATGTCATGCCCACTCCAATTCTATAGGAATTCATATGAACCAAAGTGTGTTTGATTCCACCATAGGAATATGAAAAAGAGGTATGGGTGGATGTTTGATGTTGAGGGCAAACCTCTAGGGTGGCCCGATCTTTCACGATTCCCTTTCAAATTGAGGATGGAGTGCGGGGAGAGGAGGGGAGGATGAACACGACGAACGCACGCATGAACAACGCGAAGAACATACACACACAAAACCATGATACACACCAATAGCTCACGTCGGTGGTAACCGGTCCGGCGCAATCCCTAGGATCGGCGTCAGGCGGAGGACTCTCTCTCGAATCGGCATAGCGAGATGGGAGACTCGGTGAGATCTTGACGTCTTGGCAAAGGGACACCGATGCCAAGGCCTTGTACAACGCGGAGGCACGATGCAAACTCCAACGTGGTTTGGGGATATTGGTGCTCCTTGGTCAAGGAGCATGAGGCAAGAATTTGATAGATCCACAAAGGGGTTTCCACTAATTCCAATATCATGCCTAGGGATTACAATGGAGGTGGGGGACTATATATAGGCCAGCCACTTAAATAGGGGTACTTTAGGAACAAAAGACAAGTTCTGGACGGACTAAGGCTTACATGGGCCGCAGGCCCAAAGGCCTTTTCATGCCTGGCGACGGTTGGACCGGAGACTCCGGTGTGGTGATCCGGAGACTCCAATCTAGGCCGGAGATTCCGGTCAGTCTCCGGACCAGCCTCCGGAGGGGCCTTCAGATTGTCCCAGGGCCCGGTGCAGGGGCCAGACCGGAGGTGGGGCCGGAGACTCCGGTGTCTTTAGGCCAGAGACTTTGGTGGACCGGAGACTCCAGTGCGCAGACCGGAGACTCCGATCTGAGAAGCTCCAGCGTCTTCTGCTTCACGATCTGCTCCTTGTTCTCCATCCTAGGGTGCTTGGTGATGTGTTGGTGCTTCGTACCTGATGATGCATAGAGTAGTTGCATGAAGTAGCACACCATCCAAGGATGTATCAAATTGGCACGAGGCGAGGAGCGAGTTCACCTTAGCTTGTAGGAGTTTGGCTTGAGCACGAGTCATGGGTCCACTTGGGGGACTCGGTGGTGTAGATGTAGGAGCGTCCGTAGGACAGGCCGCATCAGCTCCCCCCCTTGGGAAAGAGTCCATTGAAAGTGTGGGCTTGAAGGAAGGCTTTGAGGTACTTGAGGAGTTTCCATTGAAAGTTGTTGGTGTAGCGGTTGGAGCTTGCTTGTAGGTGAAATATCTCTTGGGCTTGTTGTACTTGATATCCTCTTACACTTGACGTTCAGCCTTTGTTGCGATGTGCATAAGCTCAACCATGGTGTTGTATGTTTGGAACTCGACGATGCGCTTGATGGGGTGGTTCAACCCAATAAGGAAACGTGCCATAGTTTTCTCCATGCGCTCATCAACGTTGGCGCGAATCAAGTTGAGTTCCATTTCCTTGATGTACTCTTCCACGGTCTTTGTCCCTTGACGAAGCGCTTGAAGGTTGTTGAAGAGGTCACGCGTTTAGTGCACGGGGACAAACCGGGATCTCATGTGAGCCTTCATGTCATGCCAAGTTGTTATTGGTGGCTCTTGTCTTGCATCACGAGCAACTTGAACTTGTTCCCACCAAAGGTTGGCGTAATCATCAAACTCAAGTGAAGCCATGGCGACCATCTTCTCGTTGCTATAGTTGTGCATGCGGAAGATCTTGTCGACTTTGAGTTGCCCACAAGAGGTATTCTTCGGGGTCATTGGATCCGGTGAACTTGGGCATTGTGAACTTGAGCTTGCCAAAAGTTTCTTCATTGTTGCGGTCATTGCGATGAGCTTGGTGACCTTGTTGATGATCTTGTAGCTGGGGAGGTGGAACTTGGTTCTCGTGTCCTTGTTGCGGAGCTTGCTCTTGATATTGTTGTTGAGGAGCTTGCTCTTGCTCTTGGCGCGGTTGTTGACGTGGTTGAGGCGCTTGGGCCTCATGGTGGCGAGGGTGTGGAGCCTCTTGACGCAGTTGAGGACGAAGAGGAGGCTCGTTCCTTGGTTGGTGATGTTGGTTAGGCACATTGGCCTCATGGCGAAGTACATGGTCATGAGTCTCTTGACGTGGTGGGCGTCGCTCAACTTGTATCACTTGATGCTCCAAGTTTTGTTGAGGTGGTGGAGGCGCCTTGTGATGACCATGGTGTCGGTGCAGACGCTCATGATGTTGATGACGAGGAGGAGGATCTTGGAGAGCTTTGCGTCGATGACGAGCTTGATTCTCCAAATTGGAGTCATCACTTGTTATGTCAAGTATGTGTCGCGGTCGGTTGTGGTAGACTTGCGGTTGCGCTTGCGGTTCTTCTTGTGGTTGCTCGTGTTGGATCACTAGTGCCCTTGCGTGATGACGGTGTGCTTCTTGCCTTGCTCGTGGCCTCGAAGAGAGGTCACCATCATCGCTTGACGTTGCGGCGTGCCGTGGGGAAGGTACATAGTTCGAAGAGGTTCCATCTTCAACCACGGGGGTGCCATTGCATATTGGAGCACTTGGAGGTAGATCTTGTTGCGGAGGTGCAAGACGACGCGAATAACTTGAAGAGCTTGAAGCACGTGAACACGGTCTTGCCATTCTGTCGATGAGGCGTCGAAGGTTCATTTGTTTCGGCGACGGAGAGTTGAAGCGACTCATTTTGGTGGCCGAAGTTGTGATGCATTGATGTAGCCCGACCTTCGGTCGTTCCCACATCATGGTCTCCAACTTATGCCAAGTCGCCATGGACTCCAAAGTTGAATCCGTTCCTCTATGTGAACCCACTTCCTACCCTCTTGAATGGTATACTACTTCATACTCCGTCCCATATCAATGATAGGTTCACACCAACAAGTACGGAGGCATGGGAGGAAGCGTGGAGCACCAAGCACGACAAGACGAAGGCTTGGAAGAGAAAACGGAAGAAGCAGCAGCTGGAGCACCGGAGTCTCCGTCCTGCACACACCGGAGTCTCCGGCCACACCGGAGTCTCCAGCCTGAAGACACCGGAGTCTCCGGCCTGCATACCCCGGAGTCTCCGGGCCCATCTCCGGACCGACCCCTAGATCGAGCTGAGGATAGTCTGTCTGCCACTCCGGAGGCGACACCGGAGACAGACCAGAGTCTCCAGCCTAGACCGGAGTCTCCAGACCCCACACCGGAGTCTCCGGCCTGAGCGTGTGGGCCTGCGCGCCGCCAGTTGGGCCTTTGGGCCATGTACCCCTTACTCCGCCCAGACTTTTACCCCTTTTATTCCTAAAGTACCCTTGAACTAGTGGCTGGCCTATATATAGTGCCCCCACCCCCTCATGTAACCCTAGGCATAGATGATAGACTAAAGAAAACCCCCTTTGTGGAATCTATAGTTTTGCATCATCCCCTTCTACCAAAGGGGACCAAATATCGTCACCACCTCGTTGGAGTTTGCATCGCGCCTCCCTCGTTGTGCAAGGCCTTGGCATCGGTATCCCTTTGCCAAGACGTCAAGACCCTCTCCAAGGTATTCTTCCCTCTCCGCGTGGGATCGAGGGAGCACGTTGACCGATCTTTCCTTGCGAGGATTCTATCGGACCGGTGGCCACCGGTGAGAGCAATCGGCCTTGTATCGTCTGTGTTTTGCGTGTGTTCATCGTGTTCTTTGCGAGGTGTGCGTCCGCTTCCGCTACCTTCTCCCTTTCCCCTCGCTTTCCCATCGATTTGACCACGAGATCCGTGAAGATCGGGCCACCCACGGGGTTACCCCATAACATCTGGTATCAGCAGCTTTTGGTTGCCACGGATATCCCCTCGAGTTGGTCTTTTCCCCCATAAATTCGAAAATTCCACCAAAAACAGCCCCAATTTATGTTTTGGATTGATCTGTGATTTGAGTGCGTTTGGTAGGTTTTGATCCGTGAATTACTTGCTAAACTTGTTGATCTACCTTCCCCTGTGTTTCCATGGCCTAATTCCTTGTTTTTCCCCACCACTTTGAGGTTTTGGGTCGAGTTTTTCCGCCAAAACTCGTCCCGTTCGTGTTCTGGAACGTCCTGGAACCTCTAGACCGGAGATTCCGGCCCCCGGACCGGAAACTCCGGCCCAGACCGGAGATTCTGGCCCCTAGACCGGAGATTCCGGTCCAGACCAGAGTTTCTGGAAAAGTCTCCGCCCCCACTGCTGAGAGCAAATCTGTTTCACCGTTTTGGGCATAACTTTTGCATAGGAACTCGGATTTTGGTGTTCTTTAGCTCGTTTTGAAGAGGAGAAGGAGCTCTACATCATCATATCCGTGGTTCATGCTATCTGCTCCATCCAAATTCTGTGAGCAAGGCGGAATCCACCAATAAAGGTTGAAGATCGGCGAAGAAAGGTATAAAAATTCCGCGACTTCTCCCCACTTGCATCCCTTTGTGAGCTACACTATCTTTGCGTCAAACAAACACCTATTGAGACTAGTTCCTCCTATGATTGCTTGGGCTATGCACATTTGATACTTGTAGAATACCGAGCAAAAGTTGTGAGCGCGCTATCTCATATAGTTATCTTGTATAGTTGTTGGCACAAGGAAGAGGCAAGTGAAAAATAAAAGAAAAAGGAAAAAAATAAAAAAGGGAAAAAGAAGAAAAAGAAAGAAACAAGTGCCTCATAGAATAGGAAGCGCAAGCTCGATGAACATCAAATAGGTGGTACTTATTGTGCATATCTTGTAGCCCACCAATTTATTACAATCGAACTAGCGTCTCTCCTTGCACTTGTGCGACACGAGCTTATAGTCTTCGCTAGGTAATCATTTGGTTCTTAGCTCACTTTCTCCGTCGCACAAGTCCCATTTATCCCACCGTGTGTGTTTCCTTGTAGATATTTCTTTCTTGTGGATTGACTTGTTTTGCTTTGTGATCATCGTGGTTCTTTACTTGCCATTACAATATCTTGATTTCGGATTGTTCTTGGACACGCCACCTTCCATACCCATCCACCATAAGCTTTGTGTGTGTGTATTTTTTAGTGGTTAGTTGGTTTTGGTGTTCCGTGTGAACTTCACTTTCCTTGGTTTTGATTGCTCTCAAGTGTTGCCACTTGCACGATACTATCTTCCAAGGTAAAGTAAGGTTTGACGTTGCATCCCTAACCCCCCTACCACTTCCATATACACCACTTGGCCTTGTGAAGCATGTCTAGGAATTCCAAAACCAAGGATGATATCTATGAAGAATCCACGATGAGCCACCATGCCTACGCCTCCACAAGCATGGATGACATGATGGAGCACTACACCGACGATGGCTCCACATGCTTGGGTGATATGGAGTTCTACAACAACAATAACTCCCCAAGCATGGACGACTTCAAGAAGGACAACGACAAGCTCCTCAAGTCGCGTCGACCAATATGGAGCCTCCACCTCGAGACCACCAAGGTCCACCATCAAATGGACAACTTCAAGCGCGACATGGACAACAACTTCGCCAAAACCATGAGCATGATGGCCAAGACTAATGATGCTTTGCGCTCATTACAACGCCTCACCAAGAAGAGTGCCAAGGACAAGAAGCATCGTCACGAGCGTCATGTGGATGACAAAGTGCGCCATCTACATCAACCTTGGGCAAGGCATGCCAATGACCTCCATCGACACCATCATAAGGCACCTTGAACTACTCGTGCCACCACCAAAATGGCACCAACAACAAGTTCTACTCCACGCCATCAAGCTTCAACGCCAAGACTTGACGTCCTAGATGACGCATACACCTTCATGGATGAGGAAGACAAAGACCTCTACTTCACCTAGTTGGACGAGTACGTCAAGAGGACTACACAAGCCAAGGTGCAAGACGGCGATGACAAGATCAAGAATGGTGAGCATGGGACTTTCCCTTCACCAAAGGAGGCGCATGAAGTTGAGAGAACCGAGCCTACCCCCATATGCTTGAGTGATGATGTGGTACCAATCCCATGTGAGTATGAGAGCCACTTAGCCCACTTGAGTGAAAGCAAGAGTGAGATGAGCGACTCCACCATACGTGAGATTGAGTGCTTCCACTTGGAGGTAATGAGTGATACACTGAGTGAGTTGAGAGTGGTAGTTGATAGGTCATGTGAGACCACTTTGATTTCTAACGACTTACCTCTACCTCTAGTGTGTTATCCCATGATGTGCTAGGTTCCATGGATCAAGAAGCGCCAAGCTTGGAGATGATGATGCCTCCAACCAAGAAGATGTACATGGTGGATGAAGATGATGCTATCCCCATGGATGATGAAGAAATCAGCCACATGGAGGCCAATACTACCACAACACCCACTTCATATGAGAGGTATGAACAAGGTAAAAATAAGGGTGTTGATGATGCCATGATCCCACTAGTGGACATGATGACTTGTGATGATTGGCATGCTATGGATGATGTTTGTGATATCACATATGCTTCATTGATTTTTCCATGTGATACTTTGCCTTTGCATAATGTTGAGCATGTGAAATTATTTGATTGTGATGATGTTGTCATAGACATGCCATGCTCTAAACGTTATGTTGATGATATCATTGCTTACACTTTGTTGAACAATTGCTCTTTCCAATGTTTTGCTTGCAATGATGTTACCAATGGTACCCCTCGAACCATGCTTTGTCATGAGTTTTTTACAATATCTCCCGTTGCTTGCAATATGGATGATTGCTCCTTCACTTGTTTTGCTTGCAACAATAATGTCCATATGTTGTCTATTGCGATGGCCCCCATAGCTTTCTCAAATTTTGGAGATTTTGATGATTGCCATGATTTCACCGCTTGCATACTCACCATGCACGTATGTTACACTTGCTTGACACTAATGGTGATGTGCACAAGAAGAGATATGTCATGATGGATGATGTATTTCTCTACCATGCACACATGTTCTTCCTTTTGTGTTTGATGTGTGTAGGTACCCGCACATGAATGTCAACCTCGGTTGAGCACGAGTTGACAAAAAGAGCTCTAGAGAGCATCCCCCAAGTGAGTTCAAGATCGAATCCAGCTCTGATACCTTTCGCATGCTTTGCATCTTTCATGTTGACAAATTGCTCTTTCCTATGGTTTGATTGCAAGCATGTTGATGGTATTCTTTCACCTTGTGACAATCATGTCTCGTTGCTATTGGATATTGATGCTTTGTGTGTTGCCACAAAAATTTTGAACAATTTCTCTTTCCGATGTTTTGTGTGCAACCATAATGCCATTATGAGCATGTATTGTCATGAGAGCTTCTAAGTCTCTTGTATTGTTGTTGCAACAAACATAAGGACCACTTGCTCTTTCATTTGGTTTGTTTGCAAACATGTTGCTTGTGTTTCCGCTTACGATACTCACACCCCTATGATATTTGCTTTTGATGATTTGTGTGTGGCATCCAACATATTGACCAATTGTTCTTTCCAATGGTTGGTTTGCACACATAATGATGTTGTTTTGGATATTCTTCCTCATGTGTTTTTTGCCAAATTCTCCTAGATTTGCATCAAAGATGTTGACCAATATTCCAGTCCATTGCTTTGAGTGCCACACTAAGATGTTTTATGGAGTTTTTGAGTTCCCACATTTCGATGATGTTCAAACGATTTCCATGCACTTTGACCTTGCATATGCATCCCGTTTGCTATACTTGAGTTGTGCTAATAGTGTTGTGAACAAGAATGGACATGCCACAATTGACATGCTCCTCTATCACACACGAACATATGTTGCTTGGTCTTTGTTGTGTGAAGGTACAATTGCTTCCGCGTCAACCTCTATGGACAAAGAGTTGACAAGACGAACCGTAGAGAGTTACCTATGGCTTCTCCTCAACAAGCTATCTCTACATCATAAGGTGACTTCACTCTACTTGAGGAATCATACTATAATCTTCATGAATTGGCTATGCTTTGAGTGTTGCTTTGCTTTTGTGGTGAGCTTTGTAGGCTTCACAATTCATTCTTCCCGAGGACGACTATATGGTGAACCCCAGGATCAAGAAGGTCTCTCGACATCTTCTACTTTGTGATGAGCATGTAGAGTCGAGGACGACTCTTTTTGAAGGGAGGGGAGATGATGTAGCCCGACCTTCGGCCGTTCCCACATCATGGTCTCCAACTTATGCCAAGTCGCCATGGACTCCAAAGGTGAATCCATTCCTCTATGCGAACCCACTTCCTACCCTCTTGAATGGTATACTACTTCATACTCAGTCCCATATCAATGATAGGTTCACACCAACAAGTACGGAGGCATGAGAGGAAGCTTGGAGCACCAAGCACGACAAGACGAAGGCTTGGAAGAGAAGACGGAAGAAGCAGCAGCTGGAGCACCGGAGTCTCCGGCCTGCACACACCGGAGTCTCCGGCCTGAAGACACCGGAGTCTCCGGCCTGCATACCCCGGAGTCTCCGGACCCACCTCTGGACCGACCCCCAGATCGAGCTGAGGACAGTCTGTCTGCCACTCCGGAGGCGACACCGGAGACAGACCGGAGTCTCCGGACCCCACACCAGAGTCTCCGGCCTGAGCGTGTGGGCCTGCGCACCGCCAGTTGGGCCTTTGGCCCATGTACCCCTTAGTCCGCCCAGACTTTACCCCTTTTATTCCTAAAGTACCCTTGAACTAGTGGCTGGCCTATATATAGTGCCCCCACCCCCTCATGTACCCCTAGGCATAGATGATAGACTAAAGAAAACCCCCTTTGTGGAATCTCTAGTTTTGCCTCATCCCCTTCTACCAAAGGGGACCGACTATCGTCACCACCTCGTTGGAGTTTGCATCGCGCCTCCCTCGTTGTACAAGGCCTTGGCATCGGTGTCCCTTTGCCAAGACGTCAAGACCCTCTCCAAGGTGTTCTTCCCTCTCCGCGTGGGATCGAGGGAGCACGTTGACCGATCTTTCCTTGCGAGGATTCTATCAGACCGGTGGCCACCGGTGAGAGCAATCGGCCTTGTATTGTGTGTGGTTTGCGTGTGTTCATTGTGTTCTTTGCGAGGTGTGCGTCCGCTTCCGCTACCTTGCCCTTTCCCCTCGCTTTCCCATCGATTTGACCACGAGAGTGAAGATCGGGCCACCCACGGGGTTACCCCATAACATGCATTGCTTGCATTTGCCTTTCGAGGCCATCAAAGCAGTTGTTGATGTTCTTGAACTCGGCTTGTGTCTCGCTAAATTATTCATTTTGTCGCGTCTGAAGGGCTTGGCAACGTTCACGGAACTCTTGGCGGACGATGAAGTGACTTGCGCGCGTCATGTACGGTCCTTGATCTTCTTCTTGGGGAGGTGGTTGGCTCGGCTCACCGTTCCTATCCATCATGCAAGACACACAAGTATTGTATATGGAAGTGTAATATGGTGGTGTTAGCCTTGCACCTCACCTTGGGGATTGCACCAAACTAGAAACCACAAGTGAGAGCTATAAGCGTGCAAAGTGGAATTGCAAAGAAAGCTCACACTAAAGAAAGAACTAACTCTCAAAAGCTTGTTGGTGGTAGGTTAGGATTGTGGAATGCCAAAGAACCAACCAAAAGAAAAGGGATAGTCAAAACTGGGAAAATCCAACAAAACTCAAGTCAAAGGCAGAGGTCAACAACTCAAAAGGGTGACGGGAACCTACGACTACGTACACACACGTGGAGAAAGTTGGGATTGACATGACTATGAAAATGAGCAAACAAAATGTCCTAACGAAGACTAAGCTCGTTGTCGTGCCAATGCAAGGAGAGACCGTGGCTCGTTTGCAAAGAGGGAAAATGAGCAACAGATTTGTGCACTTGTCTTGGGCGCTCTTCTTTCTCTCTTGCTTACAACCTTTGAGACTCTCTTTGGCAATGGGAGACTATTTTTCTTTTTCTTTTTCTTTGTATCTTTTTCTTTCTTTTGTATTTTTTTGCTCTCCCTTGATGCTACCTAGTCACACTTGATATTGCTCTTGCACACTCACTATCCAAGGACAAATGCAGAATGCTCAAGCAAAAACTAGATGAGCCACTTGCATGGGATAGGTACACACAAAGGAAGATAGGGGTTAACAAGGCGACGCAAGTTATACCTTCTTTGATGTTGAACTTGGCGTCGGTGGTGCGTGATGATGTTCGTGGTCCATGGTGTCGATGAGAGCGGGGGTTGTCGATGCGGAAGCTTGTTGTTAGTGGACGACTCGCACATGGGCACAAACGAACAAGAGGAAATTAGCCAATGCAAGATTAGAGGCAAAACTGTCAAAATCAGGAGTTAGGCCGGAGACTCCGGGGTTTCAGGCCAGAAACTCCGGTGTAGGCCGGAGACTCTAGTGTGGCTAGGCCGGAGACTCCGGTGTGCAGGCCAGAGACTCCGGTCTGGAGCCAGATCGCGAACTGCTCGTGTTCTTGAGCGGAAATCCACGCCTTGGGTCCTCAAATCCACGAAGAATTGGCCAAATTGGGCTGGGAAAACGCAGGATAAAGCAGGACCAACACCTAAGACAAGGTTTGATCGGATCAAAACCACAAATAACACTCCAAATCAAGAGATTGATCCAAAGGCAAATATGGGCTGTTTTTTGGGGATTTTCGAATTTTTGGTGGATAGAAGAAAATTTTGTGGGGGAAATCGTGATCAACGAAGCTCTTGATACCGATATGTTGAGGGCAAACCTCTAGGGTGGCCCGATCTTTCACGATTCCCTTTCAAATTGAGGATGGAGTGCGGGGAGAGGAGGCGAGGATGAACACGACGAACACACGCATGGAGAACGCGAAGAACACACACACACACACAAAACCACAATACACACCAATAGATCACGCCGGCGGTAACCAGTCCGGCGCAATCCCTAGGATCGGCGTCGGGCGGAGGACTCTCTCTCGAACCGGCACAGCGAGATGGGAGACTCGGTGAGATCTTGACGTCTTGGCAAAGGTACACCGATGCCAAGGCCTTGTACAACACGGAGGCACGATGCAAACTCCAACGAGGTTTGGGGATATTGGTGCTCCTTGGTCAAGGAGCATGAGGAAAGAATTTGATAGATCCACAAAGGGGTTTCCACTAATTCCAATATCATGCCTAGGGTTTACAATGGAGGTGGGGGACTATATATAGGCTAGCCACTTAAACAGAGGTACTTTAGGAATAAAAGACAAGTTCTGGACGGACTAAGGGTTACATGGGCCGCAGGCCCAAAGGCCTTTTCATGCCTAGCGACGGTGGGACTAGAGACTCCGGTGTGGTGATCCGGAGACTCCGGTCTAGGCCGGAGATTCCGGTCAGTCTCCGGACTAGCCTCCGGAGGGGCCTTTAGATTGTCCCTTGCCCGGTGTAGGGGCCAGACCAGAGGTGGGGCCGGAGACTCTGGTGTCTTCAGGTCGGAGACTTTGGTGGACCAAAGACTCTGGTCTGAGAAGCTCCAGTGTCTTCTACTTCACGATATGCTCCTTGTTCTCCATCCTGGGGTGCTTGGTGATGTGTTGGTGCATCGTTCCTGATGATGCATCGAGTAGTTGCATGAAGTAGCACACCATCCAAGGATGTATCAAATTGGCACGAGGCGAGGAGCGAGTTCACCTTAGCTTGTAGGCGTTTGGCTCGAGCACGAGTCATGGGTCCACTTGGGGGACTCGGTGGTGTAGATGTAGGAGGGTCCATAGGACGGGCCGCATCATTTGATTTCCTATGAAAACTACTACAAAGGAATCCTTAGGAAACAAATCCTATGGGAATCAATCCTACAAATCAACTAGCCATCTGATACGTCCATTTTGCATCACTATTCTATATCATAATTTACTGTTATACATTGATATATTTCATATTAAGAGATGATACTTATGTTATTTCATCTATTTTTGCATGGTTGATGTCTTTTGGAGCATGGACCGCTGCAGTCAGGATTCTGATGGAAAAGGTGCTGTTTGGAGGAAAAATTCACGAAGATCAGAAAATCCGAGAAAATACATGGAAAATCTTATTTTTCCAGAAGACAAAGAAGGCCAGAAGGGGAAGCGGAGATGGGCCACAGGGGCCCACACCACCCCCTAGCACGGGCCTCCCTAGGCCACGCCACCAGTTGGTGTGGCCGCCCTGGTCCACCCCTGGCTCTCCCCTTTGGCGTATATTATCCTCCCGAAACCCTAAGACTCGGGGATCAACCACAGAAAGATTCCGCCGCCTCTGCATGGCGGAAAACACCAAGAGAGAAAGATCTCTTTGGCAAACAGAATTCTGCCGGGGGAATTCCTTCCCGGAGAGGGAGATCGTCACCATCAACACCATCATCAAGCTTGACGGTAGTTGCTTTATTTTCAATATGGTAGTTGCTTTATTTTCAATATGGATAATTCGCTGAGTTTTTTATTTCATAATGCTACTACCACTGCTAAGGTAGTAGATGAACCACCACCTGCTGAGAATGATACTATTGAAATACCTACAAGAATTATTGATCGTGTTATGGATAACTATTATGTTGGAGATGGAACTGTCCATCCTGGTGATCATTTGCTCTTTATACACGAATTATGCGGGTTGTTCAAGTGTACAGGTATTACTACAGATCAACTCAAGAAGAAGTTATTATCATTATCACTAAAAGGAAGAGCTGAGGACTGGTATAAGCTGCTGAAGAATGGTCAAGCTCTTGAATGGGAGGAAATAGTACCTCTATTTTATTCAAAGTTTTATCCTCCTAGTGAGATTCATAAAGAACGGAATCAAATATACAACCTTTGGCCTCTTGATGGAGAGAGTACAGCTCAAGCTTAGGGGAGCTTGAAGTTACTAATGCTCAAATGTCCCATTCATGAGCTCCCCAGCAATATTATTATCAATAACTTTTATGCAAGGCTTTCTCTTCATGATAAGGATTTATTGGATGCTTCTTGTGCTGGATCATTCACTCGTGTGGAAGAAAAAGTTAAATGGGATCTTCTGGACCGTATTCAAGACAATGCTGAAGCATGGAAGAATGACAAAGGAAGAAAGTCAGGTATAAATTATGATTATGAATGCATTGCATCTTTTATGGGAACTGATGACTTTCAAAATATTAAAAATGCTTATGGTCTAGACTCTCAAGCTATTTCAACTTATTTTAAGGCTTTTGCTTCCTATATTGAAGTGCCTAAAAAGAAGTGGAATAAGTATCATGAACCATATAAAGATGTTGTTAAGTGTGTTCCTGCAAGAAATACTGAAGTTTATACTGCTAATCATGTTTCACCTGAGCCTTACATTGAGAAAATTCCTTTCCTAGTTAAGATAAAGGAACATTCTATGATAGCTAGTATGGTTAATGAAAGTACAAATAAAGCTGTTGAACCTGATAAACAAATGGATGATGAACCTATAATAGCAAATGTGAAAGATTTTTTCACTAAATATGTAGAAGAGAGACACACTATCCTTTGTAAGGATGCCTCTAATATTGCTTCACAAAGTAGTCTTATGAGAGCTAGTATCCCTGTGTTTTCTGTTAGGATAAGTGATCATTGCTACAATGGTTCTTGTGATAGTTATATCATTAAGTTTATGCATGATACTGAAAGTTATTACGAGAGAGGGAAAAGTATTCTAATGCATCTCAAAAATATCAAGTTTCCTCGTTTTATGCTTAAAGTCTTTTATGTTGCACTTGTTTTGTCCTCCTATGCTAGTGGCCTCTGGTTTCAACAACTTGTTTGTTTACAAAATTCCCTTGCATAGGAAGTGGGTTATACTTAAACATGTGTGTTTTTGCTTCTTAATGCTCTCTTTCAATTCAATTCTTATTCTTATGTGTGCATCATTGAAATTATCGTGCCCATTTTAATGGCTATAAAGAAAGAGCTTTTTGGGAGACAACCCAGTTTATTTTTGCTTTCAGTTTGTTTTTGTTTCTTTGAGTCTAGAAAGTTATTGTTTCGGAAAGAACCTCTCCTATCTTTTTGTTTGGTTTTTGTGTCAAGATCAACCTCTAATGAGAGAGAAGTAATATTTGGGAAAGTTGTTGTCCCGAAACAGATTTTTTTGCTTCACCGTAAAAATTCGTGAGAGATCTCTGTATGTCGGATTGAGCTGTAATTCTTTGTGTTTCTGCCCCAGGTGGTTATTTAAATTTTGTTAGTTTTGTACTTTTTGATTTGAGCAGCAGAAGATTTTCGAAAAAATTGATCTTTACCTGCTGGTCTGTTTTGATAGATTTTGCCACTCTTGCTTTTGCTTCTTTAATCGATTTCCTTTTTGAATTCTTTTTGGGTTTTTGGAAGGAGTTGCTGCAGTAGCTTATGTTTTGATGGATTTCAGTTGAAATTGAACTTAAAAGGTTTATTACCTCGCTTATACTAATGTTGCTAATGAGAACTGTGTGAAGTTTTGTGTGAAAGAATTTTCTAGGTTAGTGGAGATAATGGTGTAATAAGAAAGAGAAAGGTTTCATTACTCGAGCAATATGAGTATGAATATGAAGATATTGATGTTATTCAAGCAGTGACTCCGGAAGAATCTGCTAAATGCCAAATTCAGATACCTGCAGAGTCCTTTTTCGAATAGGTAACAGCTTTGGTAAGAAAAGTTCCACGAAAATTCTGTCCAATTATACTCTTGTAGTTTTTATCTAACAAGGAAATCTACGAAGCGAAAGAGGGACGGAAATGGAGCCAGGGTGGCTCACACCACCCCTGGAGCGGACCCCCTGGTCGCGCCAGCAGATGGTGTGGCCACCTCGGCCTCTGTCTCTGAACCATTTTCTCCTAGTACCTTCCTTTTGTTGTAAAACTTCGTAATATATAATCCCTCGGATCCCCCGAGGTTCGTATATCGTGTTCTTGTTGTGTTTTCGTTTCAATCTGTTTCTGCTAGGAACTATTCTTGAAAGTTAGAAGCACAATGGTGTCCGCCAAGGATAAGGGAAAGGAGCCTATAGAGGAAGATCTCCAAGACCTCGGGCAGGAGAAGAACATCAAGAGTGAAGATGAAGGGGAAGCAAAGCAAAGACAACATCCGCACACCGGCACTACCATTGCAAGCATTGGAGTGGTGGCAAACCCTGCCAGGATTAGAAGGACTGCACGGATGTCAACTGGAGGGAAGCCTCCGCGTCACTGTTTGGCCCCACAAACACCTTCTCCAACACCAAGAGTCTCTTCCATACCCTTATCCATGAGCATCATTACCGGAATATGCCCAAGGAGAAGCTACCCTCTAATTGGGATCTGCCTCGTTCTAACCATGCAAGAAAAGAAGACTGCAAGGAGGAAGAGTGGGGAAAGAATCGCAAGAGCTAGGATTCACAACCTGACATGATCATGCACCGCATCGAGCACAACTCAGAGTTGATTCATACTCTCACCTTGAGGTTGAGGACTTGGGGAAATTGATCAAAAAGCTCATCGAGAGAATACCACCATTTGAAGGAGTAATTCATCATCAGGTTTTGGCATCCCCTTGGTTGGTTCCATGCTTGGGGGAGTGTCGCGGTATCACATCACTATCTTCTATCTTTTTACCTTTTTAGTAGAGTCATATCATGAATAGAAAAGTTATCATGTAGGATGCTTTGTGATGGCCCAAAATATATCGAGCTCATTGGGGAACCCCAAGGGGAAGGTATGATGAGCACAGCAGCAAGTTTTCCCTCAGTACGAAACCAAGGTTATCAATCTAGTAGGAGCAAGGAAACACCCCAAAGGTGTTGCTACCTGAACGTTGGCAGGGCGCACTATCGGTGCCAGCAGCAACGTGGAGACCTGCACAACACAACCACAGAACTTTGTCCCCAACTTGCGATGAGGTTGTCAATCTCACCAGTTTTGCTGAAAACAAAGGATTAAACGTATCGAATGGAAGGAAGTAATAGTTTGCAGAAAGTAAACACAAAGTAGTAAACAGTTTGATTGTAGATTGAATGTAAAAGAAAGGACCGGGGTCCATAGTTCACTAGAGGTGGCTCTCCTTAAGATAGATAACATGCTGGGTGAACAAATTACAGTGAGGCAATTGACAAACATCAGGAAAGCATACAAGCATATACTAATCATCTTGACTCCTTTGATATTCGATTGGGCAGTACAACATTATATATAGACCGCCGTCCAACTGCATATATGACTAATAATCCACCTTCAGGTTATCATCCGAACCCCCCTCCAGTATTAAGTTGCAAGCAACAGATTATTGCATTATGAATTGCGTGTAAAGTAAACAATACAATTGTTCTATGAACAAAGGATTGTTGTTTTCTCCCTAGTAGCAACAGTAGAACTAGTACGTTAGAGATTTTTGTCACTTCCCCAGATTACCAGAGGCATGAACCCACTATCGCGCATAAATACAAACTCTTGGAGTTGCTAGCATCTACTTAGCCAAGATAGCAACTAACAACGGAAAGCATGCAAGATCACAAATAACAAAGACATGATAGAATCAATAATTAATCTGAAATAGCATCTCAATATCCATCGGATCCCCGCAAACACAACATGCAGAATTACAAATAGATGATCTTGATCATGAACGGAGCTCACATGATCTAAACATGAAAGCACAAAGGAGGAGAACCTGCCATCTATCTACTACATGGACCCATAGTCCAGAGATGAACTACTCACGCATCACACCAGAGGCTTGCATGATGATGAAGAAGGCCTCCAGGGTGAATTCCCCTCTGCGATAGGGTGCCGAGAAGAGCTTCAGATCCCTCCCGGTCTAGGGATAGAGACGACGGTGGGTACAGACTCTTTTGTGGATTTTTGATCAGGCCCTTAGGGTTTCCGTATCAGAGACAATATATAGGCGGAAGGAGAGGTCGAGGGGGTACCTGGGCTGGCCACACCACCCCCTGGCGCGGGCCAAGCCTGGTCGCGCGGCCAGGTGGTGTGGCCACCCTTTGGCCCTTCTCCGTCTCGTATTCTGGCTCCAAGTGTCCCCCGGGAAAATAATAACTTTGGATTTTGTCCCGTCCAATTCCGAGAATATTCATTTTCTGACTTCCTGGAACCAAAAACAGCAGAAAATAGGCAGCTGGCACTGTGGCTCTTGTTAATAGGTTAGTCCAAGAAATCATATGAAAAGTACTCCAAAGTGTCGACAAAACACAAGAAAGTAGATAAAACCAAGCATGGAACATCAAAAATTATAGATACATTTGCAATGTATCAACATCCCCAAGCTTAACTCCTGCTCGTCCTCGAGTAGGTAAGTGATAAAAAGAAAGAATAATTTTGGAGGTGACATGCACCATCATAAACTTGATCAAAGTATTTGTAAAACATTCAAAGCTGGGATCATAGTACTTCAATCATAACATGAAAGACAAAGTTCTAGCAATAAGACAAAGCAACTAAGTTGCAACATGAAAAGGCACAAACAAAAGATTCATGAATAACAATGCTTTGCAAGACGTTTGTTTGTTTCACATAAAGAAAACATAGCATAGTAGCATTCAGCTTGTCCCTCATAGAGTAGCAAAACATAAATGCATAGGACACCTTCAAAGTTCATAAGAGTGACTAGATACAAATAGTTTAAAACAAGCAATATCAAGGTATGCATCAATCAACAAGTCTTGGGACAATGCACATAGAACTAAGAATGGCCACTATGCTCTCAAAGTAGGTGCATAAAGCTAGAAGGTGGAGGTTCAACATAAAAGTAAAAGAAAGGCCTTCATAGAAGGGAGTAGGGATTCAAGTCTTGTAAAGAGCTTCCAAAAATTATGGTACTTGTTAGCTTTCAGCTCTCATTGCCCCTATCATAAGCATCTTTAAGGTGATGAAGGTTAAAGTGACACAACTAAGAGGATATGCTTGACAAGTTATAAGCCGAAATCTCATGCCCCTTACTTACGAAGACCGAACCTCATGCTACTCAACTTTAGTCACGAGTAAGCTCTTATCATTGTAAGTACATGTGTATCATAAAGAATCGCCAACGGGGAACCCCTTGCACATGATACGGGAGCTATCCAATAATCAAAATGACAAGGCAAGCAGACAATGAGCATCTCAGCGATCTTTTTATTTGCTATTTGCATAGGTTTTTATTGAGGATGCTTCATAGAGTGCTCATTATGGTGATGCTGCAAGTTTCCACCATGATTAGGCATGGCTTAGGCTAGCGGCCCAGGCGTTTCTCTAACACATATACAGACTACATGATCTTACAAGTTCCACTTTTATTTCACACCGCCGGGATCCATAAGCAAAAGAACATGATATCAAGGGGGTACAAAGTACAAGTGCAATGTTGAAAGCATTCCCCATGATACATGGTTCTGCTAATTTCAACTTATAAAGCGCAAGCATATACGCAACAAAGAAGGACCCAATGGTTCAAGTTAATTAAATGCAAGAAAAGTAAAGTGTGCCATCAAGTTCGTGAAAGCTTTAATCACTAATTTTCACATAACAAATTTAATTTGGAAGGTAGATAAAAACATGAATATACTTGGAATAGCATATGCTAGTAGGTAGGTATGGTGGACTCTTTGGAATAACTTGGTTTAAGGAGTTGGATGCATGAGTGGAACTCATACTTGATTACGGAGGCTAGCAGAAGACTGGAAGCGACAAACTAAGAGAGCAATAATGGCCATAATCATGTAGAGCGACAAAACATCATTGATCAAAGCATAAAGTGATACTACAAGTTGAAAACTAGAGGATCATAAAGGCTATGGTGACTTTGGATAGTCATAACATGGTGTGAGCATGCGCCAAGTCAACCCAAATAAAGCATCAAAGGAGAATACCACAATACTATGCTTTAATATGCTAAAACAACACATGATTCATGTTGAACCTTCAGAAGCTCAAGTTCTGCCATGTTGATCCTGTAAGCGAATTCAGAAATGGGCGGCGGCCACCAGTTGTTGAATGTAGTAATGCCGACACCCTCCAAATATGGCAATGTAAATCTCAACGATATGTAGCCATTTTTTAGAGTCCAAGTACTCCCATCCTGGGATAAAAGGACCAGCCACTCACCGTTGCCACCCACCCACTTCTGGTAATCTCCCATTTCCGTCTCTTCTTCTTCCTTAATATTCACCACTACTGATTCTGACCATTTATCCAGCAGCATCATTTTTGCATGAATATTCTGCAGAGTTTGTTGTCAGTTTGTACAATCACCTAGCATGGATTCCTTTGCAAATACAATTTGACAACTGGACCTTCAGATTAAAGTACCCAAAATATCGCCTAAATACGAGTGTCTCCTCAGATATCGCCTAAATTGTGCCTGTGTCATTACGAAGATACCCAATATATGGAGTAGGAGCAGAGCCCCCTAGAACAAACTCCTGACGATGATCATAAACAGCTCAGGGCATAACAGCCGTAAATCGTCTAATATGTTTATTTTTATTTTAGGAAATAGAATATCACCTTGTAGGCATTCCATTGCAAATTGAAATTGACAACTCGTCTATCACCTAAATTAAGACCGTGTCACTATGAAAATACCAGAATATCAGGTACAAGCAGAGCTTCCGCTGTACAAAATCGTCTTAAATGGTTCAATTTGTTCAAACCGCGCGTGCACACAACACGTTCAACGAAAGGAACATAGGATTCCAATGAGAGTTCAGCACATATGAATCAACGATATGACTGAACCAACAAGCAAGATACTAGAACTTGCGTGGCCATCGCGGTCGTTTGGCCATTTGCTGGTATCGGGGTAAAGAAGGCCTGGTGTGCTGAACGGTTGTTTGTCCATGTCCCGCATCGTGAATCGGTAGCCAGGGATGCAGCGAGCGAGGCGGCCGGCAGAGATGATGTCCAACCCCGTGGCGATCCTATGCATGTTCGCGGTGCTGAGGTTTGGCCATCCCCAATCCTTGCGGGGGCGGTTGCCCTGGCCATCCGCATCGTCGTCGCATGCCCTTCGCTTTAGCCTGCTGCTACCCCAAGCTCTACCCAGAGCGGCAAATGGAGTCTAGAATCCGATAGATTAATGGAGGTGTTGTGATAAGGAAGCGAATGGATTCGAGAGGGGATGGAATCTAGGATGGGGCTGTTGTTCGAGTAGGGAGTGACCCAGTGAGGAACTATCGCCGCCGCCGATTCTCATCCGCGTGGAAGACAAGGGGGGCGTAATTATTGAGGGCGTGCACCAGAACCGTCTAGAGGAAGTGAAAAAATAAATCATAAGAGAGGAAAATGTGCGGCCTGCCTGTCAGTGAGTGAAGATTGGCACGCGCAAACGTGACTACCTTTGACTTGGATCGTGCATGGCAGACCTCGATTCCACCGCATGCAAGTGGCACAGAACAAATTTTTGGCAGCGCTAGCGTCGACGTGTAAACCGCCATTTTTCTTCACCTTCATCCTACTACGAACGGTCGTGCACCATTCCAGATATTTGTAAGGGAGGTTCCAATCTTGCAGTAAGTAGTTTCACTTCTCCGTCTCATTTCCTTCTCCACGGCCTCATCGTCTTTCTCCACCACAGCCTCATCCATTTCCTCCACCATGGCATCACCCTCTTCCTCCGTATCCTTTCCCTCTTGCCTGTAGTCATGGACTTGTCAGATGTCCGAAACGATGGCAGGCAAGCGACTGCGTACTTCGACATAGAAGTACATGGCAGGAAGAGGATCAATGTCATCTACACCACCGACCCTTGGACGGCGAGGAACACTCTGAATAATTACACAAGTTAGTTGTGGCTCGAAGAAAACAGGTTCATAGGACTCGACCTCGAGTACAACCGCGATCACCGTAGGATCCTCGTGGTGCAACTCTCCATGAAGGGGCACATCCTCGTATACGAGCCTTTTGCGAGATGGGGGCTGACGGGAACAGGTAGACTTTGCTATCTTTTTGTTCCTGAACCATTTGTTTGCAAAAGTTATTGCTATATTATTTGTGAATTTATTTTCATGCAGGTGGGGCGAAAGGATTAGGTCGCTGTTTCATGACTTTCTCGTGAACCAGCAGATAACATTTACTAGTGTTGACATCACGAATGACACTAAACTACTTGAAAGCCTGACTGTCAACATTAAAATCCCAATGGAGTGATGAGTGGACATCTAGAAAATTTACTGGATCCCAGGGACGAAGGGCGGCAGAACCGGGATGGCTGATCCTGCCGCCGAACTCATCAACCCGTGGTACGCTGACATGAAGGGAAAATTGCCGAGATGTTGGTGGAGGCATTTAGGGCACGATTACTAGGAGGATAAGCTGCTTTCTGCACCTAATCTGAAGTACGTTGCAGTTGATGGGTATGTTAGCCATGAGTTGTAGATTGTAAATTTTCGTTCCAGGCATCGCATCATTGAACCACCACCAAGGCAAGTTGTTTGCCCCAGATGCCGGAGTGTAGATGAATCTACAAGCCGAGGCAAGCGACCGAAGGCATCCTGGGATTGGTTGCCTTCTCCAACAGGCTGGGATGTAGACTTTTAGTGCATGATTGTTGTCTTTGTATGAGGCTTGTTATGTTTATGAAAACATGTTATTTCAGAAGTACACTATGTGAGCAATTACGAATTGCTGTGTATTAGAACTATAATCTGGGTTTGGTTATGACTGTATCCTTCGCTATAATCTAGGTTTGGTTATGACTTGTGACTGTATCCCACCTTATTCATGTCAGTCCTAGATTCTGCCGCATGCAAATGGCACAGACAGAATTTATAAGTATGAATGTTGAGCATACAAAAGGGGGGAATACAATTCATACAGGTTAACTACCTAATAGCATAGGGATCATACGAGCTCGGTTCTTACACACATAATGCTGAGTAAATACATGTGAGATAAAACTAGGAATGGAATGCGAACTAGTAGTGGTAAACAGCACACTCACCCACCCGCCAGATCCTGTTGAGCATCTCGTAGCAGACATATGCATCCCTGGCATCTTACTTGGTATAGGAGGTCGTGGTTGCGCATGGACAGATGCAAAAGCGCCACCCTCTTCCTATCTCCGGTATACTTGAGGTCAAGGCCGACGATCTTGTACCTGTCCATTGGCTCCTGTAGACACCACTCGTACATTGTGATGACCTTGGCGACCTCCGCTGACGTATTTCTGTGGACGACCATCAGCTTAGTGGTGCCATGGGCGGTGACGGTCTACTCGTTGGTGAAGTCGCTCCCGTCACTGAACATGCGGTACTCTGCGTCCATGGCAGCAGCTAATGTGGCGGCGATGGCCTAGGATCGGTAGCGGTGGCTGGGACTAGGCGTGGCGGTGGAGTGATATGTTGTGGTGGTATGGCCCGGCGAAGACGGTGCTTGCGGCAGCGTCGATGGTTCTTGCGGTAGCTACGGCGGCGGCGAAAGGAAGGAGTTGGGGATTTTTGCACAGTGATGTACTGTGGAGATGGAAGGCAATGCTTAAATTGTGTTTACCATTATTCTGGTCATACCCAAGCGGAAGCAAGTTTGACCAAGCGAGCACCATTGGTTTCCAATCCTAGCGATTAAATTCTGTGGCCGTGCCCGGTAGGCGATGGGACAGGTGTGCGATGTGGCTTTGGCGTGGCAGAGACCGGTCACGGAGACCACCGTCCTGTTCCCGATCTGTAGTGGGTGCGCGGTGCTGACACGACGTAGCGTGACAGGACAGAAGGAAGTGTACAACTATTTGTGATTATTATTCCCAACAAGTTTAAGAAGTGTAAGCATAGACAGGGACCTAGCATCCCTGCACCCCGGGGCAGCCGCTCAGGCCTGCCGATTGCGCAAAGCTTGCAATTTCCTTTCTTTAATTTGGTGATTTTGTCCAGAATTTGCCAAATTGAAGCTCGTTTTCCCATGCTTCTATAAGTTTCTGTGTAGGGCGCTGGTGTAAGCATGCATGATCAAGCAACTTTACAACAAACGTGTCGGTGGAAAAGCATGAGGTTTCAATGCTCCACATAGTTTAGGGATTTCTATTTTCCCTAGCCGATTAGTTTGTCCTCACTTTTGCCCTCCCTCCATTCCGAAGCCCTCACATGCACTCGGAGGAGGGTGTCATCTGGTTAAAGGCTTCATAGTTTCTTGTGCCCTGTCGCCTAAATTGGAAGTTTTTTTTGTTATCTGGCCTTTTTAAGAGCGCCCTTTCCCCTCTCTCTACTAACAGTTGTGTTTTTTTCCCAAAAAGGTAGCGAATCTAGAGCAACTTCTCTCTTCATTCATTGTTCCTTTTGCCTTGTTTTTCCCCAATCTGGCAGCAAATCTAGAGCAGCAAAACTAACCATCACCATAAATAAATTCAGTAAATAGAGCAGATGTAGATAAAGCAGCTAATATAGGTTATATAGTATGGTACTTAACGAGGTTCGACAATTAGCAGCTGACAAGTTCAACACAGACAAGACAAAAGAAGCTGCTTTACAACAGCAGTAGCAACAGCAGATCAGTGGCCCCTCGTGGCCTTTGCCAGGAGGGCCTCCGCCTCCTCCCTCTAGCACCTCCTCCACTTCTTGCTGCCCAGTCCCTTGACCTTGGGCGCCTTGGGTTTGATCAGGGGCATGTGACCCTCCTCGATAGCCACCTTCTGGAGGTTGCAGAGGTGAAGACCGAGCGCCTAGTGCTTGGCTATGAAGCCGTGGACATTCACGGACTCGCCGCAGGTCCTCACATCCTCGGCATGCTTCACGAGGGAGTTGAAGTCCATGGCACGGGGCCTCCTGGTGGAGCAGAAGGGGCACCTGTACACATCGCCGGCGAAGAAGTTGTTGTACTGGCCGGACTTTAGCCTCCTCCACACATGACGAGTCTTGGTGTCCTTGGACTCTTCATCGCTGCGGATGTCGCTGCTATCCTCCTGTTGGAAAAAAAAGCAGTAGAGTGCAATAAGGACATGATTGAGATATTTTGATTATTGGGATTGGTTATTTGCATAAATTAACCGATTGAGATCTCCTGATTATTCCCCAAATCTCAAACCAAATCGAATATTTATCCCAACTACGAATAGGGGGGTTCAAATACGAACAGGGGGATTCATCAAAATACGAGATCTAACACAGAGGATTAGCTACTATAAAAATATGACTAGCCGAGCCCTAATAACATACGATCTAACATCCAACGATGGGAACGCGGGAAGAACAAGGGAAGAGGAGAAAACCCTGGTTACCTCCGACCATGGGTCGACGATGCTGGTGTCATAGGGGTTCTCCGGCCTTATGTAGACAACCTCCTCGTAGGGGTCCCAGCCGAGCGGGATCTGTCTGAGACCAGCGAGGGCCTCCTCCCCGGTGGCTACGGTGAATGCGGGGACGGGGACAGGGGCATGTACGGGGATGGGGGGCCTGTACGGGGACGGGGGGCTCCTCTCTGGTGGCCTTGGAGGCTCCGATGGCCACCGCGCCATTCGTCTCCATCGCCGGCGTGGTTGGGGTTTTCTTGGGGCTTTGTAGAAGGTGATAGGACAGTGGAGACGGTTGAGTGAGCGAGTGAGTGATGAGTGAGAGTGGGGAGGCCTCTATTAAAGGACAAGGGGAGCGACGTTTCGTTGCACTACCGTGCACCGCGTACGCTACTGCACCGTGCACAGCCACACGTGTCCGCTACCACCCCGTGCACCGCACACGCGTACCGTGAGTCACGTTTTTTCCTTCGTGTCTAACCCTGGCGATTCAGTTGTACTCAGTTTTGCCCTCGAGCATAACACTAGCAGTTTGGTTGTACTCAATTTTGCCCTCTAGTACTCACACTGTCATGTGCAATATACTCAGTTTTACCCTCCAGTGGTTGGTCAAGAGAGAGTCAACGAATAGGTTTTAGCTAGCTAATTGAGTCATTTTATGCACAACAAATTCAAAAGGAGCAAAACACAGTGGCATCTATGATGAGGACATCCCTAGTCCTTTACCATTTTCTCCCAATGATGATGATAATGGTGCTGCACAAGACAAGTCCAATGAAGTTAGAATTGGACCAATTACAAGAGCACGTGCAAAGCTACTTGGCGAACAGGTGAACTCAATCTTAATTGAATCTGATATTTTATTTGATGAGAACTTTATACTGCCTAAGTCTATGCACCTTTGTATGATCAGGTTTGTTGACAATACAAGCGTTGCACGTGGAGGAGAACGAAAGTTGTAGCGAGAAGAACAAGAACTGATTTCCAATATTAGCATGTGCGCGAGGGAGGAGACAGAGGCAGGCGCACTAGGAGACAATGAGGAAATCATGTATGATCAAGAGAGGGATGTGGCGCACCAAGAAATACACGTTTGCGGTGTTCCACGATGTTTGGCCTGCGCGCCAATTAGGCCGAACCCATCTATGGGTCGTTATGTATCAGTTTGAGTCGAACCGGGTTAGTTTGGGCCAAAATAAGGCTGGTTTTAGGCCTGGTTTGTGGGGAGCTCGCCCCAACCTCTTTAAGTATCCCCACAGCCGCCGCAATTAGGGTTAGACCATGTTTAGATTAAACCAATACTTGTTTCGTTCAACTGCTGCAAGCATTCATCTGAAATTATATGTTCCTCTTTAATTCGATCAGGAATATCTACCATACCTCCACTTTGATTCGATCTGGAGTTTTCTACTGAAAGTTTTCGTGTTTTCTGTTGTTCCATTGGGAACTGGTAGATTGCAAACAGCTTCGTGGTCGGCGGCTACGTGCGCAAGTGTGTGAAGTTGCGAATACCATCTGGGTTGAGATCTGTTGCATTAGCAACAGGGGAACAGCTGGTGATTCACAACATCCCACAAGTTATCTCCATTACATCCACCATCATCTACGACGTGCTCAACGAGAAGATCGGGCCACCCCTTATCATCTTGGTATCAGATTCTCAGGTTTACTCGGTGAGCAATTCATCCCATAGATTAGTTGTTTTTGTTCTATACAGAAAAGCCACACAAAAATATTAGGGTTCATAGTTCTTTGCCATAGCCTAGAAAACACTGTTCGTGAGTTCTTGTTGCTGATCGTAATTCTTTTGTGTAGTCTTTCTTCTAAATCTGAGTCGTAGTTTTTGTCTAATCTTCGTCTGTTTTTGTTCCTTTGTCGGAGTCCATAGACTGTTTCTAGCCTGTTTCTCCTGTTCTTGAGGTTGTTCGTCGTGTTCTTGGATTTTAGATCTACTAGATCTGTTCTCTAGTTGTTTGATTTGGGGTTGTAGATCCGTTTAGAAAGAAAGAAAAAAAAAGCAATCTGATCGTGATCTGTACGTGAGTCTCTTCACGTTTCCAACAAGTAAAAAAAAGATCGCTAGCCTCGCTTGACCACAGACGAGTCTCAGCCTTTGCGTGAGCTGCCTCACGTTAAAAAAAAATCCATCGCTGTATCCACGCCTGGGGACAGACCAGTCTGTGCTAGTACGAGAAAAAAAAATCTTGCAGCCATCCTGTCGGAGCAGGATTTTAGGCCGTTTTTCTGCCGTGGCAGAGACCAATTCTCAGGGTCAAATTTTTTTGTTTTTTGTTTTTTTACTGAGTCCACATAGCGTACCTATCCTTGTGAGCCTTAGTAAGCCTTTCTTAGTGTTTAAAACTATCCTACGAGACTAGCGTGCTTAGTGCTCTGCGGGCTACTCAGTTTAGCAATCTTGTGCCCGTTTCGTTGAGACATTGCTAGCGTCTCTCCTTGTGCATTGCAACACGAGCATTACTCCCGACATATATCAATTTTTGAGCTCTTTTTTTATAGTTGCAATTGCCCCATTTATCTCCACCGTGTGTGTTTTCGTGGGTCTGTGTCATACGATCATCACTAGGATTTTTGAATTGGTGTTGTTAGGTATCCATACCAAGCTCCACCTTATACCCCCGGTTGTCGTGTGATAGTTTTTCCCCTCGGTATTCGCTTCGTCACATCCATGCACGTGCTGCTCATACAAGTTGGTAAGCTATCCTAATTCACTTTGGAACGGTAAGATACATTGTCTTCTTTTAGTTTTCAGTGAGTTGGGAGAGTTCCACCATACACCATTTTTATTTGCACTAACATACTAATCATGTCTGAGAGTGTTAATTTGCAGACGAAAAAGGATCCTACTTCCGTGGTGCATTGGAATGAGTATAAAGCATTGCATGATCACTTGACATATCGGATAGATGTTGTTGTTACTATTATACAAGAAGATGCACGTGCTATTGATTTGGAACTTAAGGAGGCAAAAGAAGCAGCATCCACAACTCAGGACACTATGACTGCAATTCAGCGTTCGATCGCCGATTTAACACAAGCTGTGACTACATTGCAAGCATCTGTTGATCGTCAGCGCAACCAACAACAATTTGCTGCGGAAGAAGAGGGTGATGCAAGTGCTCTTGGTGACAATCATGGACATGTTGATGATGGTGCTGCAGCGGCTAATGCTGCATATCCTGGAGGCCGTGGCAATGGAGGCCGAGGTGCTGGTATACCTCATGGCCGTGGTTTTGCGCCTGTTGGTGCATGTCGTAATTTTGAAAATCCAGAGGTCCAGCAAGAGGATGGGCTAGGAAGACCAAAATTTTCTCTTCCCAAGTTTGAGGGCTCGAATGATGTTGAAGAGTATCTTATATGGGAGCTGAAGATAGAGAAACTATGGCGTTTGCATGACTACACCGAGGATAGAAAAATCAAGTTAGCATCTCTGAACTTGATGGGTATGCTTTGCATTGGTGGGATAATCTGGTGCATACAAGGCAAGAAGAAGGTGATCCCCCAATCATTACATGGAGAACTATGAAGCAAGTGATGCGTGACAGATTCATTCCGCGCAACTACATTCGTTCTCTCTATGATAAACTGCAGAATTTGAAGCAAGGCACAAAGAGTGTTGATGATTATTATCAGGAGATGGAGTTGATTATGCAGCGTGCTAGAGGAGAATATCATTTTGCGGCCCGAAAGTTGGGGTGGCCAGGCAACGCGGTACCCGAGTTGCCTGAAATCAGCCGCGATGACTACAGTTGGCGTGCCAAATACTCAGAGGGTCTTTTTCGGCATGAATTCAACTTTATGATTCAATACATAAAATCTGGCTAACGGCCGTCAAGTTGGGCCCCCTGTCAGCTTTCGCCATAATGTCGCTATCGTCGTTGCTGCCATGTAGGCTTGCAGCATTGGCACATGCATCCTTTACGCGTCTTCTTCTTCCTCCGGGGCGGCAATCTGTGGTCGCGGCCATGGCGTGGAGCTAGTACTTGGACGAACCTGCTCGGCCCGTTCTCCTCCCTATCCCGAATCAGAGCTCGCCCTCACCATGACCGCACCATTGGCATGGCGCAGGGACGGGAATTCATTCCCGGGTGAGATCTGTCACCATGCCGACCATGCTCGGTCCTGTTGGCCTCCTCCAGAATCCAAGCTCATTATTTCTAACAAGCTCGTCGTCGCCGTGGTCGCACACCAACTAGCCACAGCGCCTTCCTCTCCGAACCCCAAAGCCACATCCACCTAGTTCGGCACAACGCCAACAAGGTGAAAATGCATCAAGTTTTCTTCTTGTGATTGTAGAAAAACATGTATGTACCTTGGCCGTAGCATACTCTAACAATGTACACATATATTGTTTACTAGATTTTCATTTGAAATTAGTAGCTCCGTGATGACGAAACATAGAGAACCTAAATGGAATGACGATGACGATCATGTTCTGTACTTTACATTGCATCAACAAGTGCTTGCTGACGAAGCAAGTTACCAAGAGAGTGGAGTTCATCAACCATTGCCAAGAAATATGTGAACAAATCAATGAGCGATTCAATGCAAATACGCGTAGAAAAGCTAGATCCATGTCATCAATCATCAATAGGTGGCACATTCTAGTGATGCGTTCAAATGCGTACACGATGTATCATTTGCTTGAAGTGGTTGTTATCCTGAGCAAAAATGCCTGGTATGCACATTACATTTGTATGTTCTATGCTGCAATTCTGTTGTTATGGGCGTGGAAAGAAAAGCTGGGCTTCACTGAATATTACCCAGTTAGGCCTAACTTAGTCTTACACAAATAAGCACAGCTTAGTCTTTACACACATAAGCGTAACTAATGATAAAGATAAAGACAAATGGTTCATCGGATCTGTCAGTATGAGCACTAGGTCCCTGGAGCTGGTGGTATCGTCGGAACGAACCAGAATGTTGCGTTTGGCCGTCTTTCGTTCTCCTTCAAATAGTACGACCCCACTGATGAGCCAATTGTAGGCACCCTCCACCGACGTGGATTCGGCTCCAGGTCGGATCTGGAGTGTCAACATGATAGGCGCGTGAGTGTGCAGCAAACACACAGTCTGCTATCAACACTGGAAGTGCTGGCACCTCAGCAACAACACCAACATGTTCTTCCTGGACTCCGGCAGCAGCCTCAGTAGGTATTTCGTCAGCTTCACCAGCAGTAGCCTCGGTAGGTATTTCGCCAGCTTCACCAGCAGCATCATTAGCAAGTATTTCGTTAGCTTCACCAGCAGCAGCATCACCAAGTATTTCGTCAGCTTCACCAGGAGCAGCAGCAGCTAGTTCTTCGTCAGCTCCACCACCACCAACACCACCACCAGTAGCAGCAGCAGCAGCATTAGGGGCCAGGGCTGCCTGAGCAATTACAGGTTCAACAGCTCTAGGGGCTCCGACAAAGAAAGGGTAGTTGATCCCAAGAAACACAGATTGTCCCTTTAGATTGTTGACTCTGCTCCAGACTTGCTCTACTGGGTCTTCGGATGGGCATGCAGACCTCGAGAAAACGTGACACCGCAACGATGGGTATGAAGAAAGTTGTGTCCCCATATGTTCTATTGTATCACCAATGCTATTTAGTGCTCCGCTGATATGAATCCACAAGAGTTCATCATCTTGTTCCGTGTTGTCTCCGAGAGGTGCCAGGAACCAGTGCCGTGTCCCAAGTTCAGCATCTGCTACTACATCTTCGATGACCGGAGCTGGAATGATGCGCGGGGCTGCGTGGGTACCTGCGTGTTACTAACAGTCAGTAAGCAGAATTTTACATGGGATTTTACATGCTATATGACACCATGACTCACCCCAAATGGACGGCTCCCAAACACGCACGTCGCCGCTAGGTTTAGTGACCGCATAAATGCGCTGCGGTCTGTACGAAGAGTAGCCATAGGTGAAGACGGCGTCGACATTCTTCTCTGGCCGCAGGAAGTCATCGCGCAAGACTGTCCATTCCCTGTCTTCTGGGCATCTAATAAATGTGATTACCTTGTCGAACATCGCTAAGAGGTCGTACTCCTAGTTCTTCCACGCCCCCTCCCATGGTCTATGTGGGAGATGTATCTTCACGAGGTCAAGTTCTGCCATGTTGAACCTGTAAGCGAATTCGGAAATGGGCGGCGGCCACCCGCTGTTGAATGCAGTAATGCCGACACCCTTCAAAGATGGCACTGCAAGTCTCTTCGATCTGTAGCCATTTTTTGGAGTCCAAGTACTGCCATCCTGTGATAAAAGGACCAGCCACTCGCCGTTGCCACCCACCCAGTTCTGGTCATCTTCCATTTCTGTCTCTTCTTCTTCCTTGATATTCACCACTACTGATTCGGACCACTTATCCAGCAGCATCAGCTTTGCATGAATATTCTACAGAGTTTGTTGTCAATTGGTACAATAAACTAGCATGGATTCCATTGCAAATACAATTTGACAACTGGGCCTTCAGATTAAAGTACACAAAATATCGCCTAAATATGAGTGTCTCCTCAGATATCGCCTGAATTGTGCATGTGTCACTACGAAGATACTCAATATATGGAGTAGTAGCAGAGCCCCCAGAACAAACTCCTGACGATGATCATAAACAGCTCGAGGCATAACAGCTTTAAATCGTCTAATCTGTTTGTTTTTATTTTACAAAACAGCATATCACCTAGCAGGCATTCCATTGCAAAATCGAAATTGACAACTCGTCTATCACCTAAAGTAAGACTGTGTCACTACGAAAATACCAGAATATCAGGTACGAGAAGAGCTTCCGCTGTACAGAATAGTCTTAAATGGTTCGATTTGTTCAAACCGCGCGGGCACACAACACGTTCGACGAAAGGAACATAGGATTCTGATGAGAGTTCAGCACATATGAATCAACGATATGATTGAACGAATAAGCTAGATACTGGAACTTATGTGGCCATCGCGGTCGTCTGGCCATTTGCTATTATCGAGGTAAAGAAGGCCTGGCGTGCCGAACGGTTGTTCGTCCATGTTCCGCATCGTCACGCAGTAGCCAGGGATGCAGCGGGTGAGGCGGCCGGCTCAGATGATGTCCAACCCTGAGGCGATCATGTGCACGTTTGCGGCGCTGAGGTTCGGCCATGCCCAATCCTCGCGGTAGCGGTCGCCCTGGCCATCCGCGTCGTTGTCGCATGCCATTCTCTTCAGCCTGCTGCTACCCCAAGATCTACCCATAGCGGCAAA
Source organism: Avena eriantha (assembly GCA_910589775.1). NCBI lineage: Eukaryota > Viridiplantae > Streptophyta > Magnoliopsida > Poales > Poaceae > Avena > Avena eriantha. The sequence continues at coordinate 275,333,084 of OU342741.1, forward strand.
TGGAGTCTGGAATCCGGTAGATTAATGTAGGTGTTGTGATAAGGAGGCGGATGGATTCGAGAGGGGGTGGAATCAGGGATTGGGCAGTTGTTCGAGTCGGGAGTGAATCTGCAAGGAACAGCCGCCGCCGCCGGTTCTCATTCGCGTGGAAGACAAGAAGGGAGGCGGGCACCAGAACCATCGAGAGGAAGTGAAAAAATAAATCGTAAAAGAGAAATGTGCGGCCCGCCTGTCAGTGAGTGAAGGTCGGCACGCGCAAACGTGCCTACGTTTGAATTGATTCCACCGCATGTAAGTGGCGCAGAACAAATTGTAGGTAGCGCTAGCGTCGACGTGTAAAACCGCCATTTTTCTCCACCTTCACCTTACTACGAACGGTCGTGCACCATTCCATATATTGGTAAGGGCGGTTCCAATATTTCACTTCTCCGTCTCATTTCCTCCTCCACGGCCTCATCCATTTCCTCCACCACCGCATCACCCTCTTCCTCCATATCCTTTTCCTTCTTGCATGTAGTCATGGACGCTCCGGACGTCCGAAACGACGGCAGGCAAGAAACTGTGCACTTCGACATCGAAGTACATGGCGGGAAGAAGATCGATGTCGTCTACACCACCGACCCTCGAACGGTGAGGAACACTCTGAATAGTTACACGAGTTGGCTGCAGTTCGAAGAAAACAGGTTCGTAGGTCTCGACCTTGAGTATAGCCGTGATCACCGTAGGATCGCCGTGGTGCAACTCTCCATGAAGGGGCACGTCCTCGTATACCAGCCTTTTTGCGAGAAGGGGGCTGACGGGATCTGGTAGACTTTGTTGTCTTTTTGTTCTTGAACCGTCTATTTGCAAAAGTTATTGCTACATTATTTGTCTGAATTCATTTTCATGCAGGTGCGGCGAAAGCATTAGGGATTTGTTTCATAACTTTCTCGTGAACCAGCACATAACATTTATTAGTGTTGACATCACGAATGACACTAAACTGCTTGAAAGCCCGACTTTCAACATTAGAATCCCAAAGGAGTGCAGAGTGGACATCTAGGAAATTTACTAGATCCCAGGGACGAAGGGCGGCAAAACCGGGATGGCCGCTCTTGCCTCCGAACTCATCGACCCGTGGTACGCTGACATGAAGGACATATTGCTGAGATGTTTGTGGAGGCGTTTAGGGCACGATTACTAGGAGGATAAGCCACTTTCTGAACCTAATCTGAAGTATGCTGCAATTAACGGGTATGTTAGCCACGAGCTATACCGCTAGATTGTAAAATCTCGTTCTAGGCATTGCATCATTGAACCACCACCAAGGCAGGTTGTTTGCCCCAGATGCCAGAGTGTAGATGAATCTACAAACCGGGGCAAGCGACCGAAGGCATCCTAGGATCAGTTGCCTTCTTCAACAGGCTAGGATGTAGACTATTAGTGCATGATTGTTGTGTTTATGAAAACATGTTATTTCATAAGTACACTATGTGAGCAATTACGAACTGCTGTGTATTACCTTTGTCAAAATATAATCTGGTTTGGTTATGACTTATGACTGTATCACACCTTATGCATGTCAGTCCTTAATTCTGCCGCATGCAAATGGCACAGACAGAATTTGTAAGAATGAATGATAAGCATACAAAAGGGGGAATGTAATTCATATAGGTTAAGTAGCTAATAGCACAGGGATCATACGAGCTTGGTTCTTACACACAGAATGCTTAGAAAATACATGCGAGATAAAATACAGGCGAGATAAAACTAGGAACGAAATGCAAAACTAGTATTGGTAAACAACACACTCACCCACCCGACAGATCCTGTTGAGCATCTCGTAGCAGATCTCCCTCCTGTGTAGGAACTCGCGAAGCTCCGGACATACAGATTTGGCCCTACATATGTGATATAGGAGGCAGTGGTTGCGCATGGATAGCTGCAAAAGCGCCGTCCTCTTCCTATCTCCGGTATACTCGAGGTCAAGGCCGACGATCTTGTACCTATCCATCGGCTCCTGTAGCCACTGCTCGTACATTGCGATGACCTTGGCGACCTCCGCTGACGCATTTGGGTGGACGACCGTCAGCTTGGTGGTGCCATGGGCGGTGACGGTGTACTCGTCGGTGTAGTTGCTCCCGTCGCCGAACACACCGTACTCTACGTCCATGGCAGCAGCGAATGCGGCGCCGGTGGCCTAGGGTCGGTAGCGGTGGCTGGGACTGGGCATGGAGGTGGAGTGATCTGTTGCGGTGGTATGGCCAGGCGGAGGCGGTGCCTGCGGCAGCGTCGATGGTTCTTGCGGTGGCGGCGGCGGAAGGAATGAGTTGGGGATTTTTGCACATTGATGTGCTGAGGAGACGGAAGGCGATGCTTCAATTCCGTTTACCAATATTCCGGTCATACCCATGTAGAAGCAAGTTTGACCAGGCGAGCACCGATGGTTTCCAATCCTAGTGATTAAATTCGGCGTCCGTCCCGGTAGGCGATGGGACGGGTGTGCGACGTGGCTTTGGCGTGACAGAGACCGGTCACGTAGACCACCATCCCGTTGCTAATCCGTAGCGGGTGCGCGGTGTTGACACGACGTAACGTGACATGACAGAAGGAAGTGTATAGTTATTATTAATTTTTAACAAGTTTAAGAAGTGTAAGCATAGACATGGACATAGCATCCCTGCACCCCAGGGCAGCCGCCCAGCCGATCAGGCCTGCCGATTGCGCAAAGCTTGTCCCGAATTTGCCAAAATGAAGCTCGTTTGCCCATGCTTCTATAAGTTTCTCTGTAGGCCACTTGTGTAAGCATGCACGATCAAGCAACTTTGCAACACACGTGTCGGTGGAAAAGCATTAGGTTTCAATGCACCACATAGTTTAGGGATTTAGAATAGCTACATGGTGGAGCTCTAGCCAAATTGCATGGTAAAGCCAAATTCAGCTTTTTTTAGATTTAGCTATAGCAACATTGTGTCTCGTTTGTCATCAATTTTGCCCTCCCGATATTCTGAAGCCCTCACATGCACTCGGAGGGGGGTACCGTCTGGTCAAAGGCTTGGCCGTTACGTGCGCCATGACGCCTAAAGTGGATTTTTTTTGTTATTTGGCCTTTTTAAGAGCGCCTTTTCCCTCTCTCTAATAGTTGTGTTTCTTTTTGCCCAAAAAGGTAGGGAATCTAGAGCAGCTTCTCTCTTCATTCATTGTTCCTTTTGCAATCGTTTTTCCCCAATCTGGTAGCAAATCTAGAGCAGCAAAACAAACCAGCACCATAAATAAATTCAGTAAACAGAGCAGATGTAGATAAAGCAGCTAATATAGGTTATATAGTACGGTACTTAATGAGGTTCGACAATTAGGCTGCTCAGCAGCAACAGCAGCGGACTGCTTCAACACAGACAAAACAAAAGAAGCTGCTTTACAGCAGCAGCAGCTGATCAGTGACCCCTCGTGGCCTCTACTAGGAGGGCATCTGCCTCCTCCCTCTGGCGCCTCCTCCACTTCTTGCTGCCTAGCCCCTTGACCTTGGGCGCCTTGGGTCTGATAGGGGCATGCGACCCTTCTCGATAGCCACCTTCTGGAGGTTGCGGAGGTGAAGACCGAGCGCCTGGTGCTTGGCCCTGAAGCCGTGGACGTTCAAGGACTCGCCGCAGGTCCTCACATCCTCGGCATGCTTCACGAGGGAGTTGAATCCGTGCCACAGAGCCTCCTGGTGGGGCAGAAGGGGCACCTGTACACGTCACCGGCGAAGAAATTGTTGTACTGACCGGACTTTAGCCTCCTTAGCACATGGCGAGTCTTGGTGTCCTTGGACTCGTCGTCGCTGCGGAGGTCGCTGCTATCCTCGTGTTGGAAAAAAACAGTAGAGTGAAATAAGGACATGATTGAGATACTTTGATTATCGAGATTGATTTTTTGCATAAATTAACTGAATGAGATCTCCCGATTATTCCCCAAATCTCAAACCAAATCGAATACTGGTCCCAACTACGAATAGGGAGATTCATCGAAAATCGAGATCTAACAAAAGAGGATTAGCTACTGTAAAAAATACGAGTAGCCGAGCCCTCATAACATACGATCTAGCATCCAACGATAGGAACAGGGGAAGAACAAGGGCAGGGGAGAAAACCTTGGTTACCTCAGACCATGGGTCGGCGATGCTGGTGTCGTAGGGGTTCTCCAGCCTTATATAGACAACATCCTCGTAGGGGTCCCAGCCGAGCGGGATCTGTCCGAGACCGGCGGGGGCCTCCTCGCCGGCGGCTATGGAGGATGCGGGGACGGGGACGGGCGGCTCCTCGCCGGCGGCCCTGGAGGCGTCGATGGCCACCGCGCCGATCTTCTACATCCCCGACGTGGTTGGGGTTTTGTTGGGCGTGTGCAGAAGGTGATGGGATAGTGGAGACGGTTGAGTGAGCGAGTGCGTGATGAGTGGGAGTGGGGAGTCCTCTATTAAAGGAGAAGGGAAGCAATGTTTCGTTGCACTACCGTGCACCGCGTACGTTAATGCACCGTGCACGGCCACACGTGTCCGCTACCGCCCTGTGCACCGCGCACGCATATCGTGAGTCACGTTTTTTCTTCGTGTCTAACCATGGCGATTCAGTTGTATTCAGTTTTGCCCACCAACAGTTGACCCTCTGTGATCTAGCGAACAGGATAACCCTTATATCTGTCGGGGGCACCCCTCTATCCATGCAAAATAACGAGTATGCCACCGGAACTTTAACTCCATAAACAGATGAACTTGAATATATTTTGAAGGGTACGAAAATAGAAATCCCCATACTTTAAGGGTCTAGATACGGTAAGAGAACTAAATATTATTAGTGGTCGGGCCAGCAAAGTGACGGGTTGGTCGGCTTAAAGTTGCTGATTCCTAAGTAAGGGGACACTAGGCCGGTCATGACATACTCCCTCAGGAACTTGCCATAAGCAGCGTGCTTATCCTTGGTCGCCGACTTGTGTTTACTAGCCGGGCTTTTACCGATACCAACCGCATGAAGAATCAAGCTGGCAATCCTCGGGTTGACTCCTTTCTTACAGAAAGGGCACCTGAGCTCCCCAAGTCGAGTGCGGAAAGGGATTATCCCGCTCTTGAGCTTCTTCATGACATGGCGGCTCTTGTTGTCCCTAGTCTCCTTGTCAAAGTAAATCTCACTTGAATCCACCTGTAATGTATGGAATACAAACCGAAATGAGCAAAATAATAAATATATATTCCTTCCACCATTCCGAGTTACTTTCGATGCAATAACATGTCTATACAGGTTCAACAGTTCATTACGGCTGTCTCCCCAGCTCGCTCCTAAATTAATGTGGTTTGTGTTATTGGTAACTTATTAATAAATAAATAATGTGGATTCATTCAGAACAGACTAGATCTGTTGAGGGCAAACCTCTAGGGTGGCCCGATCTTTCACGACTCCCTTTCAAATCGAGGATGGAGTGCGGGGAGAGGAGGGGAGGATGAACATGACGAACGAACGCACGAAGAACGCGAAGAACACACACACACAAAACCATAATACACACCAATAGCTCACGCCGGCGGTAACCAGTCCGGCGCAATCCCTAGGATCGGCGTCGGGCGGAGGACTCTCTCTCGAACCGGCACGGCGAGATGGGAGACTCGGTGAGATCTTGACGTCTTGGCAAAGGGACACCGATGCCAAGGCCTTGTACAACGCGGAGGCACGATGCAAAATCCAACAAGGTTTGGGGGTATTGGTGCTCCTTGGTCAAGGAGCATGAGGCAAGAATTAGATAGATCCACAAAGGGGTTTCCACTAATTCAAATATCATGCCTAGGGTTTACAATGGAGGTGGGGGACTATATATAGGCCAGCCACTTAAACAGGGGTACTTTAGGAATAAAAGACAAGTTCTGGACGGATTAAGGGTTACATCGGCCGCAGGCCCAAAGGCCTTTTCATGCCTGGCGACGGTCGCACCGGAGACTCTGGTGTGGTGATCCGGAGACTCCGGTCTAGGCCAGAGATTCCGGTCAGTCTCCGGACTAGCCTCCGGACCAGCCTCCGGAGGGGCCTTCAGATTGTCCCAGGGCCCAGTGTAGGGGCCAGACGGAGGTGGGGCCGGAGACTCCACTGTCTTCAGGCCGGAGACTTTCGTGTGCGCAGACCGGAGACTCCGGTCTGAGAAGCTCCAGCGTCTTCTGCTTCACGATCTGCTCCTTGTTCTCCATCCTGGGGGTGCTTGGTGATGTGTTGGTGTTTCGTACCTGATGATGCATAGAGTAGTTGCATGAAGTAGCACACAATCCAAGGATGTATCAAATTGGCACGAGGCGAGGAGCGAGTTCACCTTAGCTTGTAGGAGTTTGGCTCGAGCACGAGTCATGGGTCCACTTGGGGGACTCGGTGGTGTAGATGTAGGAGCGTCCATAGGACGGGCCGCATCAGCTCCCCCCCCTTGGGAAAGATTCATCCTCGACTCTTCATGGTTATCATCTTGAACATGTCCATGGTAGGGTGAGAGATCCTTGACATTGAATGTATTGCTTGCAAGGTACTTGGAGGTCGGTAAGTCGATGATGTAGGCGTTGTTGTTGATTCTTCTAAGGACCTTAAAGGGACCATCTCCTCTTGGCTTGATCTTGTAGTCATGTTCCTTGGGGAAGCGGTCTTTGCTTAGGTGTATCCACACAAGGTCACCTTCTACAAATATCATCTCCTTCTTGTCCTTGTTTAACCTTGAAGCTTGGCGAAGGACTTGTTGTTCGATAGTAGCTCTTGTTTCTTCATGAAGCATCTTCATAGCTTGTGCACACTTCTCGACGCCATGTTCGTGCGCTCATGGAGAGGTAGTGGTAGGATGTCGAGCGCGGTGAGGGGCTCGAAACCATAGACGATCATGAATGGACTCATCTTGGTTGTTGAGTGCTTTGCTCGGTTGTAGGCGAACTCGGCGTGGGGAATGCATTCCTCCCAATCCTTCAAGTTTTTCTTGATCAACACACGTAAAAGAGTTCCAAGGCTTCGGTTGACAACCTCGGTTTGTCCATCGGTTTGAGGATGCGACGCGGATGAAAAGAGGAGCTTGACGCCGAGCTTGGCCATGAGGGTCTTCCATAAGTAGCTCATGAATTTGACGTCGTGGTCAGAGACGATTGTTCGTGGCACACCATGTAGACGGATGATTTCCCTGAAAAACAGATTTGCAACATGTGAAGCATCGTCGGTCTTATGGCACGGTATGAAGTGTGCCATTTTGCAACCACAACAACAAATATAGAATCATGACCATGCTTAGATCTAGGCAATCCTAACATGAAATCCATGCTAATGTCGGACCAAGGTGTATGAGGAATAGGCAATGGCATATAAAGACCATAGGGATTAGCTTGTGACTTAGCTTGAACACATGTCGTGCATCGTTGAACGTATCGCTCCACGTCGTGCTTTATCTTGGGCCAAAAGTAGTGAGTGGAGAGCATGCCTAATGTCTTGTTACGGCTAAAGTGACCCATGAGGCCTCCACCATGAGATTCTTGGAGAAGCAAAAGTTGAGCGACGACTTCGGAATGCATAGCTTGTTTTGTTTAAATAGAAAGCCCTTATGCAAATAGAAATCATCAACTCTGTCATTGGAGCACTTTGCGATGATTGGTTCAAAGAATGGGTCGGAAGCATACAAAGATTTTATTTCCTCAAGACCCAACACGTTGATTTCATGTCTCGTAAGAAGGCTTGTATGTTTGCGAGACAATGCGTCCGCAACTACATTATCTTTGCCCTTCTTATACTTGACAATGTACAGAAAAGACTCCATGAACTCAACCCACTTAGCGTGTCTCTTGCTCAAGTTACCTTGGCCTTTGAGATATTTCAACGACTCGTGGTCGGAATGTATGATAAATTCCTTGGGCCAAAGGTAGTGTTTCCAAACTTGAAGGACACGAACTAAGGCAAAAAGCTCTTTGTTATAAATTGGATAATTAAGGCGAGCACCATCGAGTTTCTCGCTATGGTAGGCCATAGGACGTCTGTTTTGCATAAGGACTCCTCCAATGCCAATACCACTAGCATCACACTCTATCTCAAAAGTTTTTGTGAAATCCGGTAACACAAGGAGAGGTGCTTCGGTGAGCCTCTTTTTAAGTTCATCAAAAACTTTTTGTTGTGCTTTGCCCCACACGAAGGTGACATTCTTTTTGGTCAATTCATTAAGGGGACAAGCAATGGTTGAAAAGTCTTTCACAAAGCGACGATAGAAACCGGCCAACCCATGAAAACTTCGGAGTTCACTCACATTTGTTGGGATGGGCCAATCTCGTTTGTCCTTTACCTTGGAAACATCAACTTCAATTCCCTTCGAAGAAACGACAAATCCAAGAAAAATTAACTTGTCTTTAGCAAAAGTGCACTTGGGAAGATTAGCATAAATCTTTTCATGTCGAAGGATTTGCAAAACTTCCTTGACATGTGTTATATGGTCCTCAAGTTATTTGCTATAAACAAGAATATCATCGAAATAGACAACAACACTTTTTCCAATGAGAGAACGCAAGATGTGATTCATAAGGCGCATGAAGGTGGATGGGGCATTGATAAACCAAAGGGCATAACCAACCATTCATAGAGACCAAGTTTGGTCTTGAAGGCGGTTTTCCACTCATCACCTTCAGCCATGCATATTTGATGGTAAGCACTATGAAGATCGATTTTCGAAAAAATAGTGGCTCCACACAACTCATCAAGCATGTCATCGAGACGTGGTATGGGATGTCGATAACGCACGCTGATAGCATTGATTAGACGACAGTCCATGCATAACCATAACGTATCATCCGTCTTTGGAACAAGAATCACAGGTACAGCACTTGGACTAGTGCTAACTTGGATCAAACCTTTGGAGACGAGTTGGTTGATTTGACGTTCGATCTCCTTCGTCTCCTCCGGGTGCGTGCGGTAGGATACGCGGTTTGGAAGAGGTGCGCCAGGGATGAGGTTAATGCGATGTTCGATGCCACGAAGAGGAGTGATACATTGCAAATGTATCTATAATTTTTGATGCTCCATGCTTGGTTTTATCCACTTTCTTGTGTTTTGTCCACACTTTGGAGTACTTTTCATATGATTTCTTGGACTAACCTATTAACAAGAGCCACAGTGCCAGCTGCCTGTTTTCTGCTGTTTTTGGTTCTAGGAATTCAGAAAATGAATATCCTCGGAATTGGACGGGACAAAAGCCAAAGTGCCTATTTTTCCAGAAGATTCCAGGAGCCAGAATACGAGACGGAGGAGGCCAGGGGCTGGCCACACCACCCCCAGGCGCGGGCTAGGCCTAGTCGCGCCAGGGCATGGTGTGGTGCCCCGAGGCACCCCCTCGGTCTCCCTCTTCGCCTATAAGAAGCCTTCTGACCTAAAAACTCTAGGGGGTTCGACGTTTTTCCACGAAAAGTTCCGATGTGCCGCCGGCACCGAAGGGGTGATTCGGGGGACAGAAAGTCTCTGTTCCGGCACCCTGCCGGGACAGGGAAGTGCCCCCGGAGCCATCTCCATCGATCTTCACCATCATCTTCATCGACCATCCATGTTTCCCCCATATATGAGTGAGTAATCCCCCGCTGTAGGCTATGGGGATGGTAGGGATTGGATGAGATCGTTCATGTAATGGCATCAGGTTGTTAGGGCATGGTGCCTAGTATCTTTTATTAGTGCTTTATGACTTTGTTGCAACTTGTTGTGCTTAATGCTTGTCACTAGGGCCCGAGTGCCCTGATTTCAGATCTGAACTTATTATTGATTCATTATGATAGTATTGTTCTTGGTCTTATCTACAAGTTGTATACACACGTCGTTGTCCGGAACCTATGGCCCCGAAGTGACAGAAATCGGGATAACTGGAAGGGAAAGGCTTTGATGTGAGGATCACATGTGTTCACGGAGTGTTAATGCTTTGCTCCGGTGCTCTATTGAAAGGAGCACCTTACTTGCCAGTAGTTCCCTAGAGGCCCCGCTGCAAACGGGCTGGAAGGACAAAATATGTTGTGCAAGTTCTCATTGCGAGCACATATGACTATATATGGAACACATGCCTAGGATTGTCTAGTACTTGGGTGCTTTATCTTATTTATCTGCAATTGCCCTATGCTCTGATTGCTATGTGAATTGTCTTGTCCATGCAACGCCCGTCCATCCATCCCTATGCCTACCGCACTCGAATCCCACTGTTTACTGCTTTTGTTACTATTGTCGTTGCTTTACTACTGCTGTTACTTTACTATTCCTACTACAAAACTGTTGCTACTGATAAACTATTGTAAGCAAGATTGTTTCTAGGTGCAGCTGAATTGACAACTCAGTTTTTAAGGCTTATAAATATTCTTTGGCTCCCCTTGTGTCGAATCAATAAATTGGGTTTTACTTCCCTCGAAAATACTACGATGCACCCCCTATACTTGTGGGTCATCAAGACTATTTTCTGGCGCCATTGCCGGGGAGCATAGCTTTATTTATCAAGTCCACTTGGATTCTCTATTGTTCAAGCTAAGTTTATCTTTCTCCTTGTTTGCTTGTTTCTTTATCAAAATTACAAAAAAAATTAGTTCCTACTCTAGTTGTTATTTTCATTGGTCTGCTATTGTCTTGCTTTATCATGCTTGATGTCAATGGTTGGTTTCTTTGAAACTGAATCTTATTGGCAAAGTGGGTTCATGGAAGATCAAAAAGATTATTGTAAGGAACACCACTTGTAACAAAAAAGGAAACACTTATGGGAACAAATTGATAGATTGTATACCATTGCTAGAAATGTGTGCTCTACTTATAATGTTACTTATTGCTGTGATGAGTCTTGTTGCAGAAAAAGGTATAAACACCTCCCTTTTCAATGTGAGTATAGTGATAATGATACCATATCTTCCTATGCTAAAGGAATTTATGAGTTTTATGATGCGGAACAAATTGAAGAATTTATTGCTTGGAAGGGTGCTTTTGAACTTGCTAGTTTGCTTGAAAATATTGATGATTCACCTTACAAATATGAGGTGTATGGTATGCTTAAATTTTGCTTTGATAATTACAAGGATGAAAATGGCTATATTCTTGAATATTTTAATAGATGCTTTCCACAAATGGAAGAGACTAGAGCCTTGCAGGATCCTATGGAAGAAGAAATTGATGAACCTGAAATCTCATTAGATAAAAAAGAGGAGGAGAGTGATGAACAAAAGGAGGAAGAATGGATTAACACCCATGCCTACCTTCTAATGAGAGTAACTCTTTATCCCCTACATTATTTGATTGTCCCCCTTGCTTACTAAAGGAGAATGAATGTTATGTTCCTGAGGTTTCTCTTGAAAATGTTTATGATAAATCTCTAGTGCTTGTAGATCATGAAAAGCATGCTTTATGTGATAGTTATATTGTTGAGTTTATTCATGAGGCTACTGAAAATTATTATGAGATAGGAAAATATGGTTGTAGAAGTTTTCATGGTATAGAAACACCTCTCTATGTGCTGAAAGTTTTGAAGTTACTCTTGTTTTATCTTCCTATGCTTGCCACTTTGTTCTTTGTGAATTTATTTGCATACATTATTCCTATGCATAGGAAGTGGGTTAGACTTAAATGTGTTTTGAATTTGCTTCTTGATGCTCTCTTTTACTTCAACTCATATTTCTTATGAGAGCATCCTCTCAAACTTTTGTGCCTGAAGATGATAATATGTCTATTATTCTTGGGAGACCTTTTCTTAAATACAACAGGAGCTGTTATTAATTGTAATCAAGGGAAGGTGACCTCCAATGAACACATTGTCTATTTTCTCAAGAAGATTGAAAGGACTTATGGTTTGAATTAAATTGAACATTGAGGGCATTCAAGTTGGAGAAATATATTGTCCCATACGAAGAGAAAAATTTGAAACTATTATGATTGGGACCATTGCTATCAAGGTTGAGGTAACATAATCATTAGTGGGATACAAAGTTTTGTCTCATATGAAATTGTTTTGGTAACAAGACCTGATCAACCTTGTTAACAAAAGGATTTCATTGAACAAAACAATGTTTTCACCATGATTATCTCCGCTTACTTCTATTCTATCCATTTTAGTTTTTGCTTCTTATGCCTAACTTAAAGGCGTTAAAGAAAAGTACTTGTTGGGAGATAACCCAAGAGTTTTAGATGAGTCTTGGAAGTTATTACCTCTGTAATAACCGCTCCTTATCCTTTTTATTTGACTTTTGTGCCAAGAGTAACCTCTAATGAGAGAGAAGTAATGATTGGGAAAGTTGCTGTCCCGAAACAGATTTTTGTGCTTCACCGTAAAAATTCCTGAGAGAGCTCTGTACGTCGGATTGAGCTGTAATTGTTTGCTCTTCTGCCCCAGGTTGTTATCTAACTTCCGTTAGTTCAACACTTTTTGATTTGAGCAACAGAAGGTCTTCGAACAAATTCGTCTTTACCTGCTGGTCTGTTTTGACAGATTTCTGCCATTTTCTGTATTTGCTTCTTGTTAGTTCCTTCTTGAGTTCTTTTGGGGAATTGATCTTTATGAGGGAAGTGCTACAGTAGCTAGTGTTCTAATTGAAGTTTATTTGGTGTTAGAACTGAACCTTAAGACTTATTTATCTTGAGTGCACTAATGTTGCTAATAAAGATTGTGTGAAGTTTTGTATTAAGGAAAAATTTCAGATGTATGGAAGGAATGAGTAATGAGATGAAGGATGGACTAAAGCTCAAGCTTGGGGTTGCCACGCGTGTCACCACAAGAAATATCCAAGATGGACAAGCGTCAAAGCTTGGGGATGCCCAAGGCATCCCCTTCTTCATCAATAAAAATCCCAGGTTTCTTCCAAACACTTCATTTTTATTGTTTCATGCACAGTTGTGTTGTTCTTGGAGCGTCTTCTTTTTCGTTTTCGTTTTGGTTTTTAGTTTACGTGGTTTTGTTAGTTTTCTAAATAAATTGGTTGGACCCCCCTCTTTCATACATTGGTGTTCAAATGGTTTGGTTTGGTTTGTTGGAAAAGAGTAGGAAAGCTCATGCTTAAGTGGTAAAGAGAGCTTGTTTTTGACGATGGCCTATGCTTTGTCATGCCATGCTTGATATTGTTTTGGCCTTATGCTTATTATTCTTTGCTGTAGCATGACTTGTTATAAACAATTGAGATTGCTTATTGTGCCTTGGATGAATCATGCGTTGTTTTAGCATATTAAAGCATAGTATAGTGGTATTCTCCTTTGATGCTTTATTTGGGTTGACTTGGCGCATGCTGACACCATGTTATGACTATCTCAAGTCACCATAAGCCTTTATGATCCTTTAGTTTTCAACTTCTAGTATCACTTTATGCTTTGATCAATGATGTATTCTCGCTCTGCATGATTATGGCCATTATTGCTCTCTCGTTTGTTGCTCCCTTACTATTGATAGCCTTCACTTACACTGAGTGTTCTACTCATGTTTCCAACTCCCTTAAACCAAAAATTGCGAAAGTGTCCACCATACTTACCTATTAGCATCATTTGCTACTTCCGTGCATATTCAATATGCCTAGTTTTCTTCCAAATAAAATGTTTGCTTGTTTTGAGGAAGTTAGTTAGTAAAGCTCTCACGAACTTGATGGCACACTTTATTTCCTGCACTTAATAAACCTGAACCATTGTGAACTCTCCATGAAAGTTATATGCTTGCTAATTATAGGCTAGGGATTAGCAGAACCGTGCTGTCACGGGGAACGCTTTCAACACTTGTAAATATATACCTAGTTGATGCCTTGCTCTTTTGTTTGCGGATGTCGTCGGTGTGAAATAAAAGGGGAGCTTGTAAGTCCATGGAGTTATGTATGTGTGTTAGAGAAACGCCTGGGCCGCTGGTCTAATCCATGCTGACATGGTGGAAACCTGCAGCATAACCATAATGATATCTATGAAGCATTCTTCTTATAAAAAAAGAGAGAGATAGTTATTGAGAAAAAGAAAAAGAAAAAGGAGATTTATGAAAAGAGGGAAGAGAGAAAAAACACCATTTCCCATGGTAAATAAGAAGATTGATGAGATACTCATTGTCTGCTTGCCTTGTCATTTTGATATGGCGATTCTTCCGTATCATCGGGCAAGGGGTACCCCGTTGGCGGTTCTCAATGATACGCACATACATACGATGACAAGAACTTACCGGTAACTAAAGTTGAGTAGCATGAGGAGCGGCCCTCGTACTCAAGGGACTTGGGATTTTCAGTTTATAGTCTGTCAAGCATATAACTCAGATTGGACCTCACTTTCACCTTAACCACATTAAAGATGCTTATGATAGGGGCAATGAGAGCTCAAAGCTAATGAGTACTATACTTTCAGCATTTGGAAGCCTTTCAAACTATGCAAAACCTTTTCGTTTACCTGTTGAGTCTCCACTTATTCTTTGAGAACTTTCTTGAGAGCATAGTGGTCATTCTTAGTTCTATGTGCATTGTCCCAAGACTTGTTGATTGATGCATACCTTGATACTGCTTGTTTTAAACTATTTGTATGTAGTCACTCTTGTAAACTTTGAAGGTGTCCTATGCATACTTTTGCTACTCTATTGAGGGACAAGCTGAATGCCACTATGCTATGTTTTATTTATGTGAAACAAACAAACGTCTTGCAAAGCATTGTTATTCATGAATCTTTTGTTTGTTCCTTTTCATGTTGCATCATTGTTTCCTTGTCTTATTGCTAGAACTTTGTCTTTCATGTTATGATTGAAGTACTATGATCCCAGCTTTGAATGTTTTACAAATGCTTTGATCAAGTTTATGATGGTGCATGTCACCTAAAAAATTATTCTTTCTTTTTATCACTTACCTACTCGAGGACGAGCAGGAGTTAAGCTTGGGGATGTTGATACATTGCAAATGTATCTATAATTTTTGATGCTCCATGCTTGGTTTTATCCACTTTCTTGTGTTTTGTCCACACTTTGGAGTACTTTTCATATGATTTCTTGGACTAACCTATTAACAAGAGCCACAGTGCTAGCTGCCTGTTTTCTACTGTTTTTGGTTCCAGGAAAGTCAGAAAATGAATATCCTTGGAATTGGACGGGACAAAAGCCAAAGTGCCTATTTTTCCAGAAGACTCCAGGAGCCATAATACGAGACGGAGGAGGGCCAGGGCTGGCCACACCACCCCGAGGCGCGGGCTGGGCCTGGCCGCGCTAGGGTATGGTGTGGTGGCCCCAAGCACCCCCTCGGTCTCCCTCTTCACCTATAAGAAGCCTTCTGACCTAAAAACTCCGGGGGGTTCGACATTTTTCTACAAAAAGTTCCGCTGCGCCGCCGCCACCGAAGGGGAGATTTGGGGGACAAAAGTCTCTGTTACGGCACCCTGCCGAGACGGAGAAGTGCCCCCGGAGCCATCTCCATCGATATTCACCATCATCTTCATCGACCATCCATGTTTTGCCCATCTATGAGTGAGTAATCCCCCACTGTAGGCTATGGGGATGGTAGGGATTGGATGAGATCGTTCATGTAATGGCATCAGATTGTTAGGGCATGGTGCCTAGTATCTTTTATTAGTGCTTTATGACTTTGTTGCAACTTGTTGTGCTTAATGCTTGTCACTAGGGCCCGTGTGCCATGATTTCAGATCTGAACTTATTATTGATTCATTATGATAGTATTGTTCTTGGTCTTATCTACAAGTTGTATACACACGTCGTTGTCCGGAACCTATGGCCCCGAGGTGACAGAAATCGGGTTAACCGGAAGGGAAAGGCTTTGATGTGAGGATCACATGCGTTCAAGGAGTGTTAATGCTTCCCTCCGGTGCTCTATTAAAAGGAGCACCTTAATTGCTAGTAGTTCCCTATAGGCCCCGCTGCAAACGGGCTGGCAGGACAAAAGATGTTGTGCAAGTTCTCATTGCGAGCACGTATGACTATATATGGAACACATGCCTAGGATTGTCTAGTACTTGGGTGCTTTATCTTATTTATCTGCAATTGCCCTATGCTCTAATTGCTATGTGAATTGTCTTGTCCATGCAACGCCCGTCCATCCATCCCTATGCCTACCGCTCTTGAATCCCACTGTTTACTGCTTTTGTTACTACTGTCTTTGCTTTACTACTGCTGTTACTTTACTATTCCTACTACAAAACTGTTGCTACTGATAAACTGTTGTGAGCAAGATTGTTTCCAGGTGCAGCTGAATTGACAACTCAGTTGTTAAGGCTTATAAATATTCTTTGGCTCCCCTTATGTCGAATCAATAAATTGGGTTTCACTTTCCTCGAAAATACTGCGATACACCCCCTATACTTGTGGGTCATCAAGGAGGTAGTCCATCTGGGAGCTCTTCGGGGAACACATCCTTGAATTCCTACAAAACACTCATCAAAGATGGAGGAACATTGGTTAATTCTTTAGTTCCTTGCGCTAGTCCCTTGCAAAGGAGGACATAGTGCAAGATGGATGGTGATGAGGGCAAACCTCTAGGGTGGCCCGATCTTCACGGATCTCGTGGTCAAATCGATGGGAAAGCGAGGGGAAAGGGAGAAGGTAGCAGAAGCGGACACACACCTCGCGAAGAACACGATGAACACACGCAAAACACACACGATACAAGGCCGATTGCTCTCACCGGTGGCCACCGGTCCGATAGAATCCTCGCAAGGAAAGATCGGTCAACGTGCTCCCGTCAATCCCAAGCGGAGAGGGAAGAACACCTTGGAGAGGGTCTTGACGTCTTGGCAAAGGGACACCGATGCCAAGGCCTTGTACAACGAGGGAGGCGCGATGCAAACTCCAACGAGGTGGTGACGATAGTCGATCCCCTTTGGTAGAAGGGGATGATGCAAAACTAGAGATTCAACAAAGGGGATTTTCTTTAGTCTATCATCTATGCCTAAGGGATACAATGAGGGGTGGGGGCTCTATTTATAGGCCAGCTTCAAGTTCAGGGGTAGTTTGGGCATAAAACTAGGGTTTGGTGCGAAATAGAGGGGTACATGGGCCAAGGGCCTAGCTGTTGGCTCGCAGGCCCATCACTTGGGCCGGACAGTCCGGGTCGGCACGGCCAGACAGTCCGGGCTGACCGGACACTCCGGGTGGTGCCCAGGGAGTGTCCGATATGACCTTCTGAATGTCCACGCCAGGTCCGGGCTCGGGCAGGTCGGACACTCCGGCTGAGTCGCGCCGGAAACTCCGGTGGCGCCGGACACTCCGGCTAGATTCGGGCGGACACTTCGGCTCAGGCAGCTTCAGGGCAGGTGCAGCTTCAGGGCTCGTGGGTCGACGATCTGGGGGACTCGGCGTTGTAGATGTAGTAGCGTCCGCAGGACGGGCTGCATCAGCTCCCCTCTTCATGCACATCACTAAGAAGATGATGTCGAGAGACCTTCTTGATCCTGGGGTTCACCATACAGTCGTCCTTGAGAAGCTTGATGTGGCAACTCTTCACTGTTCCTTCACCTTCCATGAAGCCTACAGAGCTCACAACAAAAGCGAAGCAACACTCAAAGAGTAGCCAATTCATGAAGATTATAGCATGAGTCCTCAAGTAGAACGAAGTCACCTTATAATGTAGAGATAGCTCATTGAAGGGTAACCCTAGGTAACTCTCTTCGATTGGTCTTGTCAACTCTTTGTCCATAGAGGTTGACGCGTAAGCAATTGTACCTTCACACAACAAAGACCAAGCAAAATATGTTTGTGTGTGATAGAGGGGCATGTCATTGGTGGCATGTCCATTCTTGTGCACAACACTATTAGCACAACTCAAGTATCGCAAACGAAATGCGTATGCAAGGTCAAAATGCATGGAAGTTAATTGAAATCATCCAAATGTGGGAACTCAAAAACTCCATATAACATCTTAGTGTGGCACTCAAAGCAATGGACTAAAATATTGATCAACATCTTTGATGCAAAGCTAGGAGAATTCGGCAAAAACACATGAGGCATATGCAAATGCAAAGTATCACATGGAAATATCAATGAAGCATATGTGATATCACAAATATCATCCATAGCATGCAAGTCATCAGAAATCATCATGTCCACTAGTAGGATCATGGCATCATCAACACCCTTATTTTTACCTTGTTCATACCTCTCATATGAAGTGGGTGTTGTGGTAGCATTGACCTCCATGTGGACGACTTCTTCATCATGTATGGGGATGGCATCATCTTCATCCACCATGTACATCTTCTTGGTCGGACGCATCATCATCTCCAAGCTTAGCGCTTCTTGATCCATGGAACCTAGCAAATCATGAGAAAACACACTAGAGGTAGAGGGTAAGTCGTTAGAAATCAAAGTGGTCTCACATGACCTATCAACTACCACTCTCAACTCACTAGGTGTATCACTCATGCCCTCCAAGTGGAAGCACTCAATCTCACATATGGTGGAGTCACTCATCTCACTCTTGTTTTCACTCAAGTGGGCTAAGTGGCTCTCATGCTCACATGGGATTGGTACTACATCATCACTCAAGCATGTAGGGGTAGGCTCGGTTCTCTCAACTCCATGCGCCTCCTTTGGTGAAGGGAAAGTCCCATGCTCACCATTCTTGACCTTGTCGTCGCCATCTTGCACCTTGGCTTGTGTAGTCCTCTTGACGTACTCGTCCAACTTGGCGAAGTAGAGGTCTTCGTCTCCCTCATCCATGAAGGTGCATGCGTCATCTCGGACGTCAAGTTTGGGCGTTGAAGCTTGATGGCGTGGAGGAGAGCTTGCTCTTGGTGCCATTTTGGTGGTGGCACGAGTAGTTGAAGGTGCCTTATGATGGTGTCGACGGAGGTCATTGGCGTGCCTTGCCAAAGGTTGATGCAGATGGCACACTTGATCATCCACATGACGCTCGCGACGATGCTTCTTGTCCTTAGCACTCTTCTTTTCATGGTGGTGCCTTCTTGAGCTTCGTTGAGCATTATGGATGGTGCTCAACATGTACTCTCCGTCTTCATGGCGAAGATGCCTTGAACGACGTCTTGTATCCTCTTGATGTTGGCGATGATCTCTAGAGGATTTATGTCGATGAAGATTCTTGCTTCGTGGCGCCTCTTTGGGAAGATGATGTTGGGGCGCCACTCTTCCATGTACTTTGACCTTGCATATGCATCCGGTTTGCTATACTTGAGTTGTGCTAATAGTGTTGTGAACAAGAATGGACATGCCACAAATGGCATGCTCCTCTATCACACACAACCATATGTTGCTTGGTCTTTGTTGTGTGAAGGTACAATTGCTTACGTGTCAACCTCTATGGACCAAGAGTTGACAAGACGAACCGTAGAGAGTCACCTATGGCTGCCCTTCAACGAGCCATCTCTACATCCTAAGGTGACTTCATTCTACTTGAGGACTCATAATATAATCTTCATGAATTGGCTATGCTTTGAGTGTTGCTTCGCTTTTGTGGTGAGCTTTGTAGGCTTCATTGGAGGTGAACGAACATTGAGGTGTTGTCAATTCAATCTTCCCGAGGACAACTATATGGTGAACCCTAGGATCAAGAAGGTCTCTCGACATCTTCTACTTTGTATGAGCGTGTAGAGTCGAGGATGACTCTTTTTGAAGGGAGGGGAGATGATGTAGCCTTGGCTCGCAGGCCCATCACTTGGGCCGGACAGTCCGGGTCAGCACGGCCGGACAGTCCGGGCTGACCGGACACTCCGGGTGGTGTTCGGGGAGTGTCCGATATGACCTTCTGAATGTCCACGCCAAGTCCGGGCTCGGGCAGGCCGGACACTCCGGCTAAGTCGCGTCGGACACTCCGGCTGGATTCGGGCGGACACTCCAGCTCAGGCAGCTTCAGGGCAGGTGCAGCTTCAGGGCTCGTGGGTCGACGATCTTGGGGACTCGGCGTTGTAGATGTAGTAGCATCCGCAGGACGGGCTACATCAGATGGGTTGTTCCGAACATCTCTCATCTCACTTTTGGTGGCAAGGAGAACACTCTAAGTTTTTCCACTCGAGTTTGGCTTGTGGCTCTCACTCACTATGAGGTGGTTCTCTCTATCACCGCTCTTCTCACAAGTAGGTGTTGTGCTTTGCGCCCTCGCTAAAGCCTTTGCATTGTCCACAATTATTTGGCTAGGAGTCATCGGTTGCAAAACACATGTTTTGTTGAGCCATTTGAAGGTGTATACATTGGTGCGACCATCATGTTGAGCAGCCTTGTCAAATTGCCACGGTCGACCAAGAAGCATGTGGCAAACTGTCATAGGAACCACATCACACTCCACCGTATCTTTGTAAGGACCAATGGCGAAGGAGACCGATACGGTATGCTTGATCTTTACGTACCCTTGGTCACTTAGCCATTGCACGTGGTAGGGGTGCTTGTGTGGATGGAGGGTGAGGTTGAGCTTCTCACACAACTCGGTGCTAGCGAGGTTGTGACAACTCCCTCTGTCAATGATCACCTTGATAGATTTGCCATTGATGACGGCTCGTGTTTGGAAGATATTGGAGCGTTGCTCTTCATGCTCTTGTGCTTGAGTGGTCAAGATCCTTGTGACGACAAGCGATGGACTTGCATCATGTTCACACATGAGGAGTTCTTGATCATCTTCCACTCGTTGCCGTGCCATGGCTTCCTTGACACGGGCATCAAACTCATCTTCACTCAAGTACCCTTCATCACCATTGTCATGGATGAACAAGACTTTCTTGTTTCCACATTCGGCCAACTTGTGTCCTTTACCTCCACACTTGTAGCATTCACCGTTGAAAGGTGTAACACTCTTTGCTTGCTTGCCACTTGGGGGCAGTTTTCCTTGAGGAAGTGTGGGCTTGAAGGAAGGATTAGAGGTACTTGAGGATCTTCCATTGAAAGTTGTTGGTTTAGCGATTGAAGCTTGCTTGTAGGTGAAGTACGTCTTGGGCTTGTTGTACTTGATATCCTCTTGCACTTGACGTTCAGCCTTTGTTGCGATGTGCACAAGCTCAACCATTGTGTTGTATGTTTGGAACTCGACGATGCGCTTGATGGGGTGGTTCAACCCAATAAGGGAACGTGCCATAGTTTTCTCCATGCGCTCATCAATGTTGGCGCGAATCAAGTTGAGTTCCATTTCCTTGAAGTACTCTTCCACAGTCTTTGTCCCTTGACGAAGCGCTTGAAGGTTGTTGAAGAGGTCACGCATGTAGTGCGCGGGGACGAACCGGGATCTCATGTGAACCTTCATGTCATGCCAAGTTGTTATTGGCGGCTCTTGTCTTGCATCACCAGCAACTTGAACTTGTTCCCACCAAAGGTTGGCGTAATCATCAAACTCAAGCGAAGCCATGGCGACCATCTTCTCGTTGCTATAGTTGTGCATGCAGAAGATCTTGTCAACTTTGAGTGCCCACGAGAGGTATTCTTCGGGGTCATTGGGTCCGGTGAACTTTAGCTTGCCAAAAGTTTCTTCATCGTTGCGGTCATTGCGACGAGCTTGGTGACCTTGTTGATGATCTTTTAGATGGGGAGGTGGAACTTGGTTCTCACGTCCTTGTTGCGGAGCTTGCTCTTCATATTGTTGTTGAGGAGCTTGCTCTTGCTCTTGGCGCGGTTGTTCACGTGGTTGAGGCGCTTGGGCCTCATGGTGGCGAGGGTGTGGAGCCTCTTGACGCAGTTGATGACGAAGAGGAGGCTTGTTCCTTAGTTGGTGATGTTGGTTAGGCACATTGGCCTCACGGCGAAGAACATGGTCATGAGTCTCTTGACGTGGTGGGCGTCGCTCAACTTGTATCACTTGACGCTCCAAGTTTTGTTGAGGTGGGGGAGGCGCCTCGTGATGACCATGGCGTTGGTGCGGACGTTCATGACGTTGATGACGAGGAGGAGGATCTTGGAGAGCTTCGCGTCGATGACGAGCTTGATTCTCCAAATTGGAGTCGTCACTTGTTGTGTCAAGTATGTATAGCGGTCGGTGGTGGTAGACTTGTGGTTGCACTTGCGGTTCTTCTTGTGGTTGCTCGTGTCGGATCACTAGTGCCCTTGCGTGATGATGGTGTTCTTCATGCGTTGCTCGTGGCCTTGAAGAGAGGTCACCATCATAGCTTGACGTTGTAGCATGCCGTGGGGAAGGTACATAGTTCGAAGAGGTTCCATCTTCAACCACGGGGGCGCCATTTCGTCTTGGAGCACTTGGAGGTAGATCTTGTTGCGGAGGTGCATGACGACACGAAGAACTTGAAGAGCTTGAAGCACGTGAACGCGGTCTTGTCATTCCGTCGATGAGGCGTCGAAGGTTGTCATTTGTTTCGGCGACGGAGTGTTGAAGCGACTCATTTTGGTGGCCGAAGTTGTGATGCATTGCTTGCATTTGCCTTTCCAGGCCATCGAAGCGGTTGTTGATGTTCTTGAACTTGTCTTGTGTCTCGCCAAATTGTTCATTTTGTCACGTCTCAAGGGCTTGGCAACGTTCACGGAACACTTGGCAGACGATGAAGTGACTTGCGCACGTCATGTATGGTCCTTGATCTTCTTCTTGGGGAGGTGGTTGGCTCGGCTCACCGTGCCTATCCATCATGCAAGACACACAAGTATTGTATATGGAAGTGTAAATATGGTGGTGTTAGCCTTGCACCTCACCTTGGGGATTGCACCAAACTAGAACCACAAGTGAGAGCTATAAGCGTGCAAAGTGGAATTGCAAAGAAAACTCACACTAAAGAAAGAACTAACTCTCAAAAGCTTGTTGGTGGTAGGTTAGGATTGTGGAATGCCAAAGAACCAACCAAAAGAAAAGGGATAGTCAAAAGTGGGTAAAATCCAACAAAACTCAAGTCAAAAGTGGAGGTCAACAACTCAAAAGGGTGACGGGAACCTACGACTATGTACACACACGTGGAGAAAGTTGGGATTGACCGACTATGAAACTGAGTAAACAAAATGTCCTAATGAAGACTAAGCTCGTTGTCGTGCCAATGCAAGGAGAGACCGTGGCTCGTTTGCAAAGAGGGAAAATGAGCAACGTATTTGTGCACTTGTCTTGGGCGCTCTTCTTTCTCTCTTGCTTACAACTTTGAGACTCTCTTTAGGAATGGGAGACTATTTTTCTTTTGCTTTTTCTTTGTACCTTTTTCTTTCTTTTGTATTTTTTTTTGCTCTCCTTTGATGCTAACCTAGTCACACTTGATATTGCTCTTGCACACTCACTATCCAAGGACAAATGCACAATGTTCAAGCAAACACAAGATAAGCCACTCTCATGGGATATGTACACACAAAGGAAGATAGGGGTTAACAAGGTGACACAAGTTATACCTTCTTTGATGATGAACTTGGCATCGGTGGTGCAGGATGATGTTCGTGTGCTGTGGTGTCGATGAGCGCGGGGGTTGTCGATGCGGAAGCTTGTTGTTAGTGGACGACACGCACACGGGCACAAACAAACAAGAGGAAATTAGCCAATGCAAGATTAGAGGCAAAACTGTCAAAATCAAGCGTTAGGCCGGAGACTCCGAGATTTCAGGCCGGAAACTCCGGTGCAGGCCGGAGACTACGGTGTGGGTAGGCTAGAGACTCTGGTGTAGGCCGGAGACTCCGGTCTGGAGTCAGATCGCGAACTGCTCGTGTTCTTGAGCGGAAATCCACGCCTTGGGTCCTCAAATCGTGAGCAACGAAGCTCTTGATACCAATATGTTGAGGGCAAACCTCTAGGGTGGCCCGATCTTTCATTATTCCCTTTCAAATCGAGGATGGAGTGCGGGGAGAGGAGGGGAGGATGAACACGACGAATGCACGCACGAAGAACGCGAAGAACACACACACACACACAAAACCACGATACACACCAATAGCTCACGCCGGCGGTAACCGGTCTGGCGCAATCCCTAGTATCAGCGTCGGGCGGAGGACTATCTCTCGAACCGGCATGGCGAGATGGGAGACTCGGTGAGATCTTGACGTCTTGACAAAGGGACACCGATGCCAAGGCCTTGTACAACACGGAGGCACGATGCAAACTCCAATGAGGTTTGGGGATATTGTTGCTCCTGGTCAAGGAGCATGAGGCAAGAATTAGATAGATCCACAAAGGGGTTTCCACTAATTCCAATATCATGCCTAGGGTTTACAATGGAGGTGGGGGACTATATATAGGCCAGCCACTTAAACAAGGGTACTTTAGGAATAAAAGACAAGTTCTGGACGGACTAAGGGTTACATGGGCCGCAGGCCCAAAGGCCTTTTCATGCCTGGCGACAGTCGGACCGGAGACTCCGGTGTGGTGATCCGGAGACTCCGGTCTAGGCCGGAGATTCCGGTTAGTCTCCGGACCAGCCTCCGGAGGGGCCTTCAGATTGTCCCAGGGCCCGATGCAGGGGCCAGACCGGAGGTGGGGCCGGAGACTCCGGTGTCGTCAGGCCGGAGAATTTGGTGGACCAGAGACTCCGGTGTGCGCAAACCGGAGACTCCGGTCTAAGAAGCTCCAGCGTCTTCTGCTTCACGATCTGCTCCTTGTTCTCCATCCTGGGGTGCTTGGTGATGTGTTGGTGCTTCGTACCTGATGATGCATAGAGTAGTTGCATGAAGTAGCACACCATCCAAGGATGTATCAAATTGGCACGAGGCGAGGAGCGAGTCCACCTTAGCTTGTAGGAGTTTGGCTCGAGCACAGGTCATGGGTCCACTTGGGGGACTCGGTGGTGTAGATGTAGGAGCGTCCGTAGGACGGGCCGCATCAAGATCTCTCCATGTACCAGTTCGTACGTTGCATCTAATCATTAGGACTAGATTTTTTATGACGCCATGATAGATTAGGCTCGAGCAAAAAATATGAAACATGTAGAAATAGATGTACCTCCGGGTACACGAGCGGAGCATGTTCGTCGAACTCCACGCCCTCATCGACGCCTCCGAAGTCGTCAGCACCGGTGAGCACATGGTCCCCCAAGGGGTTGAACTACATGTCCTCCTCGGCTTGTGCTGTGTGATGCTCCTCCAGATCTGCCGCGTGAAGCACCACCCCGGCGGCGATGCCCAGACACTCACCCCCACGCACTGGTTTCATGGAGGAGGTTCGTGCAAGTACGTTCAAGATTGTGGGGTTTTGCTGGATAGGGAAGAGAGAGTAGTGGATGAGTGCGAATGGAGGACCTGATAGGCTGGGTTTTTAATGCGGGGACGTTTAGGCCTCCTCGAGGGCCCCGGTTGGCAGCTCTTCTGGCTGCGGCTGCCGCGTGGAAGGTTCGTGTGGTGGAGGCCTGTCGGAAGTGAGAGTGAAGGCACGCTGCGTAGTAAAAATGGTATAGCCAGTGGTCCGTGGATGACCAGTTGCCGTGCAGTAGACTTGTAGCCTTTGCAGACTAGATTAAACATGACATGACCACTCGACGACTTTTTTCATGGACGGCATTGTGTTCCTTCTTGTAGAAGTCTCGTTGAGGGAGACGTTCGTGCTGTCTCGCGCTGTCCCGTGAAGGGCACGACATGTGCAACGAGCCTCGTTGGATCACACAGGATCAACGGTTGGTGCGCACGATCCGCGTGACAACTGTGACAACCAATCAGGGCGTAGCATATAGAGTGGACACAGGTTTGGGCTTCTACGAAAGAGAGAGGGGGCAAAACTGGGTAGTATCAAAAAACCAAGGGTAAAGCTAAGTAGTATAAAAATGGAAAGTGGGTGTCTTTTACAATGAAATGCATCGTGGTATACATCAAATTATGCGAACATAGATCCACTAGAGTCCATTGCATGTGTGTTCTTTCCACAAACCACATATGTATCCACAAGTCATTGCATGTGTGTTCCTGTCATGAACCACATTTGGATCAACCAGTGCCATTGCATGTGTGTTCTTTCCACAAACCACATATGGATCAACCAATGGCATTGCATGTCTGTTTTTTTCACAAACCACACATGGATCAACCAGTGTTCACTGCATGTGTGTTCTTTCCACAAACCACTTATGGATCAACAAGTGGTCATTGCATGTATTATTTTTTCCACAAACCACGTATGGATCCATATGTGTTCTTATACTAAAACCAGCATTAGAGTCATTGCATGTGTGTTCTTTCCACAAACCACTTATGGATCCACCACTATCATTGCATGTGTGTTCTTTCAGCAAACCACACATGGATCAACCAGTGGTCATTGCATGTGTGTTCTTTTCCACAAACCACATATGGATCCATTAGAGTCATTGCATGTGTGTTCTTTTCCACAAACCAGATATGGATCCATTAGAGTCATTGCATGTGTGTAATTTCCACAAACCACACATGGATCAACCAATGGCATTGCATGAGTGTTCTTTCCACAAACCACACATGGATCAACCAGTGTCATTTCATGTGTGTTCTTTCCACAAATCACATATGGATGCACTAGAGTCATTGCTTGTGTGTTCTTATACTAAAACCAGCACTAGAGTCATTGCATGTGTGTTCTTTCCACAAACCACAGATGGATCAACCAGTGTCATTGCATGTGTGTTCCTGGCATGAACCACATATGGACCCACTAGAGTCATTGCATCTGTGTTTTATCCACAA
This sequence comes from Avena eriantha, assembly GCA_910589775.1. NCBI lineage: Eukaryota > Viridiplantae > Streptophyta > Magnoliopsida > Poales > Poaceae > Avena > Avena eriantha. Next base: position 275,359,526 of record OU342741.1, read on the forward strand.
ACCACACATGGATCAACCAGTGGTGATTGCACGTTTGTTCTTTCCACAAACCACCTATGGATCAACTAGTGTCATTGCATGTGTGTTCTTTCCACAAACCACACGTGGATCAACTAGTGTCATTGCATGTGTGTTATTTCCACAAACCACACATGGATCAACCAGTGGTCATTGCATGTGTGTTCTTTTCCACAAACCACATATGGATCCATTAGAGTCATTGCATGTGTGTTCTTTTCCACAAACCACATATGGATCCATTAGAGTCATTGCATGTGTGTTATTTCCACAAACCACACATTGATCAACCAATGGCATTGCGTGTGTGTTCTTTCCACAAAGCACACATGGATCAACCAGTGTCATTTCATGTGTGTTGTTTCCACAAATCACATATGCACCCACTAGAGTCATTGCTTCTGTGTTCTTATACTAAAACCAGCACTAGAGTCATTGCATGTGTGTACTTTCCACAAACCACACATGGATCTACCAGTGGCATTGCATGTGTGTTCTTTTCACAAACCACACATGGATCAACCAGTGTTCACTGCATGTGTGTTCTTTCCACAAACCACTTATGGATAATCTAGTGGTTATTGCATGTGTGTTCTTTTCCACAAACCAATTATGGATCAACTAGTGGTCATTGCATGTGTGTTCTTTCCACAAACCACTTATGGATCCACCAGTGTTTATTGCATGTGTGTTCTTTTCCAAAAACCACATATGGATCAACCAGTGGTCATTCCATGTGTGTTCTTTTCACAAACCACATGTGGAGCCACTAGAGTCATTGCTTGTGTGTTCTTATACTAAAACCAGCACTAGACTCATTGCATGTGTGTTCTTTTCACAAAACACACATGGATCCACCACTGTAATTGCACGTGTGTTCTTTGCACAAACCACACATGGATCAACCAGTGGTCATTGCATGTCAGTTCTTTTCCACAAACCACATATGGATCCATTAGAGTCATTCCATGTGTGTTCTTTTCCACAAACCACATATGGATCCATTAGACTCATTGCATACGTGTTCTTTTCCACAAACCACACATGGATCCACTAGTGTTCATTGCATGTGTGTTCTTTTCCACAAACCACGTATGGATCAACGAGTGTCATTGCATGTGTGTTCTTTCCCCAAATCACATATGGACCCACTAGATTCATTGCTTGTCTGTTCTTATACTTAAACCAACACTAGAGTCACTGCATGTGTGTTCTTTCCACAAACCACTTATGGATCAACCAGTGGTCATTGCATATGTGTTCTTTTCCACAAACCACCGATGGATCAACCAGTGGTCATTGCATGTGTGTTCTTTCCACAAACCACTTATGGCTCCACCAGTGTTCATTGTATGTGTGTTCTTTTCCAAAAACCACATATGGATCAACTAGTGGTCATTGCATGTGTGTTCTTTTCACAAACCACATGTGGACACACTAGTCATTGCATGTGTGTTCTTATACTAAAACCAGCACTAGACTCATTGCGTGTGTGTTCTTTTCCACAAACCACACATGGAGCCACCAGTGTCCATTGCATGTGTGTTCTTTTCCACAAACCACACATGGATCCACCAGTGTTCATTGCATGTGTGTTCTTTTCCACAAACAACTTATGGATCAACCATTGGTCATTGCATGCGTGTTCTTTTCACAAACCACATGTGGACCCACTAGAGTCATTGCATGTGTGTTCTTATACTAAAACCAGCACTAGACTCATTGCACGTGCGTTCTTTTCACAAACCACACATGGATCCACCACTGTCATTGCATGTGTGTTCTTTCCACAAACCACACATGGATCAACCAGTGGTCATTGCATGTTTGTTCTTTTCCACAAACCACATATGGATCCATTAGAGTCGTTGCATGTGTGTTCTTTTCCACAAACCACATATGGATCCATTAGACTCATTGCATGTGTGTTCTTTTCCACAAACCACACATGGATCCACCAGTGTTCATTGCATGTGTGTTCTTTTCCACAAACCACTTATGGATCAACTAGTGTCATTGCATGTGTGTTCTTTCCCCAAATCACATATGGACCCACTAGAGTCATTGCTTGTCTGTTCTTATACTTAAACCAACACTAGAGTCACCGCATGTGTGTTCTTTCCACAAACCACTTATGGATCAACCAGTGGTCATTGCATATGTGTTCTCTTCCACAAACCACTGATGGATCAACAAGTGGTCATTGCATGTGTGTTCTTTCCACAAACCACTTATGGATCCACCAGTGTTCATTGCATGTGTGTTCTTTTCCAAAAACCACATATGGATCAACTAGTGGTCATTGCATGTGTGTTCTTTTCACAATCCACATGTGGACACACTAGTCATTGCATCTGTGTTCTTATACTAAAACCAACACTAGACTCATTGCGTGTGTGTTCTTTTCCACAAACCACACATGGAGCCACTAGTGTCCATTGCATGTGTGTTCTTTTCCACAAACCACACATGGATCCACCAGTGCTCATTGCATGTGTGTTCTTTTCCACAAACAACTTACGGATCAACCATTGGTCATTGCATGCGTGTTCTTTTCACAAACCACATGTGGAGCCACTAGAGTCATTGCTTGTGTGTTCTTATACTAAAACCAGCACTAGACTCATTGCATGTGTGTTCTTTTCACAAAACACACATGGATCCACCACTGTAATTGCACGTGTGTTCTTTGCACAAACCACACATGGATCAACCAGTGGTCATTGCATGTCAGTTCTTTTCCACAAACCACATATGGATCCATTAGAGTCATTCCATGTGTGTTCTTTTCCACAAACCACATATGGATCCATTAGACTCATTGCATACGTGTTCTTTTCCACAAACCACACATGGATCCACTAGTGTTCATTGCATGTGTGTTCTTTTCCACAAACCACGTATGGATCAACGAGTGTCATTGCATGTGTGTTCTTTCCCCAAATCACATATGGACCCACTAGATTCATTGCTTGTCTGTTCTTATACTTAAACCAACACTAGAGTCACGGCATGTGTGTTCTTTCCACAAACCACTTATGGATCAACCAGTGGTCATTGCATATGTGTTCTTTTCCACAAACCACCGATGGATCAACCAGTGGTCATTGCATGTGTGTTCTTTCCACAAACCACTTATGGCTCCACCAGTGTTCATTGTATGTGTGTTCTTTTCCAAAAACCACATATGGATCAACTAGTGGTCATTGCATGTGTGTTCTTTTCACAAACCACATGTGGACACACTAGTCATTGCATGTGTGTTCTTATACTAAAACCAGCACTAGACTCATTGCGTGTGTGTTCTTTTCCACAAACCACACATGGAGCCACCAGTGTCCATTGCATGTGTGTTCTTTTCCACAAACCACACATGGATCCACCAGTGTTCATTGCATGTGTGTTCTTTTCCACAAACAACTTATGGATCAACCATTGGTCATTGCATGCGTGTTCTTTTCACAAACCACATGTGGACCCACTAGAGTCATTGCATGTGTGTTCTTTTCCACAAACCACACATGGATCCACCAGTGTTCATTGCATGTGTGTTCTTTTCCACAAACCACTTATGGATCAACCAGTGTCATTGCATGTGTGTTCTTTCCCCAAATCACATATGGACCCACTAGACTCATTGCATGTGTGTTCTTTTCCACAAACCACACATGGATCCACCAGTGTTCATTGCATGTGTGTTCTTTTCCACAAACCACTTATGGATCAACCAGTGTCATTGCATGCGTGTTCTTTTCACAAACCACATGTGGACCCACTAGAGTCATTGCATATGTGTTCTTTCCACAAACCACTTATGGATCAACCAGTGGTCATTGCATATGTGTTCTTTTCCACAAACCACTGATGGATCAACAAGTGGTCATTGCATGTGTGTTCTTTCCACAAACCACTTATGGATCCACCAGTGTTCATTGCATGTGTGTTCTTTTCCAAAAACCACATATGGATCAACTAGTGGTCATTGCATGTGTGTTCTTTTCACAATCCACATGTGGACACACTAGTCATTGCATCTGTGTTCTTATACTAAAACCAACACTAGACTCATTGCGTGTGTGTTCTTTTCCACAAACCACACATGGAGCCACCAGAGTCCATTGCATGTGTGTTCTTTTCCACAAACCACACATGGATCCACCAGTGCTCATTGCATGTGTGTTCTTTTCCACAAACAACTTATGGATCAAGCAGTGGTCATTGCATGTGTGTTCTTTTCACAAACTACATGTGGACCCACTAGAGTCATTGTATGTGTGTTCTTATACTAAAGCTAGCACTAGAGTCATTGCATGTGTGTGCTTTCCACAAACCACACATGGATCAACCAGTGTCATTGCATGTGTGTTCTTTCCACAAATCACATATGGACCCACTTGAGTCATTGCATTTGTGTTCTTTTCCACAAACCACATATGGATCCATTAGAGTCATTGCATGTGTGTTATTTCCACAAACCACACATAGATCAACCAATGGCATTGCATGTGTGTTCTTTCCATAAAGACCACATGGATCAACTAGTGTCATTTCATGTGTATTCTTTTCACAAATCACATATGGACCCACCAGAGTCATTGCTTGTGTGTTCTTATACTGAAACCAGCACTAGACGCATTGCATGTGTGTTCTTTTCACAAACCACATGTGGACCCACTAGAGTCATTGGATGTGTGTTCTTATACTAAAACCAGCACTAGACTCATTGCATGTGTGTTCTTTTCCACAAACCACACATGGATCCACCAGTGTTCATTGCATGTGTGTTCTTTTCCACAAACCACTTATGGATCAACCAGTGTCAGTGCTTGTGTGTTCTTTCCCCAAATCACATATGGACCCACTAGAGTCATTGCTTGTCTGTTCTTATACTTAAACCAACACTAGAGTCACTGCATGTGTGTTCTTTCCACAAACCACTTATGGATCAACCAGTGGTCATTGCATGTGTTCTTTTCCACAAACCACTGATCAATCAACCTGTGGTCATTGCATGTGTGTTCTTTCCACAAACCACTTATGGATCCACCAGTGTTCATTGCATGTGTGTTCTTTTCCAAAAACCACATATGGATCAACTAGTGGTCATTGCATGTGTGCTCTTTTCACAAACCACATGTGGACACACTAGTCATTGCATGTGTGTTCTTATACTAAAACCAACACTAGACTCATTGCGTGTGTGTTCTTTTCCACAAACCACACATGGAGCCACCAGAGTCCATTGCATGTGTGTTCTTTTCCACAAACCACACATGGATCCACCATTGTTCATTGCATGTGTGTTCTTTTCCACAAACAACTTATGGATCAAGCAGTGGTCATTGCATGTGTGTTCTTTTCACAAACTACATGTGGACCCACTAGAGTCATTGTATGTGTGTTCTTATACTAAAGCTAGCACTAGAGTCATTGCATGTGTGTTCTTTCCACAAACCACACATGGATCAACCAGTGTCATTGCATGTGTGTTCTTTCCACAAATCACATATGGACCCACTAGAGTCATTGCATTTGTGTTCTTTTCCACAAACCACATATGGATCCATTAGAGTCATTGCATGTGTGTTATTTCCACAAACCACACATAGATCAACCAATGGCATTGCATGTGTGTTCTTTCCATAAAGACCACATGGATCAACTAGTGTCATTTCATGTGTATTCTTTTCACAAATCACATATGGACCCACCAGAGTCATTGCTTGTGTGTTCTTATACTGAAACCAGCACTAGACGCATTGCATGTGTGTTCTTTTCACAAACCACATGTGGACCCACTAGAGTCATTGCATGTGTGTTCTTATACTGAAACCAGCACTAGACTCATTGCATGTGTGTTCTTTTCCACAAACCACACATGGATCCACCAGTGTTCATTGCATGTGTGTTCTTTTCCACAAACCACTTATGGATCAACCAGTGTCAGTGCTTGTGTGTTCTTTCCCCAAATCACATATGGACCCACTAGAGTCATTGCTTGTCTGTTCTTATACTTAAACCAACACTAGAGTCACTACATGTGTGTTCTTTCCACAAACCACTTATGGATCAACCAGTGGTCATTGCATGTGTTCTTTTCCACAAACCACTGATCAATCAACCAGTGGTCATTGCATGTGTGTTCTTTCCACAAACCACTTATAGATCCACCAGTGTTCATTGCATGTGTGTTCTTTTCCAAAAACCACATATGGATCAACTAGTGGTCATTGCATGTGTGCTCTTTTCACAAACCACATGTGGACACACTAGTCATTGCATGTGTGTTCTTATACTAAAACCAACACTAGACTCATTCGTGTGTGTTCTTTTCCACAAACCACACATGGAGCCACCAGAGTCCATTGCATGTGTGTTCTTTTCCACAAACCACACATGGAGCCACCATTGTTCATTGCATGTGTGTTCTTTTCCACAAACAACTTATGGATCAAGCAGTGGTCATTGCATGTGTGTTCTTTTCACAAACTACATGTGGACCCACTAGAGTCATTGTATGTGTGTTCTTATACTAAAGCTAGCACTAGAGTCATTGCATGTGTGTTCTTTCCACAAACCACACATGGATCAACCAGTGTCATTGCATGTGTGTTCTTTCCACAAATCACATATGGACCCACTAGAGTCATTACATTTGTGTTCTTTTCCACAAACCACATATGGATCCATTAGAGTCATTGATGTGTGTTATTTCCACAAACCACACATAGATCAACCAATGGCATTGCATGTGTGTACTTTCCATAAAGACCACATGGATCAACCAGTGTCATTTCATGTGTATTCTTTTCACAAATCACATGTGGACCCACCAGAGTCATTGCTTGTGTGTTCTTATACTAAAACCAGCACTAGAGGCATTACATGTGTGTTCTTTTCACAAACCACATGTGGACCCACTAGAGTCATTGCATGTGTGTTCTTATACTAAAACCAGCACTAGACTCATTGCATGTGTGTTCTTTTCCACAAACCACTTATGGATCAACCAGTGTTCACTGCATGTGTGTTCTTATACTAAAACCAGCATTAGAGTCATTGCATGTGTGTTCTTTACACAAACCACTTATGGATCCACTAGTGTTCATTGCATGTGTTTTCTTTTCCACAAACCACATATGGATCAACCAGTGGTCATTGCATGTGTGTTCTTTTCACAAACCACATGTGGACCCACTAGAGTCATTGCATGTGTGTTCTTATACTAAAACCAGCACTAGACTCATTGCATGTGCGTTCTTTTAACAAAGCATACATGGATGCACCACTGTCATTGCATGTGTCTTCTTTCCACAAACCACACATGGATCAACCAGTGGTCATTGCATGTGTGTTCTTTTCCACAAACCACATATGGATCCATTAGAGTCATTGCATATGTGTTCTTTTCCACAAACCACATATGGATCCATTAGAGTCATTGCATGTGTGTTATTTCCACAAACCACACATTGATCAACCAATGGCATTGCGTGTGTGTTCTTTCCACAAAGCACACATGGATCAACCAGTGTCATTTCATGTGTGTTCTTTCCACAAATCACTTATGCACCCACTAGAGTCATTGCTTGTGTGTTCTTTTACTAAAACCAGCACTAGAGTCATTGCATGTGTGTACTTTCCACAAACCACACATGGATCAACCAGTGGCATTGCATGTGTGTTCTTTTCACAAACCACACATGGATCAACCAGTGTTCACTGCATGTGTGTTCTTTCCACAAACCACTTATGGATAATCCAGTGGTTATTGCATGTGTGTTCTTTTCCACAAACCACTTATGGATCAACTAGTGGTCATTGCATGTGTGTTCTTTCCACAAACCACTTATGGATCCACCAGTGTTTATTGCATGTGTGTTCTTTTCCAAAAACCACATATGGATAAACCAGTGGTCATTACATGTGTGTTCTTTTCACAAACCACATGTGGACCCACTAGAGTCATTGCTTGTGTGTTCTTATACTAAAACCAGCACTAGACTCATTGCATGTGTGTTCTTTTCAGAAACCACACATGGATCCACCACTGTCATTGCATGTGTGTTCTTTCCACAAACCACACATGGATCAACCAGTGGTCATTGCATGTCAGTTCTTTTCCACAAACCACATATGGATCCATTAGAGTCATTGAATGTGTGTTATTTTCCACAAACCACATATGGATCCATTAGACTCATTGCATGTGTGTTCTTTTCCACAAACCACACATGGATCCACCAGTGTTCATTGCATGTGTGTTCTTTTCCACAAACCACTTATGGATCAACCAGTGTCATTGCATGTGTGTTCTTTCCCCAAATCACATATGGACCCACTAGAGTCATTGCTTGTCTGTTCTTATACTTAAACCAACACTAGAGTCACTGCATGTGTGTTCTTTCCACAAACCACTTATGGATCAACCAGTGGTCATTGCATATGTGTTCTTTTCCACAAACCACTGATGGATCAACCAGTGGTCATTGCATGTGTGTTCTTTCCACAAACCACTTATGGATCCACCAGTGTTCATTGCATGTGTGTTCTTTTCCAAAAACCACATATGGATCAACTAGTGGTCATTGCATGTGTGTTCTTTTCACAAACCACATGTGGACACACTAGTCATTGCATGTGTGTTCTTATACTAAAACCAACACTAGACTCATTGCGTGTGTGTTCTTTTCCACAAACCACACATGGAGCCACCAGTGTCCATTGCATGTGTGTTCTTTTCCACAAACCACACATGGATCCACCAGTGTTCATTGCATGTGTGTTCTTTTCCACAAACAACTTATGGATCAACCATTGGTCATTGCATGTGTGTTCTTTTCCACAAACCACATATGGATCGATTAGACTCATTGCATGTGTGTTCTTTTCCACAAACCACACATGGATCCACCAGTGTTCATTGCATGTGTGTTCTTTTCCACAAACCACTTATGGATCAACCAGTGTCATTGCATGTGTGTTCTTTCCCCAAATCACATATGGACCCACTAGAGTCATTGCTTGTCTGTTCTTATACTTAAACCAACACTAGAGTCACTGCATGTGTGTTCTTTCCACAAACCACTTATGGATCAACCAGTGGTCATTGCATATGTGTTCTTTTCCACAAACCACTGATGGATCAACCAGTGGTCATTGCATGTGTGTTCTTTCCACAAACCACTTATGGATCCACCAGTGTTCATTGCATGTGTGTTCTTTTCCAAAAACCACATATGGATCAACTAGTGGTCATTGCATGTGTGTTCTTTTCACAAACCACATGTGGACACACTAGTCATTGCATGTGTGTTCTTATACTAAAACCAACACTAGACTCATTGCGTGTGTGTTCTTTTCCACAAACCACACATGGAGCCACCAGTGTCCATTGCATGTGTGTTCTTTTCCACAAACCACACATGGATCCACCAGTGTTCATTGCATGTGTGTTCTTTTCCACAAACAACTTATGGATCAACCATTGGTCATTGCATGTGTGTTCTTTTCCACAAACCACATATGGATCGATTAGACTCATTGCATGTGTGTTCTTTTCCACAAACCACACATGGATCCACCAGTGTTCATTGCATGTGTGTTCTTTTCCACAAACCACTTATGGATCAACCAGTGTCATTGCATGTGTGTTCTTTCCCCAAATCACATATGGACCCACTAGAGTCATTGCTTGTCTGTTCTTATACTTAAACCAACACTAGAGTCACTGCATGTGTGTTCTTTCCACAAACCACTTATGGATCAACCAGTGGTCATTGCATATGTGTTCTTTTCCACAACCACTGATGGATCAACCAGTGGTCATTGCATGTGTGTTCTTTCCACAAACCACTTATGGATCCACCAGTGTTCATTGCATGTGTGTTCTTTTCCAAAAACCACATATGGATCAACTAGTGGTCATTGCATGTGTGTTCTTTTCACAAACCACATGTGGACACACTAGTCATTGCATGTGTGTTCTTATACTAAAACCAACACTAGACTCATTGCGTGTGTGTTCTTTTCCACAAACCACACATGGAGCCACCAGTGTCCATTGCATGTGTGTTCTTTTCCACAAACCACACATGGATCCACCAGTGTTCATTGCATGTGTGTTCTTTTCCACAAACAACTTATGGATCAACCATTGGTCATTGCATGTGTGTTCTTTTCCACAAACCACATATGGATCGATTAGACTCATTGCATGTGTGTTCTTTTCCACAAACCACACATGGATCCACCAGTGTTCATTGCATGTGTGTTCTTTTCCACAAACCACTTATGGATCAACCAGTGTCATTGCATGTGTGTTCTTTCCCCAAATCACATATGGACCCACTAGAGTCATTGCTTGTCTGTTCTTATACTTAAACCAACACTAGAGTCACTGCATGTGTGTTCTTTCCACAAACCACTTATGGATCAACCAGTGGTCATTGCATATGTGTTCTTTTCCACAAACCACTGATGGATCAACCAGTGGTCATTGCATGTGTGTTCTTTCCACAAACCACTTATGGATCCACCAGTGTTCATTGCATGTGTGTTCTTTTCCAAAAACCACTTATGGATCAACTAGTGGTCATTGCATGTGTGTTCTTTTCACAAACCACATGTGGACACACTAGTCATTGCATGTGTGTTCTTATACTAAAACCAACACTAGACTCATTGCGTGTGTGTTCTTTTCCACAAACCACACATGGAGCCACCAGTGTCCATTGCATGTGTGTTCTTTTCCACAAACCACACATGGATCCACCAGTGTTCATTGCATGTGTGTTCTTTTCCACAAACCACTTATGGATCAACCATTGGTCATTGCATGTGTGTTCTTTTCCACAAACCACATATGGATCGATTAGACTCATTGCATGTGTGTTCTTTCCACAAACCACACATGGATCCACCAGTGTTCATTGCATGTGTGTTCTTTTCCACAAACCACTTATGGATCAACCAGTGTCATTGCATGTGTGTTCTTTCCCCAAATCACATATGGACCCACTAGAGTCATTGCTTGTCTGTTCTTATACTTAAACCAACACTAGAGTCACTGCATGTGTGTTCTTTCCACAAACCACTTATGGATCAACCAGTGGTCATTGCATATGTGTTCTTTTCCACAAACCACTGATGGATCAACAGTGGTCATTGCATGTGTGTTCTTTCCACAAACCACTTATGGATCCACCAGTGTTCATTGCATGTGTGTTCTTTTCCAAAAACCACATATGGATCAACTAGTGGTCATTGCATGTGTGTTCTTTTCACAAACCACATGTGGACACACTAGTCATTGCATGTGTGTTCTTATACTAAAACCAACACTAGACTCATTGCGTGTGTGTTCTTTTCCACAAACCACACATGGAGCCACCAGTGTCCATTGCATGTGTGTTCTTTTCCACAAACCACACATGGATCCACCAGTGTTCATTGCATGTGTGTTCTTTTCCACAAACAACTATGGATCAACCATTGGTCATTGCATGTGTGTTCTTTTCCACAAACACATATGGACTCGACTTAGATCATTGCATGTGTGTTCTTTCCACAACACACAACACATGGATCCACCAGTGTTCCTTGCATGTGTGTTCTTTTCCACAACCACTCTTTGGATCACACAGTTGTCATTTGCATGTGGTGTTCTTTCCCCCCCCAATCACATTATGACCCACTAGAGTCATTCGCTTCTGATCTGTGTGCTTTTACTACTTTAAACCAACACTTAGAGTCACTGCATGTGTGTTCTTTCCACAAACCACTTATGGATCAACCAGTG